>OX243814.1:49784098-50384098 GCA_945859605.1 Lumbricus rubellus
AACCTCAATGGATCTATAAACCGGATTTCAACTTATATTAGTAGCTAAGAGGCCTAAGCATTAATGGACCTAATGGTAGACCTAAGATTGGAGGTTTATGCAAAAACATTGAGGTCTTTTAATTATTGCCGGATAGAATAAGGAATTAGAAACGTAAAGGTTCGAAGGGTATGGAAACAATGCAAGAGATAGCAAACAGAGTTATTGCCTGTGGCTATTGGGCACATAAAGCTTATACTGATGCAGATCATCTAATGGATGTGTTTGTATGTAAGCATCTATATATGTATGTAATATATGTATGTAATATATGTATGCATGTATGTATTAGGGTGGTCGTTAAAAATGAAAGTTGGAATCTACTGTTCTCCAAGTTTCCATTTGGTGCCATCTAGTCCGGGCTAGCTGTATGCGATCACTGCAAGTGACATAACTAACCAAGACGCACCTACATGTTTATATTGGCCAAAACCATACACTAATTGCAACAGTATAGGCCTAACTATGGTTTCACTCGAACATTGCCACAATATCTAAAAGTGTTCAATTTATTACTAACTTAATTATTATGCCAAATATTGCTACAACTTACCCGGTTAGTGCCGCATCTTACCCCGATACTGGAATCGAATGTAACACCCAGAGGGGCTCGTTTTTTTGATGGCGTCGGCTGTATGTGATGCGCAAGTCACTTCATACTTTTCCATTGAATAGCTAAAAATAACTGCAATATTCTTGCATCAAACTATAGCCTAACATTTAATGTTAGGCTATAGTTTGATGCAAGAATATTGCAGTTGGCTTTAGTACAAATACAGGAAAACAAGTGAAATTCGAAATTCGTTGCGTTCATCCCCAGTCTCCCCTACAGCTCAATTGTCTGCCAGTGAAGAGGAGGATGACGATGAGGAGGAGGAGGAGGACGTGGAGGAAGCTGAAAAGAATGAAGAAGAAAAGCAGGAAAAGAAATACTAGAAGGAAGGGAGGAGAAAAAATAATGGATGTGTATGCATTTATGTATGTATGTATGTATGTATGTATGCATGTATGTATGTATGTATGTATTGTATCGTATTGTATTTAAACATTTACATGTATAAAGCGCCTCTAGTAGGGTGAACCGTTCAGAGGCGCTCCCAGTGCGCAAGGCCCCCCGAGAAGAAACAGGTGGCGAGAAGAGACAAAGCAGAGAAGAGACTACCAGAAAGAAGTGTAGAGCGAACAGAAGGAGAAAGAGCATTCCAAAGATAAGGACCAATTGAGACAAATGATCGAGACTGAGCCATAGCAGTTCTAGACTGAGGAACCAAGAGGTCAAATCTGTTGGATGAACGAAGTGGACGGTGGGAGGAAGCCGAGTGAGGACAAAGTAAAACATTAGTCAGATATTTCGGGGCAAGACCCCGTTGAGCTTTTATGACCAGAGTGATTATCTTGAATTGTGAGCGAGCACGGAGAGGAAGCCAGTGAAGTTCATGAAACATAAAGGTAGAGATGTGAGAGTACTTGGGAAGGCGGGTATGTATGTATGTATGTATGTATGTATGTATCTGTGTGTGTATGTATGTAGCCTATGCATATATAGTATGTAAAACTATGTATAGTAGCCTATGCATGTATGTATGTATGGATGTATGTACGTACCTCGAATTAATTTGCCTGCTTTCTACCAGTTGCTTAAGACCTATCTTTTTAGCCATGGCTGGGCTGGGAGCGCCTCTGTGTAGACTTTTTGAATTTACATCAATAAGTAAGCAGGTGATAAGAGATTCAGTAGAATGGTATTTCCTAAAGAGGGCATTAGTGAGTTGGTTTCAAGGTAGTCAACTAGTTGAACCGAAATACATTTTCCCAGAGGCTTGTAGAGAAAAGAGTGATTGGGAAATTGGACGATAGCTGGAGGGTTTAGACCCTGGCGCTTGATAGATGAAAAAATCACGGCTCTTTTGTGCGGAACTGGAACCACATCCAGGGCCAGCGAAGAATTGCATAACAACAGTAAAAATTGCAAAAACTCATCTAAAAACTCTTTAACAATGAAATGGTAGAATAATGTCCAGCTCGCAGGACTTCGATGTGGAACCTTGGATGATGCATCTGAGAGCGTCCGACTGGAGTGGCTGCCATTCGTTGAATGTGGGCTATATTAGTTTCTGAATGAATGAACTAATGTATGTATGTATGTAGCCTATGTATATGACTGCATGTTTGTTTCCATGCATGCGCCTGTGTATGTGTGCGTATGCATGTAAATATTTTGTGTGTGTATACAGGGTGGGCCATAAAAAAGACCCCCCCCTAAATTTTTTGCCCATATTTTGGACAGAAGTAAGAATTTTAAAATAAAATTTTGCAGTTTTAAAGGCAATTCATATTTACACATGATGGCCAAATTTCATCTAAATATTTCATAAAGAACAAAAGTTATATCACTTTTAGTGAGGGCACCCCCGTTTTTTGACGATTCAAAAACGAAACGCTAAAAAATTAGGTTTTTTGCCAATATCTTGGTCAAAAGTAAGAATTTCAAAATGAAATTTTACAGGCTTAAAGACAATTCATATTTAAACAATCAGGCCGGATTTCATCAAAATATTTCAAACACAACACAAGTTATTCCACTTTTAGCGAGACCACCCACCGTTTTTGACAATTCAAAAACGAAACGCGACAAAAAGTAGCAAAAACACGATTTTATTAAGTCTCGTCTCAAATAACTGTTGTCAAATAAACTTGGTAGTGCTTCACAACTTGTGTTCAATGTGCCCACCACCAGTGCCAAAACTTCTTTTGAGTATCTTTGCAAAGTTCTTGATGGACCTCTGATTAATCTGACAGATTTCTTATTTACCAATTTGATTGTCATCTTGCTAAGTGACTTCTCCGTGACGTGCAGCTACGCTGGTACCCTGTTTCTGTTTTAAATAGTAATAATAATGATCATCTGGCATATGAAGGCTATTTGATAACAATTATCTGAGATGATACTTAATAAAATCGTGTTTTTGATACTTTTTGCTGCGTTACGTCTTTGAAATGTCAAAAAATGGGGGGTGGCCTCACTAAAAGTGATATAACTTTTCTTCTGTTTGAAATATTTTGATGAAATCTAGCCATCATGTGTGGATATGAATTGTCTTTAAGCCTGTAAAATTTCATTGCGATATTCTTACTTCTGGCCAAGATATTGGCCGGAATAAGTGAACTGATTTTTTGTTGTTTTTTGTTGCGTCGGGTTTTTGAATCGTCAAAAAACGGTGGGTGGCTTCACTAAAAGTGGTGTAACTCTTGTTCTGTTTGAAATAGTTTAATGAAATTTGGTCAACTGGTGTAAATATGAATTGTCTACAAGACTGTAAAATTTCATTTCAAAATTCTTTCGTTTGGTCAAGATATTGGCAAAAATCTTAGGGGGGGTCTTTTTTTGGCCCACCCTGTAGACTATGTGAACAGCCAAGAGAAGGAATGAGGAGGTGCTACAGTAGGAGGGTGGCGAACAGCTGTGGGGAGAGGTGGTAGGGAGGAAGTTAAGTTACTTTGGTCACATCATGAGGAAGGAAAACGGTCTGGAGAAGGATATAATCACTAGAGAAACAGAGGGAAGGAGGAGACGTGGAAGACCGCGTAGGATGGGGATCGACGATGTGAAAGAGTGGACCGGGATGACATTGGAGCAGGCGATTCGAGCAGCGCAGCAAAGATCTTCATGGAGACAAATCGTCCTTTGTGCCGCCAAAGTTCGGACTCACGAATAGGACACTGACGACGACGAGACTATGTGAATGTTGGCCTACGCATTGCACGTGTTATCATATTAATTGTGTGTGTCTGTGTTGACCTAAGCCAGTGATTTTCAACCGTGGTTCCGCGAAACTTAATTAAGGGTTCCGTGGGCGTCGGCTACGGATTCCGCGGCAGCTTGATGGAAAATTTATGGCACCAACTGAACTCACAAAAGTAGGCTATAATAATTTGCAGTAAATCAATTGTTTCAGACCTTTCAGTTATTCTTGCTTAAAATAACATTATTACGCGATGCACTGTTGTTTTCTGTAATTATGATAATGTTGATTTATATTATTATGTCCTTAGGACTATAGTTAATTATGTCGTGAGACGAGGCCAGAGAAATGGCGGCGGACAGAGTGCAGATCTGCACGGAATGGACTAAGTTCTACTAAGTTTTAGTTCATTGCTTGTTATTCGGAAGGCACGTGCATCATTATGGTAATCAATTATACCCTTATTAAGTTTAGGCCTATAGATTGTTTATACTGCACGGTACGTTTCCATCTATCCAGTCGATCAATCGCAAAACAAAGCATTTTTATCAGAAGTTTTAAATTATTTGGACTGCTCTGAACAAACAGAATCAACTGAGCACTAGACGAACTGCTTTTCGGGTTCATTCTTCTTTTCTTCTGTTCATTTTGAAAGCTAGTGATCAAATTTATCATTCAGTTACTAGAAGGAAGGGATGAGAGATAATAATGTATATAAAGGAGGTTTGATTGTGTCCTCATGCATGCCGTCGTTTCGTTAACTGAGAGTGAAATTGCTATTGTTGCAGAGACGACAATTCTCATTGAAAGATGAAGTTGATTGCCAACATTTGCGTTCTTCTTCTTGTTACTCAGCTGATCCTTTCCGTCGCAGAAGGTCGTCCTCCGGAGGCCAAAAGACAATATCTAGATTCCAGATATGCACCACCTCCAAGTAATACAGGACTATGTCTATAATCAACTTTACAGCGAAATTCTGCTGGTTGTTATTAAATGAAACTATTCTTTATTCTAGGGATTTGACCACCGGACGATTGACCACCGGACGGTTGATCACCGGACGATTGATCATCGACCGATTGATCACCGGACGATTGATCACCGGTCTAGTGGTCACTGAAATTTACTTCCCTGCGTGCAATTGCACATTTATCTTCTAGTTAACTGTGGTTTCAATGTTGGTATTCGCTTCATCTTATGGACAAACAGATGTTTTTAATTTTCAGTGTGCAGTTGCACATTTATCTAATATCTTAGTTAACTGTGGTTTAAAACATTTTAAATAACGCTTTACAGTCTCATGAGTATATTTTCGCATTTGACTTCGAATTATTATTCAATTACATATTAAATAGAGTACATGTATGATTGTATGTGGTACATTGAGTCTGTGTCGTAAAGTTTTATATAAAGCAAGCAATGATCAATCGTCCGGTGATCAACCGGTCGATGATCAAACGTCCGCAGTGATCAATCGTCCGGTGATCAACCGTCTGGTGGTCAATCGTCTGGTGGTCAATCGTCCGCTCACCCTATTCTTCTATGATCAATATTATTATCAACCAACATAGGCGATTATCACGAACACAATATTATCAATTTTCAATCCTTATTAGATGGTCAGAAGGTGAACCCATCCAATATTTGCTTAGCCCGTGCAAGTTTTAGTCCTCATGCGCAACTTTATTAAATGCACGAATAGCCATATTTATTTTGAAAAATATTTTTAGTCATCATCGTCGTCAGTCGTCTTACTGCCATGTTTCAACACAGTTTTGGCGTGTTCACTGTTCAAGGCACACTCGCATGCTAAACGAATTGCTCATAAAATGAACATGTATAATAGTTTTCACACGAAAAATGCAATTTCCTTTAAATATGCAACAGAATTTTAAAAACCTGTTCGTTCAAATTACCTGAAATTGCGGTAAAGTGTTCGTATTTCATAAATATACATAAAGGTAGAGAAAAATTATTATCTTAGCTGGCGCCACGTTTCCCCCGGAAACGTGGCGCTAACTAGTAGTTAATTAGTAACTAATTACTAGTTAATAAAAAACACTTAACTGAGCTAAAATCATCATATTCCCCCTACTGGTATATTTTCGCGTCCGATGATGAGCCAATCGCTGGGTCGAGTGGCTGCAAGTGCGAAGGGTAGCGGCGAAGGGCAGAGACGACGGGCAGCGGCGAAGAGCAGTGGCGATGGGCAGCGGCGAAGGGCAGAGACGACGGGCAGCGGCGAAGGGCAGAGACGACGGGCAGCGCCGAAGAGCAGTGGCGATGGGCAGCGGCGAAGGGCAGAGACGACGGGCAGCGGCGAAGGGCAGAGACGACGGGCAGCGGCGAAGGGCAGAGACGACGGGCAGCGGCGAGGGGCAGAGACGACGGGCAGCGGCGAAGGGCAGAGACGACGGGCAGCGGCGAAGGGCAGTGGCGATGAGCAGCGGCGAAGGGCAGAGACGACGGGCAGCGGCGAAGGGCAGTGGCGATGGGCAGCGGCGAAGGGCAGAGACGACGGGCAGCGGCGAAAGGCAGAGACGACGGGCAGCGGCGAAGGGCAGAGACGACGGGCAGCGGCGAAGGGCAGTGGCGATGAGCAGCGGCGAAGGGCAGAGACGACGGGCAGCGGCGAAGGGCAGAGACGACGGGCAGCGGCGAAGGGCAGTGGTGATGGGCAGCGGTGAAGGGCAGAGACGACGGGCAGCGGCGAAGGGCAGAGACGACGGGCAGCGGCGAAGGGCAGTGGCGATGGGCAGCGGCGAAGGGCAGAGACGACGGGCAGCGGCGATGGGCAGCGGCGATGGGCAGCGGCGAAGGGCAGAGACGACGGGCAGCGGCGAAGGGCAGAGACGACGGGCAGCGGCGAAGAGCAGTGGCGATGGGCAGCGGCGAAGGGCAGAGACGACGGGCAGCGGCAAAGGGCAGAGACGACGGGCAGCGGCGAAGGGCAGAGACGACGGGCAGCGGCGAAGGGCAGAGACGACGGGCAGCGGCGAAGGGCAGAGACGACGGGCAGCGGCGAAGGGCAGTGGCGATGAACAGCGGCGAAGGGCAGAGACGACGGGCAGCGGCGAAGGGCAGTGGCGATGAGCAGCGGCGAAGGGCAGAGACGACGGGCAGCGGCGAAGGGCAGTGGCGATGGGCAGCGGCGAAGGGCAGAGACGACGGGCAGCGGCGAAGGGCAGTGGCGATGGGCAGCGACGAAGGGCAGCTGCGTCTGACCAATGTGACCATGTGTCATCCGGAAGATGAAAGACGAAATAAGACGTTCGATTTTGAATAGTAATTCTCTCATTAATAAAATGGAGTCGCACGAAACTTCATTTTTTGTTGTTGTTGCACAATCTGCGTAGGCTCCATTCGTTGCACAAAAACTAATGTTTTTTGTCTACATGTATGTGCAGCGAAATGGTGCAACTTGAAAGAATGCAAAGGAAATTGCCTTCCAGCTCGACAAAAACCCGGGGAAAACCAACTAGGATTGCCGTTTTATTGCGAGTAAGTTAATAGAGTTGACAATCTTTCTCATTATTATTATGCACTGTGATAAGGAATGTAATTGTGGAGAATCAATTACGAAGTAATACTTACAAGAGTCTACATGTAGAATTAAAATTATAGGCTGATATATATATATATATATATATATATATATATATATATATATATATATATATATATATATATATATATATATATATATATATATATATTAGCCCTACTGCATGCTTGTTTACAAGTTCAGTGTGTGATTGCAGTTTGTCACCGATCCTACTATTTGCTTGTAGAGAATCTTTAGACCGAATTACATTATTTTAGACCTGTTTAAAAAAATTCTTAGTGTCAGCTAATAACTAAACGTATCTGCTTTCTTCGTGAATGAAGTCGAACGATGACGGCGGGAAAGTCAGGTATAGAAATTTTTAAGCTTCTTTGTCGGATTTCGGAAAGAGTCACATAAAAAAATCATGTGGTTTATAAAAAAAGCAATCCTTGGTCAGCAGCTGATGAAACAATTTATATGATTGCTCTTTGTTTTTTTGGCGATGGTGTCTGCCGCACCTTTGGTTTCAATTAGGACATCAACGTCATAACATGCGGTAGCCTGATTACCCGATTCTGCATGTGTTTTCACAGGCGTTAATTTTCATTGATTAAATTACAATATTTGTCTTATTTCAGCTCTGATCCTCCGCCTAAAGGAAGGTAATCATTAGAGCCGCTGTCACAATACACTGTAACGAAACGTTGCTTGTAAGACGGATGCAATGAATTACGGAAGACGCCTTCTTCACAGACTTCCCGCTGGATTGATGTCTTCAAACTAATGAAACAGATTTTCCTTCTCTGATTAAAGACTAAAAATTATACTGACATTGATCTTGTCATCAAGATTTCATTAAAGAATTATAGTAGGCTATGCATTTATTTTGTTCCGATTAGATCGTACGTAATCGATACGTGACATTAAAGTGAAAGCGTAGATAGCTAAACTGAGCAAGCGAAAGCCTATAATTATAACATAACCTAACTAAAGAAATAAATCCAATATTAAGCTTATGATGGTTTTGGTTTCTATAGCGTTCTTTTTCGCGAAGCACGAGACATCCAGTGGCGTGGCTGCCATGTGTGCAATGTGTGCAAAGCACACGGGTCCACGACCTCTAGACGCCCTCTGAGATTGTTGAATTAATTATTAACGAATACGAAAACGTGAGTGGCACAGCCATCATGTGTGCAAGATTGCAATGCACACGGGCCCAAGACATCCACGGGCCCAAGAACTCCATGGGCTCGCGACCTCCATGAGCCCACGATCGTTAACCCTTATAGGGTAACCCCTTTTCGGTTACAGTTGTTGGTAACCGGGGGGTAAAAAAATACCAATTTATTTTCGTCAAATCTAGGGAAATGTTTAACCAATTTCGGTTCTGTTTAATTTATATGATAGACAAGGACATTGTTGAACGTAATGAGTAACAAATCTTGAATCAAAATGATGACTCGTGATTATAAGAGGTCTGATTAGCTCATGACCAACTTCCAGCAGGAACACACGGCGCTTGTCCAAACGTAGGCCTACTGAATGTGCGTGATCTCGCCATGTTGGATTCTGCAACTTATATAATTATGATATATGCGTTGAGCGCTGCTACATCAACCAAGAATAGAAGAGGCCATCTTCTGGTCCTGTAACTGCAAGTGTATCCCTTTGTTTCCTGGTCGAATGAGTCCACGGCGCCTTTTGTGGCGTTGTAATCAACTAGTTCTTTCGATAGCTTTATGCAAAAGTACGTAAACTACACTAATATAATGCAACCTGAAATATAAATCATACAGCAAAGAATGGCTAATTCATTTACAAAAATACAAGAACCACATATCTCCAACAATTCAGTTCTATCAACTACTATGCTTACATCTACATATAGTGTAGAAATGATTTATCCAGTACTGGAATATGAAACCTTACTTTTCACACTAGTCTGCCGCTAGGTGGCAGCGCAATTTGACACAACTGAAAACGACATTGTGAAGAAAAAACATATTTAGGAAAAGTCACAAAAGCACAAGTCTATTTTCTTTTATTCAAAAAAAGTATACGAAAAAAAGTAGGATGGTTTTTTTTACCCCCCGGTTACCCTATAAGGGTTAAATCATTGGCCTAATCTATCTTTATTAGTAAACTAATTCACATTATTTTGTGAATAATGTGAAGTAGTTCTGTGAGCGCAAGTTCGCCAGAGACGTATGGAAAGAAGCAAGAGGCAGACACCATTGAGACCACAAAGGAAGCTGTTGCAATGACTCTTATTACTTAGACTTACAGATAGGTAGGTTTCATATGCCTCGTTGCTTCCTACAGTCTCTAAAAGGAGCCACATAAATAATCAAAGAAAGCCCCTAACCATAACTTTATCCGTAGCCTATCTCGAAGGAGCTATAATTTTCTAAATGCCCATATGCGCACAATCACGTGCACGTAGACTATTCAAATAAAAACCAATCAGTCGACTGATAGGCTACATGTATATAGGGCCTAATTGATAGCCTATGTGATGTTGGCTAAACTTACCAATAACGGCAAGTTCTACTTCTACCTCTGATTCATTCGATCCTTCGTAACATCTGTATTTTCCAACATGAGAGAAATCAACCGAATCGATAATTATCAGACTGCATTATTCCCTGAATACTTGAGTCGATTCTATATAGCCTACTTCGTTTTGCCATAATTATGTGGCTAAGTCTCGGTCGATGACAAGAACGATCGACTCCGCTCTGCCTGCAGCTGTAAACGACGAACTCAGAACAACAGCTGAGTTTGTTCGGCATTGAAATCCGATGCTACAGTAACTGTTTGTCAATCCGATTTTTTTCATTTTGAGGAACACTCTGAAAAAATGCGTCAGAGCCGTCCTGCATCCATGCTACGACATCTCAGGTTGAAATATAAAAGAATTATGCAATAATTGTTATCTGGGATATTTTTTCCCCATGAAGGATGATCTATTTACCAGCGTCCAAGGAAAACGGTAGTCTTAAAATTACGGGCAAGCCCTACACTCCAGTCTTTTTTTACTCTTTATGATGGCAATTTTAAAATTTTAATGTCGCTTTTAAGACATGCTTCATGCATTAGAACCTGGATGCCCACTGTAATAATTATACATTTTAGCAAAGCCTAATTATAAAGCCAGTCTCAGTTTTGTTCTGTGAATTATTTAATTTGTCCATGGTCTAAATCAAGAGTTCCTATTTCATGTCAAGCATAACTTTTGGACAAAAATATCATATTGTTCATCAAAATATGGAGGTCTAAGTAGCAGCCTCAGAAACTCTGCATCTTGTTCGGCTGTTGCATTTCGCTATTTTATGTGCACATGTCTTGGACGGTTTCGGCAGTCCCACGTGTACTCGTGTAGGCCCACCACTGAGGGTAGTCTACTGCAGCTGCAGAAAAGATCTATAATATTCTTCATGCTTAACATGATAGAAATTACCCCACTGAAAGTTTATGTCAACAGTCAAAATTTTCAGCGATTCGCTCAATTAGAAATCAATTCGAAATTGTGCAATAAACAGCTGCTGCTTCCGATATTGTGGATCAATGGACAAATAACTAACCGAAGGTTTTTTCTGTAAATAAACGAATATTTTTTTTATACATACAGACAGTGAAATACAATACAATACACAGCTGCCTCTGATATTGTCCCTTCTCTCATAGTTCACAACTTTAGGCCCTGCACACGACCACACCTCAGGCCATCGGTAGCTCTGAGCAAATTTTCTCGATGAACTTGCTTACCCTAAACTGTGACCGCTTCAAAAGAGGATTGAACTCGTAGACGTCACATCACACACCTTCATCTAGTCAGCTATCATTTCCGCAGGTAATGGCATCGTACATCTTGTGTAAATGTTACGTAGTCCTATACATTATTATGTAGCCTAGTGCTGCAGTGCATTTCTCTAACACAGCACCAGGTTCTAAAGAAACGTCAACGAATTGTGATGCAAAAATGATGTATGATGCTGCGACATGCTGTAGCCTAATACATTGTTGCCACAGCGTTCCGGATGACATAATGATGTTGTTATGACAGCCACTTGTTGTCTAGTCTGTTTGGTAATGTGATGTCGGTATCTTCAGGGGTGATGTCAATAGGGTTTGCTTCAGAAATTGAGGCCTCTGGGCCCGGGCCTTTCACCCATAAACTATCTTTAGGTTACATTATATTTAACAAAACAAGTATGATATAATTGAGTTGATAGTTTTATAATATAAATTATATACCATTGAGAAAGTCCAAATTATAAACTGATAATAATTAATTATACTAAATGCCCCTCTCCCCCACCCGCCTCCCCGGACCTTATGCCATAATTATATAATTCATTATGAGAAGTTGTATAGCGACTCTTCATAGGTCTATTTATAATGTGAATATCACGTGACTCAAGTTAGCACAATGAAGGTTAAAAATTAGATGGAAATTCCCACAGTAATGAAACAGGAAATGAAAATCTTGTAACATACAGAAAAAGCGTGCACAATCGTTATCCTACTAAAACTTGCTTATTTTATGACACTAGAGATTGCACTAATTGCAATTATGAAAATGCTATTACGATTCATTTATCAATCACACCACACAAAGGAACTGGTTGCAATATTAAGTACAAACCTGTAATTACAATATAAAGCACAAAATAAGCGTTGCCTAAATAAATGTCGCCATTGCGGATACAATTTAACGGCCGATTACCAAAGGCCTAAAAATGTTCGACTAGCAACTTAGGCTACAATGCCATAACCTTATTAACCATTTCAAGCAGCGGCAATTAGGTCTAGTGGGCTGGGATTTCGTGAGGGCTGTTGGGCGTCTTAGCATTTATCTGGCTACTTAGGCTATCGTTAGCCTACTAGCATGGCGAAATTTCGTGACTCACAAAATTGTAGTGTTGCTTGTTTCGCGAAACATAGTCCTGATCATGATAGATATTATGCTTAATCAGGATACATCCATTCTTTTTTGGTGCACTTTGATATAATCTATGAGGAATTGTAGCCTACAGAATTGAAATGATCGCTATCAATAGGCTTACTCTTAAAAAATCAGAACACACCTTGAGAAAATTAATGTAGGCCTACCCCTAAATGATTGAGTTAGTAAATGAAAGAAACTAACAGATTTAGCCATATTTCTGCTAATGAATCAGTCAATCATGTCCTTCTCAATTGGTCTAACTATGTCTAACAAAAGCAAATTTTTTCCACACATCAGCATAGTCAACGTTTTTGTATTAGGCCTATCTGCCATTAATGCATTGCAATTTTTTAATACAGTTAGGGTGCAATATTATAATAGGCTACTGGATCTTCAATTGATGTTCATTGCTAAAGGTTGTAGCTCTGCGTATTTAATCAGTAGAAATTGATGTCATTCTTTCAACTGCAGCTCACAGTAAACCATCGACTCTTGTGCGGTAGTTGGTCGGACTGCAAGGGTGCAGTAGTCAGCGTTGGAGGTTGTTATTTGAAGGCATTCGCGTTCAATGTGGGGCTGCGTCTGTGAGTTGAGTTTAGGTTCCACTGTTGAAGCTGTTGACAGGCGATCTGGTTCAAGCGAAGTAGATGGCTGCATTAGGGTGGATGCTGTACCTTGCAAGTCGCCATGTCGAGATGGTTTGCCTGCATCACGAGAAACATAGAATCACACAATATCCCATTGCCAGTGCATTTAATTCAAGCGAAGTAGATGGCGTTTGCCGTTTGCAAAGTGTAATCAATAGGCCTAGTCCGCCGCGAAAACATAATTATTTGGCGACACGCATAAAAGTATGGGCTGGATATAAATTATAATTATTATAGACTGAACGATGACATCAATGTTAGACCTACACGTACATGTAGGTCTATGTATGTCTGAATATATGTGTAGGCCTGGATGTATGTAGGACTAATTTGTGCGGTTTGTCTCGTCGTTAAACCAGTTTGTTCAATGATTGTTCATACTGATTGGGCCATGGCTGAATTTACTTACACTTTCTGAATAGCTTAAATAGAATTAGGCTACAATGTATGTCAGCAGTCTGTATCCACAGTATCCACTGCTTGTACTCATGTTCATTTTGTTTCTTTGGCAATAAATAAATAAATAATAAATAAATAATAACAATTTAAACTAAGCTACTGTCCTATCTAATAGGCACAGTATTCACTGTGCCTACTAGGGCCTACGAACTTTATATGGGCCTACCAAACTCAACAATGAGATATTTAAACAAGTAAATTTATTGATTAATCCGAACGTTGAAAAGGAAATTCAATAGTAGGCACAATAACCTTGAGGTTTGTTTTGAAATATTCCAAGTAAAGTTATGCTACATTATTTGCTTTGCAGCTTTGTGCATTTTAAAATCACAAATATAATTATCCTTAAATGTCAATTCCAGCATTAAGCGTCAAGAAAGAGAGTGGCGTCGGACTCCTACGAGCATTGAGCCCACGTTTATTGATGATGATGATGATGATGATGATGATGATGATGATGATGATGATGATGATGATGATGATGATGATGATGATGATGATGATGATGATGATGATGATGATGATGATGATGATGATGATGATGATGATGATGATGATGATGATGATGATGATGATGATGATGATGATGATGATGATGATGATGACACAGCAAGCGTCATACCTTGGTAGCGAGAATAAAATATCCTTGCAATTGCAACTGCAAGGCCCAAGATTAAAAGTATTAGAATGATCCAGATAATTATAAACGTGCCTCCTATTGATCGCATCGTATCGTCTTTTCCAATGAGATCTGCAACACAACGTATCATAATAGCCTGACATAAAACTGACGTTGCATGGAAAATATATTATGTCAATAATTCGTTTCTTCTCGACATTTATTTACCTAATTATGTATTTGATATTATAGTCATCAGTTGATGTATAATTATGCAAGATTACAATTCAATAACTAGTAATTGAAATCTTGCAAGTAGACAATGATGATGATAATAATGATGATGATGATGATGAGGATGATGATGATAATAATAATATAAAAATAATAATAATAATAATAATTATTAGGTCGTATAGGTAAGTAAGTTAGTAAGTATTCCCTTAAATAAAAAAAAACATCTGCTAACTGCACTTGTGCACATAGTTGGTCAGATAGATGAATACTATTTAAGTGATTTTCTCAAGCTTAAGCGACTGCCCTTGTTCTTTTCATGCTCCGGGGTTCTGGAATTACCTTCCATCGTAATGCTTTAAAGTTGATGGTCGATGGTCAGGAAAAGTAGATTACGGAATAATCCAATTTGAAACAGTCAATGGCCTAACATACCTGGGATCTGAAAATGTGAAATGTTTTTATCTTCAGTGGCCAGTGTATTAATGGCTTCGCACTGGATTGTGTAATTCCTTTCAGACAGCATTGTGTAGTTGAAGAAATGAACTGGTCCCTCGGTCGTTATGTTTGCCTCGAAATTTCTCATCTGTAGATAGGACTTGGATTCCCTTCAGCTGAACATTGAAGACGATCTTCATATCTGACGATGCTTAGGTTTCTTGGTCCATCTGTCAAAATAAATAATAATATTATTGTCTGGAAGCTATTGAAACATGACAGATCGAAGCTCACGCCTTCTAAAGCAGAGAAGGTATCACCTCTCCCAGATTGCTATTTTGTATAAGACCTGTCACTCCCACACTCCATACTCCAACTGCTCAGCGACATCGGCCCAAGTTGGCTATTATATAGTGCTGCTCAATAAATAGTAGGCTAATAATATTGATAAAATAAAGTTATAACAACAATTGGTATTATACCAGCAGTTGTAGGCTATTAGTAGTAGACTAGTATCCTGTTGCTGTTGTTGTAGTGGTAGTAGTTGTGGTTGTAAACTACAGATTTTCATTAGTAAATGGTAGATGTTAACTGAGTAAGAACGCACTAAAACATTGCAAGTAATAATAGAAGGTTGATAAATCACGTAAATTAAAATTTACAAGCGGTCCTGCCATAATTCCTAGAATCAAAATAAAAGAGGTTTAGCCTACATTCATTTTTGTCCATCGTGTATAATTGAACGACTTATCGTTTACTTCCACATACATGTAGGCCTATATAAAATTATGTGAATTTTTGTTCACATAGATCTAGGTGTGCCGATGATTCGCGTAGGCCCTATGTAGGCTTTGTACAATTATGTGGACACTAGTCTTGGCAATTAACATTTTAATTACAGCCTAACGCACACAAGCGCTGTATTATACATGTAGCCTAATAATGTGACCATCTAATAGATCTAAGCATGTGAGATTGTGAGTTTTTTGCTGCTAGTGAATGGACAAAATCATTAATCATAGCACAATGTATGAAGCATAGGTCTTAATCTAACCATTATTGCACAAGTTTGTGTAAGAAGATTACATCCAAAGCTTACATAGAACATCTGCTGTATAATTCCACGTGTGTTCGAAAACGGCATTTTGTTCAAAGTTGCTTAGCGTGTGAAATGCTATGCGACATTTGAATGTAACACCGTTGTCATCGGATGTCAGTTGTGTGATGATTGTGGAGGTTGTTGTCACAGGAGCGGTGTGGTTGTCAGCTGCAGTAGTTATAATACTTGCACCGATGTCCTTCTGAGCATTATCTTTCATCCAGTTGAAGACTGGAATCATATTTCCCGTGTATACGATGCGGCACCACATCCTCAGATAACCATGTTCTATTATGCCACCATCTGCACGGCTGACGTTTGTGCTACACTCCGGTTTAGAACCTGCGCAACACACATTATGTTAAAAAATAACACATTATTTGAGTCGACGTCTTCATAGCTGATCACAAACACTGAAAGGCCTAGATTAATAAGCACCATAGATGTTTAGGGTTACAAGTCAAAACAGTCTCTTAATGTTGTAACAGCTGTCTGTGCATTCATTTTAACCGCTTTCTAGTTTTCTCGTCTTTGCTGCTTTGTCTCCGTGATAATTAAAATTAGCCCGGTTGACATCAGTGACAAGTGCAGCAACTTGGCTACCGTAACGCATTTGTAAAATTTGCTAATTGCTCAAACGATACCATACACCATCATTTACATTAGGCTACATTAATTCTAATATTGTTTTCTCATATCACATCATCAATAAAAAATACATATTCCTTATTTATAGGGTCTTTTGCAGCATAATAGACAATTATTAATCTATAGTCATTTAGAAGAATAGCATTTGCACAGAAACACTATAGATCTAATAGTCAGATGAATCGAAAATCGCCATCGAAAAAACTATAGGACTACGTAGTCACATACGACAGAAATAGATGTCAAAAGTCGTCTTAAAAATAGTTATCTACGACACTAAAATAGTTACCCAAGACTGCCAATAATGCTGTAGCTTCGCCATTAGGAGATAAATTTATTGTATCACATCGATATCTTCCAGCGTGCTCAAGATCAACGTAATCGATTAAGAGATTTTGCTGTCCAATGATCGATCTGTCCATCCTGTACCTATGGCTCATCGAAGCAACTATACCTATACCCAAATAAATAGTTTTTTCTGTTGTCGCATTAAATAATGTGAAATGCCAAACCACAGAAGCGTTTCCAGTAACCAGGGGCTTCTATCCCTATACATGGCGGGCGCAGCTTGCGCCCAGTGAAAAACAGGGGGGAAAGCGGAATTTTTTTAATTTTCAATTTTTATTACACTTTTTACGTGTTACAACTTCAGAGTCTTCAGTTAAAGTCCCACGACATACGCACTTTTCGTGTGAGCCTACAAAATTTAATAAATGCAGACCGGAATAAGTCGCTCGAATTTGCTGGCGCCTTGTACATAAACCCAGTATAATTATCTAGGCTATGATATGATATGGAGTTCTCGCACTTAATCTCGCGACATCATCGCCTGCACGGATCGTGATGGACGTTACAAAAAGTTACATTTGTTTTTTTTACTGAAAAAGTTTGCTTCACGGGCATATTTCGTTAACTAAACACTATGCCGCGTGAGAAAACCGGCAATTGAAGACAGTGCTCAATCTAGGCACCTCTATGGAAGTTTCGCAGAAATTACTTCCCCCCCCCCATAGAACATTTTGACAGAATGGTAGCCTAATAGTTTTTAGCTATACAATCTATATGTTTGCATCACATGAACTGCTATATGTCTAATAGCCTATACCATGATAAAGTTTACGATTATGTGATTAATGATTATAATAGCATTATTTGCTATTTTAATAAATGACACAATCGTAATTATTCTAATGAATTTGAATTAATATTAATACTTGTACAAATAGGCCTACTATTTTTTACAACTAAATGGCTTCTCTCCAGTGTTATGTTTCAAATTTCAGACTCAAATTTCAAAATGTTTTGTTTCCTTGAACACTTAGTAAACAGCATCATTATGATGACATTGTAAACCTACATTGTATTTTCATTCTGCTGCATTGTACTCTATCCATAAATTTATGTAAGGCCTCTCGCAGTGCACACTGATCAGAGGCGCTAAGCACATAATATGGCTACCCAATTTTGCATTTTGGTAGTTCTTGCTTGGTTTGTGTACCATGTAACATTTTCTGCTAATTTGTATCTTGGTCAGCAATTCAGGACCGTCTTGGCCCTCTTGGGCAATATAGAGGCCCTAAGCTGTATGAATTGCAACAAATAGGTATAGGCTAAGCCGCTTTATGGACCTAAGTTTACTTCAGCAATTATTCAATTGTCATAATAGTCCATAACCAGCAGAACTGAGTTGCTGAACTTGATAAATAAATAAATTATTGTAATTATAAATAATAATTATCGAAATCTCAACCCGCTCTTTTGTCAGCTACATTATACAATGTGGAAGCTCCAAAAATATTATTCTAAGCACATGCCTTTCTATTAAGTCATAATATTATATACCACTCTTTTCAGCAATCCCTCCACTGAAATATAGTAGTTGTGAAAATTACAGCTTAAAGAGCTTAAAAAGGCGCTATACAAAATTTATGAAATTTCTGAAATAAACGAAATGCTGAAATTGCAATGCAGAAATAGAAAAATTCTTATGGGGAGGGCGCATCCCTTTTCCAAACCCCTGTCCATCTCAGAAACCTTCATTCCCCAGAGGAATGGGCTAGATAACATATTGTCGGGCCCAAAAAGAGGGGGGGAAGAAGATGGATTGAGCCCGGCTGCTTAGGGGGGATAGAAGCCCCTGCCAGTAACACTGCATTGCAGCTCAACCCTATCTCCAGTTACAACGACCGAGTTTTTCGGAGTAGTCAGGAAGGACGATGTGACAATGTTCGACTGGACAACTAAAATATAATTATAATTATGCAAAATTAATTAAATTAAGTCTCTTCGCTTAGCCACGCACAGATCGCTTTGTAGCCTATACATGTAAGTTGCATGTATCGACATAGGCGACTGGATTTATATGCACTTACTTGGATTGTATTTAACCGTCAGATGGCAGAGAAAAATGTAACACTATGCATTGAAATCCATAGAAGAAGAATATAAAAAAAGAAATGCAACACGATATTCCGATATTTTCACTCATTTATTGGTAAAATCTGAATATCGAAGTGTTTTAGATTATCGTTAACGAGCCGTATACTTACCAGAACAGACAATTTGACACAGAAATCCTGCTCTCAACATTTTGGCTGGATAAACAATAAAACTATAGTCTACTGAACCATAATAGCCTAAACTCAATGAATATGAAAGCAACAAATGCCCAACTTCTATTAAATGAAACAGAAAATGACTGAACATTGGCCCACCACATCAGTGAAAGCAATGCTTCCTGCTTCTCAGGCAATTCAGACCGTATAATGATTTATAATTAGGGATACACTCTAAACAGATAGGCACAATATTGAATGCGCATTGGTAATCTGCGGATTCATCCAAACATGTCGTACTCGTGGGTTCAGTATGGGTTCAAATTACCGTCCTGTGATACGGGTTTGTTTGTATGCGAACTTGTTATAGCGCCCATTCAAGCTTTCCTACTCAGAGGCGCTCCCGAATGCAGCGCTGACACTGCATCGGAGCGCTGAGCAATTGCTAGTTAAGGATTTGCCCAAGGTCCCTACGCGGCGATTTGAGGTGGATTCCAACCTGCAACCCTTCGGCTGCAAGGCGACGAAATATTCACTACGCCACCGCGCCACAATGTCATGTGGCAGTTTGGAAAAATGTCCTCTGCCCATACTTAGATCTAAGCCTTCTAAGGTAAGCGTTTTAGATTATTTCGTGGTGTGATTAAATACACTGTTTTAGTTTCTGAAAGATCCATCCGCTCATAATTATTCAACTCTCGAATTGGGTCACTCTACTTTTCTTTTTGCCATGAGATTATGCGAGTTTTAGGCGATGAGCTGTTTTCATCTTTTCAGGACCCAACGACAACACCATATGACATCAACTGTCTAAAGGTTGTTGGCACTGTAGGTTCGTATCAATAAAAAGGCTGCTCAGTGTAATAACTAATAAATATACAAGAAACAGGGCATTTATCGTAAAATGTAGACCTGCGCATGCGAAGAAAAGAATACAATTTGATTTTTTTTTCTTGATTTGCATTTTGCCAACAATGATAGGCCTACAAGGTAAACCCATTTTTGAGGGATTCCTATCACTGACTTTTCGAGTCACCTGCCTGCCTGTTGCATCGCGATTTGTCGTAAATAGTTCTTACTTTTCGTTTTCTACCACGTTATCCTGCCAATTTTCCAAGTCCCTTCAACCAATTCTCGTCCACTCAACCACATTGCCATGCCCTTACTCGTCTCTCTATCTCATTCGCACCCCTTATTGGCGTGGTCGTTCGCACCCATCAGGTATGTCTACCCGTAAATCAAATCGTTAAATCCTTTAGATTTTGATGTTCAAACATTGCAATTAAAACGCCTAATGACCAATTTTGAATCTTGAAACCATGCGTGACCGTTACGGTAGGCCTATAATTATAGCTCTTGCACAAAATACCGAGAGTCCAGCGATGCCTCCAGCGTAACAAGTCCTTTGTCCTGCATTTTGGCCAGAATCCAAACGGATGGCCTAATATTGTGACCTTGACTGTCATATTGTCCTAATAAGTTTTCTTTGTTACATTCAATTAAATTACAAGGAAAATCGATCGGCTATAAACATTCCTGATAAGCATCCTCATTTCCGTAGTGGGTTTAGATGTGTCAATCAAACGTGGCGATAGTGACGCAATAAATTTTATATGATCATGATCATTATTGAGATATTGCCTCAACTTATACAAAAGCCTATGAAGCATGTAACATGATTGTAAAACGTCGTCCAGAATCATGCCACGAAAAGGTTGTGGTACGGTGCCTACTTTGTCCACGCCACGCCATAGCATCTGGACTGGATCCAGCGGCTATTATAAACAATCAATCAAACTGTCAGGCAGTGTAGCCTATCATACAGCGGCTCAAGCAAACAGTAATTTAACTCAATCATGCATAGGCTATAGGCCTACTCATAGCAATGGTGCAACGTCACTTGTAAATGAGAATTACCAACCCATAAATATATATTAGGCTATATCAACGCCTAACCCTGTAAAGGAGTTCTCTGGCTAGTCCTGGATAAACATCCTGAGAACAACAGTTGGATCCAACTTGGGGTAAATGCCATGCAGTGGGTTCAGCCATTTCAAAATATACCAAGCTATGTAGGGATAGCTGTTTGGCTGGCTCTTTGAAAGTTGAAGTTCGGCTGTTTATTTTCGCAGGATGTCTGAATTCTGGAAGAGAAAGATGAGAACTTATTTCTCCAAGTTCGACTTGAACAACGATGGAGTGATATCGAAGGACGACTGGCTTGGGATAGCGACTCATTATGCTCAGGCTGAGAAAGCGGACAAGCAGAAAGCGGATCATCTCAAAACTCAGTTTCTTAACGTAAGATGTCCGAGTCGTATTACAGTCATTTATTTATTTATTTATTGCATTTGCGAGAGCGTTCCTTGAAGCGCGCTACTCAAAGGCGCTCTCGAATACAGAACAGTCACTGCATCGGAGTTTCACAGCAGCGCACGAGCAATTGAAAGACTTGCTCGAGATCCCTACTGTAACACAGCGGATTCGAACACCGACTCTCAGGCGTCGAACCAACCACTACACAACCGCGACCGCATCCAATTATTATTGCCTAAATTTTATGCCATTATTTTATCTATTTGGTTAATGAAGGATCGCTACATTGAATTTCCGTGTTTTACATGTAGGCTATTATAGGCCTACAATGTTCTTAAGTTGATGAACGTAAAATATTGAAATCCCTCTAAATAGCCTAGACCTGTCTGTCCGTTGCATTCGGCATATAATATGTCTTCTACCGTCTGTTTCGGATTTTTCCGAAAGAATCGATCTTTGGCAATTTCTCTCCATCTCGTTCTACCTCTTTTTGAGTCTCTGTGGCTGTGTTTTTTCTCTTTCGCTAAATCACTCTGTTTCAGCTAACGCAAAACTGAATTTCCTCAAAGGTTTGGTTGGCCGTCGGTTAATGGCACTGGAAACTATCGCCTCAGAACTTGATAATCAATGGTATTGATTCCTCACAAAATGTGGAGTTTACCCGTTATAATGAAGATTATGTGTTGGCATTTTTTAGGTGTGGGATCAGTTAATGAAACACAATGAAACCGGCGACAAGAGTAAACTGACCGTTGAGATATTCACCAAAATGATGGATAAGCTGCGCCACGATCCGGATCTAATGAAGCACTTCTCTGGTCTGGTTAAAGGTCTTTTCAACATGATTGACACCAACGGTGACGGCTTCCTTCAAGATGATGAATACGAAAGAATGCTGGCCCAGTGTGGAGTGCATGACACAGCGTTTGCGAAAGAGGCTTTCAAATCAATCGATGCCAACGGAGATGGGAAGCTGAGCATTGATGAGTTTGTCAATGCTTTTTTCGACTTCCTGTTCTCGGAGGATGAGAAGAGCCGGAATGCGCACTACTTCGGACCTCTAGTCAAATAAAATAATATCTAATGTAGTAATGCAGAAACATATCGATAGGATTTTTTTTCTTCTGCTCACAATTCTTATCCCCGACTTTAGAAAGGGACGATCAAGCCAGGCTCCAAAACAGCCATAAAAGTTATGGTTTCAGTCGGAGCCTTAGATGCTCTGCGTATTATAATTATTTTGGGCTACACAGTGAACAAATATTTATGTTCATATTATCTTGAATTAACGTAATAAACCATTCATTCGAACTTTGGTGTATGTAATAAAATATTGTGATAAGAGCAGAAATTCTAATAATGACTTATTTATTGCACTGTACTATGCCTTGCCAACATCTCCCGCATTTGGTGATCCATATTAACAAGACAATATTGTTGTAGTCTGCAAGAAATATTCCCGATTAATATCTTCAGTTTTGTGCGCAAGAAACAAATTAGATCATCCATTGATTGATTCATAATTAATTTCGGAATGTAGATAATGAAGCCAGTCACCAATGCAGTCATAAATTTGATGGATAACAGATATTAATTTCGTTGCTCTTTGTTACATCAAACTAATTGAATTCGAGGTGAGGTAAAGAATAACCGAGGCGTTGTATAAGCTTAGAGACCATTTCGTATCAAACCGACGAAAGGCTGAGGTTTCTTCTTGGTTCGTACCAAGTCGCAACATCTGGCGGAAGTCTTGCAACTCGAAACAGCTTCGGCGAATCTGATGCGTAAGTATAATTATCACTAGTCAGACACATAAATCAAATTTTGCAACATACAAATGTTGTCTATTTAGCAAATAAATTTGACGAGGAAAATAAAATTTCTAATAAGTCGACAGTTACCCCATAATTGTTGTCTGATGCGTAACAGTACAACAGCATACAATTCTACCTGCATTCGTCTATCTTGGTAAACTTCAACCTTACGATCAAACTAATTGAATTCGAGGTAAAGAATAACCGAGGCGTTGTTTAGGCCTAAGCTTAGAGACCATTTCGAATCAAACCGACGAAAGGCTGAGGTTTCTTCTTGGTTCGTACCAAGTCAAAAGATCTGGCGGAAGTCTTGCAACTCGAAACAGCTTCGGCGAATCTGCATAAAATAACAGCATAAAATTTTACCTGCATTCGTCTACCTTGGTAAACTTCAACCTTACGATCGACAGATGAGAAACCGTCGTAACGTATTTATTATCATTTGGTATCTTTATTCGGGTGTTGCACTGTAGTTATCTGAAAATTTTACTTGGTTTTATTGATAGGCAGGTCCTATGTAGAAACATGGTCATGGCCCTGTAAATTTCAGAGAACAGGAATGGAAACCAACTGAACAATATGCCTATTAATCGTCGGACGATAGAAAAGTTTATGAAAATAATGTCAATTATGATTAATATTATTTTGTTATAATTATTCATTCGTTCATACATTCATTCATCCAGGAATTTATATAGCGTCTCCCCGAGTCGTTGTTTTCTTTGAAGACAGATCTTGACCCTATAACAGATCTGTCGTAATGGACTTCGAACTGACAGCAATAATATTGTAAATTTGTGGCATTCCAAACTGCATTTCCATTTGCTTCAAGTTGCATGTTTCATTTTGAACAATGCATTTGGAGGAAGTTGCAGACTGCAGGGCGAAGGTTTAGCAACACGATATAGAGATGACCTTGAAATTGCCATACTCGCAAATCGTCTGCTTGCACTTGCCTTCACCGATTACAAAACAAGAGATTCCATTCAATATTTTGGGAGACATCGAAAGAATTCTTAATATACAGTAACTGTAGTTTTGTGGCATCATCATGTACTGAAGGTTTGTTTGAACACTCTGTAGCTTTGTATTTCTGTTTTGTGGCTTTCTTCGTTGAAATTGTGAGTTGGAATGTGTGTCCTTTTACACCAGGCTACTCTTAACCAGCTCATTCGATTTTTATTTTTAGATAGCAAATTATTAAAACAAACTAGTAGATCTATTTACTCATTTACGTCCACGACATTTTGCCGGCGACACTTTGTCTAGCGACATATTTTGTCAGGTCACCCCATGTTCTTGGCTACTATTATCAAGTTGAAACTCAGTTGTCTATTTCTGCAGAATGTCTGAATTTTGGAAGAGAAAGATGAGAACTTATTTCGCCATGTTCGACTTCGACAAGGATGGAGTCATATCGAGGGACGATTGGGTCTGGATGGCCATTCCTAAGGTGGAGAATGCAAAAAAGGAGCTGGAAGATATTCTTACAACTGAATTTGCCAATGTAAGATACGGAGTGAACATGGTTATTGACACACGGATAGACCTCACAAACAGCAATAACAGCAAAAACAACTGTCAAATGTCATCCGTGCTGTCATATGAAACAATTGCCATGTCCTTCGCGACCTTTTTCTGAATTTTCTGTTCTGACTAGTACGGTTTACAACCTATGACCTCGACGTCATAATTTCCGGCTCCCGCAAAAGGACAATAAAAGCTTTATTTCCAGAGTCCTCTACAGGAGCGAAATTTCAGGAGAAGTAGCCTATAGCATCTTGTCCGTCAAAAAAGCTGACGACTTCTTGTTAGTCATCCAGTCCAAATGTCCTCAAAATATAGGCTACCTTTATACATTGTTCGAAAGTTTCTTGATACCGCACGATACATAGGCATGTCTAAATGGGGAGCATGGCAGGATTGCCCCCTGGATCCGCCGCTGTAGGCCTACTGAATGTCTTCGGTTTCACTTTCTTCTCGACTTGAAGTTGGAACACAGACGATTTCTTCAAGAAATTTCAAGAATTTTCAAGAAATTTTCAAGAAATTTTCAAGAAATTTCAAGAATTTCTTCATCTTCTGTATGTCTGTCTTCATCTCTGTCTCCCTGTATGTGCCTCTCTCTGTCGCTATACCTCTTTTGTTTTTACCATTGTCTGTCTGTCTTTGTCTGTGTGAATGGATGGAAATTCTGAATTACGTCTTGGCTTTGGTGCCCCGTCGGCTCTGGGTATCAGCACCATATAGGTCACGAGATTGATAATAATATTATAATTATTTGTTAGCTGTGACGATGGTCTCGCAACTAAAACGATAAGTTTTGATTTCGATGATGAAATTGCTTACCATCGCTGGAGTGTTGCAAATGATTAACAGTAAGAATAATATTATTATTTGTCAAATGTGACGTTAGTATAATTAATTATCAACAATGAAGAAAAGCTGGTTTTGATTTAGGTGTGGGAGCTGTTCATGAAACACAATGAAACCGGCGACAAGAATACATTGACCATTGAGATGTTCATTAACGTAATGCAAAAACTGCTCCACGATCCTGATCTGATAAAGCACTTCTCTGGCTTGATAGAAGGTCTCTTCTACATGACTGACACCAACGGTGACGGCTTCCTTCAAGCAGACGAATACGAAAGAACAATCGCTCAGTGTGGAGTAGAGGACACGTCGTTTACGAAAGAGGCGTTCAAGGCAATCGATGTCAACGGAGATGGGAAGGTCAGCCTCGAGGAGCACATCAATGCTTTCTTCAGCTTCATGTTCTCGGAAGATGAGAATGATCAGAGAAAACTCTTCTTCGGACCTCTCGTCGACTAGATTATATTCTAGTCCAGAAACACGGCGACTGAAGTCAACTAAATCTCTTACCTTTGCATGCTAGGAGGGTTTTGACTTTCCACATAAATCCGTGTTCGACGAGACGTCTTTTTGTTGTCATTGACTTGTTTTACATGTAGGGGGGGCCTACACTCTGAGCGCTGGACATTTGCGGCATTAAGGTTTGGCTTTCATGAGACGTCAAGCTATTCAATTGCAGGAGTTCTTTTTAAAAATTGAAGCCGCCAGAAAGCATTTTGAATTTTATTTATTTAGTAGCAAGACACATGACGAAATAATAATTATTATTCTCAGATTTGTTGCGTTTCATTGGCTTAATCTTAAAAGTAAACTAGACCTACAACAGTAGGCCTACTAGTATAATGAAATTAACACAAATTAGCAGGAAAAAACAGAGACTCTGGGAAACGGCATTAAAAACAGAGAAAATACCGAAGTTCCACTAATTAAGGCAGACAAACATGCACACGAACGTAGTACGTGCCTAATTACACCATAAATCGAGTACATAATCTATCTGTAGGGACCTATACATTCATTCACATACACATCGGCCTAGGCCTACCTATAATATAATTATCGTGATCATCATGTAGTTTACGACCTTGTTGTAGCTTTTCACTCATTTATTTCCTGTTTACAGTTGCTTTTTATCTTCGTTGCCCGTTCATTTCCGCCACTATCTAGTTTGTTCGAGTCTCTGGAGTTTTCTAGATTATCGGTTTTCCAATACCTGACAGACATACATAATATTATTATGTATATACAATTATACATTATAATAATTAGACTTCGCTAATCCCTTAAAATTCACCGAAGCATTCCCCTCAGTTAGCCTAGTAAGCATACTGGCTGTTAAAGTTTCTCTTGCATAGTGCATACATTAGGGAAATCAACGAATACATAGATAAAATCATAGGCTATGATTATGTGCTTATTTGTGTAGGCCTAAAGTGCAAAATAGGTTTGCAACCCGCAACCTGGTAGCCTACTTTAATTAAGTAAGACAAAAAATAAATCAAAAGAACACGAAAGTAAGTTCAAACAGTTATTGATATTGAATTGAATCGAAAAGTTATGCTTCGGTAATTTGCTTGTAAAGAACTCTGGAGACAAGCACCGGTCATCTTTGCTTGGAAGTTCAAAATTGGTCACAACTGAGACCTAGACGACTCGTCAGTGGATGATTCGTCTAAAGAAGATTCGTCAGTGGACGATTCGTCATACGGATGATTCGTCAATCCGACTTCCATGTAACAAGAATTATTTTCGTCAATTCGTATTGTTATCCACTACGGGCGGAGGAATCGTCCATATGAGGAATCGTCCAAATGAAGAATCGTCCATGTGACGAATCGTCCATATGACGAATCGTCCATGTGACGAATCGTCCATATGAGGAATCGTCCAAATGAAGAATCGTCCATGTGACGAATCGTCCATATGACGAATCGTCCATGACGAACCGGATGTCAGAGAGACAAAGGTAAACGCAATAAAGCTGTTAAGACGTTTCGTTGACAGCTTGAAGAATTGAATGAATGCATTGCATGTAGGCTACCCCACGTTCTGTCTATAATATTATAACGAAATGAACTTCTATCTGTGACAGGGGATCTGGTTTGGCTGGGTTTGTGTCGCAAATAGTCAGGTAGACTGGAGAACCAAGTAGAATGATGTCGCACCTCTTATCCCATTTTAATCGGGGAAAAATAATAGCCTCGAAGCTATTTCTCCATGTAGCTTCAGCGGCGATTTAGCATTTTAGTTACAGATGAAAATATTGATAACAAACCACGAAATGGGATGACGGATGAAAAGCTTCAGGCCCAAACAAGAAGCGGGATCATTTTCCTTATATTTTAGTGCAATAAATGCGATTGTTGATGCAAATTACAGTTTTCAGGGGGTAATGTTTAGGATGGGGTAATTTGAAACCTTTACACCGGGAGACACTCGGCTTCATACCCACAGTTGTGGCCGCCTAGCAGTCCAGACCTCGATCCGGGTATATGTAGGCCAATGTCGTGTAGACCTTGCCTACATGGTCGGTTAGGTGAGGTTAGGCGTCGTGAGTGTCGGTTAGGTGAGGTTAGGCGTCGTTATAGACGGTCAGGTCAGTTACTCTCCGTGAAGATCGGTTAGTGTCAGATTAGGCGTCGTTATATAGGGTTAGTTTATGGTTAGTGTTGTCATTCATTCGCCGATACTATAGTTTGCCAATTATTCAGCGAAATTGCAGTATCGGGAGACCGATGCAATATCTTTGGATAGTACCTAAACCTGGCACTAACTCTAACCGACCCTCACGACTCTTAATCTGACCTAACCGACCCACACGACGCCAGGCTTGACCTTAACTGACACACACAGTCACACACGGTCCCCGATACTACAATTACGCCAATTATTTCTCATCACATGTCATTCAGTGGCCTTATTTTTCTAAAACATACTTTCAAAAGTCGTGGTTGTCAATTTCAATTTGAATTAGGGACATAGATCATGGGCGCCCGCACATAGGGGCAAGGGGGGGCACTTGCCCCCCCCTGGAAAATTGAAACCTATTTTTTCACTACTACTTTTGATGTTTATAACAAATTTCTTCACATTAGAAAATTAAAAGGCCTACTTTTAACTAATACTTTTCGATTTTTGAAACAAATTTGCTTGCAAAAAGAAGCAATTCATATTAAAATTTTTTTTAGGTGAAACTGAAAATTTTACATCAAGAAAACTCTGTGAAAAATACCCATGCATGTTCTTAACTCCCCGCTTTGCATTTTTTCCCTCCTCCTAAATTTATTTTTAACGTTGACAATCGTGTTTTGCCCCCTCCTGCAAAAATTTCTGCGGGCGCCCATGACATAGATATATATATTTTGACTATCCAGCGTGTTTCTCAGCGTAGGCTATTTCCTCATGACTAAATTTTGGTGGTCAGATAAAACAAATTGCCCTTGAAACTTGTGTCTAGTGGCAGTGACTATTCGAATTCTGATAGATGTAATAAAATATTGTGATAAGAGCAGAAATTTTAATGAAGACTTGGTCGTTGACTCGTTGTTTGATTTATTGCACTCTATTCTATTGTTGGCCCTATACCTTAGCCGACATCTCCCGCATTTGCTTTTCAACAAAGTAGTCTGCGGCAGATAGGTCTATAATTCCCGATTAATATCTTTACTTTTGTGCGCAATGGACAAATTCATTAATTCATTAAATCATAATTATTACTTTCAGAGTGTAGCAGGGACAATGAAACCAATCACCGACGCCGGTGTGATTGCAAATGGTCTCTACACGTCGTCTCGGCTATTCTTTAGCTCGCCTCAACTTCAATTAGTTTGATGCAACTAAGAGCAGCGGACTTAATATCTGTTATCCGTCAAATTTATGACTGCGTTGGTGACTGGCTTCATTGTCCCTGCTACACTCCGAAAGCAATAATTGTGAATTATTGAATTAATGAATTTATTTTTGAATGAGAGTGAAATTTTATTAACCGCTTATCACATGTCTACTATCTAGGCCCTACAATTATTTATGAGCAGCATCTGATGAGTTTGTCGATCGGTATCAATAACAAGAAAGTAGCGTCTAATTTGAATCCTTTACACCGGGAGACACTCGGCTTCATACCCACAGTTGTGGCCGCCTAGCAGTCCAGACCTCGATCCGGGTATATGTAGGCCAATGTCGTGTAGACCTTGCCTACATGGTCGGTTAGGTGAGGTTAGGCGTCGTGAGTGTCGGTTAGGTGAGGTTAGGCGTCGTTATAGACGGTCAGGTCAGTTACTCTCCGTGAAGATCGGTTAGTGTCAGATTAGGCGTCGTTATATAGGGTTAGTTTATGGTTAGTGTTGTCATTCATTCGCCGATACTATAGTTTGCCAATTATTCAGCGAAATTGCAGTATCGGGAGACCGATGCAATATCTTTGGATAGTACCTAAACCTGGCACTAACTCTAACCGACCCTCACGACTCTTAATCTGACCTAACCGACCCACACGACGCCAGGCTTGACCTTAACTGACACACACAGTCACACACGGTCCCCGATACTACAATTACGCCAATTATTTCTCATCACATGTCATTCAGTGGCCTTATTTTTCTAAAACATACTTTCAAAAGTCGTGGTTGTCAATTTCAATTTGAATTAGGGACATAGATATATATATTTTGACTATCCAGCGTGTTTCTCAGCGTAGGCTATTTCCTCATGACTAAATTTTGGTGGTCAGATAAAACAAATTGCCCTTGAAACTTGTGTCTAGTGGCAGTGACTATTCGAATTCTGATAGATGTAATAAAATATTGTGATAAGAGCAGAAATTTTAATGAAGACTTGGTCGTTGACTCGTTGTTTGATTTATTGCACTCTATTCTATTGTTGGCCCTATACCTTAGCCGACATCTCCCGCATTTGCTTTTCAACAAAGTAGTCTGCGGCAGATAGGTCTATAATTCCCGATTAATATCTTTACTTTTGTGCGCAATGGACAAATTCATTAATTCATTAAATCATAATTATTACTTTCAGAGTGTAGCAGGGACAATGAAACCAATCACCGACGCCGGTGTGATTGCAAATGGTCTCTACACGTCGTCTCGGCTATTCTTTAGCTCGCCTCAACTTCAATTAGTTTGATGCAACTAAGAGCAGCGGACTTAATATCTGTTATCCGTCAAATTTATGACTGCGTTGGTGACTGGCTTCATTGTCCCTGCTACACTCCGAAAGCAATAATTGTGAATTATTGAATTAATGAATTTATTTTTGAATGAGAGTGAAATTTTATTAACCGCTTATCACATGTCTACTATCTAGGCCCTACAATTATTTATGAGCAGCATCTGATGAGTTTGTCGATCGGTATCAATAACAAGAAAGTAGCGTCTAATTTGAATCCTTTACACCGGGAGACACTCGGCTTCATACCCACAGTTGTGGCCGCCTAGCAGTCCAGACCTCGATCCGGGTATATGTAGGCCAATGTCGTGTAGACCTTGCCTACATGGTCGGTTAGGTGAGGTTAGGCGTCGTGAGTGTCGGTTAGGTGAGGTTAGGCGTCGTTATAGACGGTCAGGTCAGTTACTCTCCGTGAAGATCGGTTAGTGTCAGATTAGGCGTCGTTATATAGGGTTAGTTTATGGTTAGTGTTGTCATTCATTCGCCGATACTATAGTTTGCCAATTATTCAGCGAAATTGCAGTATCGGGAGACCGATGCAATATCTTTGGATAGTACCTAAACCTGGCACTAACTCTAACCGACCCTCACGACTCTTAATCTGACCTAACCGACCCACACGACGCCAGGCTTGACCTTAACTGACACACACAGTCACACACGGTCCCCGATACTACAATTACGCCAATTATTTCTCATCACATGTCATTCAGTGGCCTTATTTTTCTAAAACATACTTTCAAAAGTCGTGGTTGTCAATTTCAATTTGAATTAGGGACATAGATATATATATTTTGACTATCCAGCGTGTTTCTCAGCGTAGGCTATTTCCTCATGACTAAATTTTGGTGGTCAGATAAAACAAATTGCCCTTGAAACTTGTGTCTAGTGGCAGTGACTATTCGAATTCTGATAGATGTAATAAAATATTGTGATAAGAGCAGAAATTTTAATGAAGACTTGGTCGTTGACTCGTTGTTTGATTTATTGCACTCTATTCTATTGTTGGCCCTATACCTTAGCCGACATCTCCCGCATTTGCTTTTCAACAAAGTAGTCTGCGGCAGATAGGTCTATAATTCCCGATTAATATCTTTACTTTTGTGCGCAATGGACAAATTCATTAATTCATTAAATCATAATTATTACTTTCAGAGTGTAGCAGGGACAATGAAACCAATCACCGACGCCGGTGTGATTGCAAATGGTCTCTACACGTCGTCTCGGCTATTCTTTAGCTCGCCTCAACTTCAATTAGTTTGATGCAACTAAGAGCAGCGGACTTAATATCTGTTATCCGTCAAATTTATGACTGCGTTGGTGACTGGCTTCATTGTCCCTGCTACACTCCGAAAGCAATAATTGTGAATTATTGAATTAATGAATTTATTTTTGAATGAGAGTGAAATTTTATTAACCGCTTATCACATGTCTACTATCTAGGCCCTACAATTATTTATGAGCAGCATCTGATGAGTTTGTCGATCGGTATCAACAACAAGAAAGTAGCGTCTGCCATTGAGAAACATAATTCCTGATGAACATCTTCATTTCCGTTGGTGTGTAGAAGCGATGAAGAAACGTGGCTCCTGTGCTGCCATAACTTTGCTAGATTGCGACTATTATGAACGTTGCTACGGATTAAACTGATAAAACTAGAGGCGATGATAGGCCAGCCAGAGACGTTTAAAGCCTATAATAGAGCCTGTGATATTTGCTTAGTTCGCACCAAGTGACAACACCTGGAAGAAGTCTTGCTACAATTGACAGCCTCAGTGTATCTAATGCGTAAGTAGCGAACAAAATAACATAATAATTTATGCATATAGTTTACCATAACATAAACCTATACAGCAGTGCTGTGCGATCATGTAAATAAATTTTTTACAGTATATAAATGTTTCGATGAAACTAAAATATCTCACAATCTAACAGTTGCTCGTGTTGTTCGTGTGAGACTTATTAAAAATATTAACTGTTGGACTACAGTTACTGTAGACCTAAGCCTATTCATAAATTTGGTGAGTTAAAAAATTGTAAATCCCATCGTTAGATTAATCTATAGTTTTAGACATTGGCGTTGTAGGTGGAGGCCGGGTCAGGGAAGGAAAATGACCCGACCCCAATTTTTGAGCAGCTCATTTCTTACTTTGGGAAAATGGTCGCCTGCATACAATTAAACAAAATGTTAGAAGTTCAACTCTCAGTAACAAACATGAATCGTTTGCGGTCTAAATTAATCGCCGGAAGTAGCATCACTATAATTTTTCAGCAATCCAACGTGCACACTGCACAGTCTGCTTCCGTCAATCTAGTTTGTTTACGACCAACGCTAAAACCCACAGTTCTACTGTAACAGTGGCCACAATTTCATAGCGTCTGTTCGTCAACTGAAATTCTGTCGCAGCATTATTATTATTCTGCATTCACATTTCGTCTTTAGGAGTGCAACTTCAAATGTTCACAAACGTTTCTTGGCGTTATTCTATTGAGACACAAGTGATGTTTCAACTTGACAATTATTATAATTGTTCTGAGTAGAAACTATTACAAAAATCAATGATTTTAATAGTAGAGCTTTCTCCAATGACCTATTAATGAAATGTACAATAGTTGTGCAACAATTTTACTGACGCTGCTGTGATGCACGCCTTGCGTTTCAGCAAATAATTATTTACGTAGGTCTATGCATTATACCTAATTGTCTAACGGTGGTGTGCAGAAGACGCATATAAATGTTAGCTATTTAAGAGGAATAGTGTACATTTTAACATTATGTAACATTAATGCTTTAGACGGAATAATTTTCTTTATATCAGGGTATTGCGATGACCAAAAGTAATAATTATTAAATTTCTTATATTGTAAGCTATAGCCTGACATGTGTATTTTAGGCGGTTCAGTAGGGTGCACTTTATTCGATTATCAGGATTTTGGACTCGAGAAAGCTCAAAGCACATTATTTTTATGTAATATTTTCCAGAATTTAAAACATGATTCTGAATTGCATATTTGGGTTGTTGTAAAAGCGATCTATGTTCAGATCCGAAAATATTACGAATGAGGAAATAAATGTGCTATTTTCCGGTCAAAAGCTGTCAGTTTTTACGTAGTAGGCCTAATAATAACAATAACGACAATTATTTACATGGCGCCGTAACGCGGCCATACCGCTACAAGGGCCCTCACAAACAGCCAACTGCGAAATAAGCCTTAGCAAAATTATTTCATGTGCGGCGACATAATTTGCTGTTTGAAAGTTGAAATTCAGTTGATTATAAATTGCCACAGGATGTCTGAATTTTGGAAGAGAAAGATGAGAACTTATTTTGCTACGTTCGACTTCGACAACAAAGGTGTGATATCGAAGGACGACTGGGTCAGGATGGCCGTTCCTAAGGTTGAAAATGCAAAGAAGGAACAGGCGGATCATCTTAGAACTCAGTTTGTCAACGTGAGATGTTCAATAATCATAGTCATTGCCTAACTTAAATATATCACTATTGCTTGAATAGGCTACGATGAAACTCGGTTTAATTTTATCAGCAGAAACCACCACTATTATTATTATCATCGTTAGGCTACTACGATTACCACAACTACCATATTAAATGTTGCGAAAACAACCACCACAACAGCCACTACTAGGCTACTTCAATTGAAAATGAGCCACTATTACAACTACTTCCACTTTCACAACCGCAACTGCCACTGCTGCTGCTGATGCTGCTGTTAATAGCATAGGCTACTTCTTCTTTAGTTCTCTGCCGTCAAGCAGGTTCATAATGTCCAATGACGCCACGAATATCTGTTCTGTGCGTCCCTCTTTAGTCCTCTGTAACCATCTTTTGTCAACATCCAGTCCAGTAGCATTGTTCTTGGTCTTCCTCTTGTCTTCTTCCCCTCCATTCTTCCCTCGATGATATCTCTTACTATGGTGTCATTCCTCATGATGTGGCCAATCCAGTTTCTTTGCCTCCTCCGTATTGTCTCCAGCATTAACCTTTTCTTGCCCACCATCTGCAGTACTTCTACTACTACTACTACTACTACTACTACTACTACTACTACTACTACTACTACTACTACTACTACTACTACTACTACTACTACTACTACTACTACTACTACTACTACTACTACTACTACTACTACTACTACTACTACTACTACTACTACTACTACTACTACTACTACTACTACTACTACTACTACTACTACTACTACTACTACTACTACTACTACTACTACTACTACTACTACTACTACTACTACTACTACTACTACTACTACTACTACTACTACTACTACCACTACTACTACCACTACTACTACTACTACTACTACTACTACTACTAACATTTTGACTGCTCTTGAACTGATCGAAGGATTTGATTTATGAATGGAAAGCTAACTCATCCAAACACGTTCCGGAAAATCTTGACTGATAAAATTTGTCATTTCGTAAATCAATGAGCTGTCATTAATCCTCGGTTGTAAAATGTATTGTTTCGCCAATTACAAATGGACTGATTACCCAGTTAAAATTGTCGATTGCAAGCCAGAGGAAGTGACGTAATGTTGCAATGCTGGTTGTATGTCTATTATTCTGTTTAGTATTGCTGGTGCAATTTTCTTTTTAATATGGGATTCATTGACCATGGGAAAACAATAAAGATTTCCCCTGGAGATCTTATGCTGCTACAGTGTGAGGGATTAAAACCAACGGAATTAAGTTTTGATGTTGGAGTGATGATGGTTTCAGATGCTTTGTTTGGAATCATTTTAATTAATTAATAACTTATTATAATTTTCCGGCGGCGCACGAGTGTGCCGCGGCATACAGGTTGGGAATCACTGGTCAGGTATGACGTTTGTATATCAACATTGAAGATAAGTTGGTTTTCATTTAGGTGTGGAAGCAGTTCATGAAACACAATGAAACTGGCGACAAGAATAAATTGAACGCTGAGATGTTCACCAAAATGATGGAAAAGCTGCGCTACGATACGGAACTGATGAAACCTTTCTCTGGTCTGGTAAAAGGTCTCTTCTACATGACTGACACGAACGGTGACGGCTACCTTCAAGATGATGAATACGAAAGAATGCTTGCCCAGTGTGGAGTGCATGACACATCGTTTGTGAAGGAGGCGTTCAAATCAATCGATACCAACGGAGATGGGAAGCTGAGCATTGAAGAATTTGTTGATGCTTTCTTCGAATTTCTGTTCTCGGATGATGAGAAGAATCCGAATACTTACTACTTCGGACCACTCGTCGACTAGTCTAAGACTTCTAGTCCAGAAACAAGTCAACTGACGTCTGCTTGATTTTCTTCTCCTTAAATGCTTAGGCCTATGCTTTTCTACTCCAATTGATCTAATGCTTGTCAATCAGTGTTGGCCCCGTTATTTTATGGTATTAAATTGTTGTGCTACTCTTATTCACCGATTCGAATTAGTGAGACACTTAACTATAAAAATAACTTCTTGAACTCTAGTTAGGCAACCAAGCCGGAAGGTGTAACAATAGGGCCTACTTGAAAACAATTTGCCTTTTTAGCCTAAGACTAAGTAGGACGGGTTAATACCAGATAAATTTGGGTAAGATTTTATAAGATATGTTATGTCTAACTGCTTTTCGTCTGACACGACTGAAGAGTGCATTGAGACTATCCAATGCGCCGCCTTTTAGCCATCATTCACCTCGTCTCGCAACTGCGCAATAGTGCGCATCTCGCTCTCCAGAGAGTGCTAATCCTTGCTGCTAAGCTCATTGCACGATTTCAGAGTAATAGGCTAGTACGGGGATCACTGGCGGCAATAATGTTGTCCTAAAACCGAGCTGGACTAAGGTCTAAGGTGGTATCTTATCTTCCTTATTGTCATTTATGTGACTGTTTCCTTCCGCTTCGGTGCGCTAAGCCGATGTATTTTGTGGCAACGTCCGTTGCAAAATATCTGAAATAGAAAACTCATCTAGCAATAACGCCAATAGGCCTAGGCCTGTATAAGGGCTAGTGGGCGCACTTAATTCCGCACTGCTTGCATGTAATTGTAATTGTAATTGTAATTGTAATCGAACATTTATATAGCGCCACTTCAAGAGAACTCCTCAGAGGCGCTCCCGACCTGACACCAAACCATAATCAAAGAGAATGGTTTTCAAACGCTTGCGGAAAAGGGGCAAAGAAAGACAAAGAAGTTCATTACGGAGACTAATAGGTAACTTATTCCAGAAAGACGGACCGACCATAGCAAAACTTCTATGCAGCGCTGCGGAAGATCGAGCCATAGGAACAACCAGGTCACCATGCGTTGCAGAGCGAAGGAATCTACGGCCTGGAATGGATAGCACAGGCACACAAAGTTCCATAAGATAGATCGGAGCTTGACCTGCTAGGCTGCCAGTGCTATAGGCCTAGTCCCAAACCTGGATAGGCTAAAGGAGGAGGACTTTGCTAACGATCTTTGTTACCACAACGTGACGTCAAACTGCAACTACTATTACTTGCCCCTCCCTAGAAAACTGACTACTGGCCTCTACTTTTTAACTACCATTCTTATTTTCTGGCTTTTTAATAAATTTCTTTTACTACAGATACATGTAGGCCTACAACACTAACGATGCTAATGACGTACGTAATGAAAGTGAAAAATTTACATAATAGAGACCTCTATGACAGAATATTCAGGTGTCCAATTTCCTAATTAACATTTTCATGTTCTTGCTAAAACAATTAACAACATTTGGTGAGTGTGTTTTATCCTCTCCTGCAAAATGGCGTTCATGCCTTCGAATTTGTCTTTGGTTAAGCCCGGATTAGATCCTATCGAATGGAAAAGCTGTAGGCTAATTCCTTTTCGACCCCTAGGAAAACAGCTGAATGAGTTGGAATAAGTAATCGCGGTTGCACGGACGTCTGGCTATACAATGTAACCTACCCCCAATGGCATTTAATCTGGAAATGTCAAAGCGCAAAACAGTTAAGCGCAGTACACCTTTACTGTGCCGCCACAAAGATACACAGTGAAGGTGCGAGTAGGCTACAGTTGTGAGAGTGAAATAAGAAAATGTTTGGGTTAGTCTTGTAGGCTATATTGGCACCTTTTTCACAGTTACAATGATCCAGAAGATGCAGAATGGTTGACTTGAAATGAATGGCGACGTCTCTTGATTCCCCGTCTATCAGACATTGTTTGCGGTCACTCAACGTCTCATATTCACCCTGTTTCTCGTGTGGCGTTGCTGCTTGATGAGAGCCTGTGAACTATTACGATTTACGAACAGTCCTTGGCGAGCAGTCAGTTTCCACTCGTCCGTTGAAGAAACGTCCGCACTCCGTCTCTTCAATCCTCCAAGCTATCTCATTCTCCACGAAAACCTTTAAGAATTGAATACGTGTGCAATGTTGGCTAAAACAGCTAGGATAATGGTCAGAGGAGGTCTTCGCTGTGCCTGGGTAGGCTACCGGTATTTAATTAACGAGGTCAGTATTTCCGATTTAAATAAAACCATTTCAACAACAAAAAATGAATCCAAATAAGAGCAGCAATGCGGGAATGGGTGCCACATAAGGCTAAAGAGAAAACTAGGCAGATTCGTAAATGTGTAGACCTACTTACGCAAAACTGATGAAAATGTAGAAAATTTATTTATCGCGTTGTCCATAAATTATAATAGCCTAATTATTATTGTAGGCCTATTAGCGATGGCCCATTATAATACGAGTCAAAAGTTTCTCGTCGAGAGCGAGAGAGCTTGAAGGATCGAATAGATAACGGTCAAGATAACGAATTGAACTTCTTTGTGTGGCAGTGAATCTTAGTTTGTAGCCCAGATTATAATTATTATAATTAGAGCCATCGTTAGTTTTCCCTGACGAGTGTCACCAGCGCACGAGAAACATGGCGAACTTAAGGTGTTGGGTGACAGCAGCAATTGTCAGATCGACGGAAGAACCAACCGAAGTTGCCCTTCTCATTCATACTCGGTCATCCAGTATTTGCAGTGTAACCTGCATCTGCTGGATGATTGTAAATGTGGATATACATAGCGACACACTTCAGCAGATCTGCTAGATGATTGTTTATTTATTTATTTACTAAGAATTTGATATAGCGCTCCTTCAAGGTTACTACTCAGGAGCGCTCCCAGTCCAACCCCGGTCGAATAAGACAGTCTTGAGAAGAGAAAGAAATGAAGTAGAAGTAGAAAGGCTAATTGGTATTTGACGAAGGATAACAGGAAGCTCATTCCAGGTCGCAGGGCCAGCCACGGAGAAAGCACGGCGCTGCCTGATTGCAGTCCGTGAGCGTGGAACAATAAGTTCCGCTTTTGCAGCTGAGCGGAGAGAGCAGCGGCGTTGAACAAGCGTGGTCGAGCAACAGAGCTCCTGCAAGTATAAAGGAGCCAAACCCTCAAAGCAGCGCCGGACCAAGACGGAAATTCTGTATGTAATGCGCTGTGGGTAAGGGAGCCAGTGGAGTACATCCCTCATGTACTCGGAGACTCGGCCAAACTTGGGAATGCGGCCTATGAGGCGGGCAGCAGTGCGCAAGACCCTATTTAGGGGCCCCACCCGACAGGCTGGAAGTCCAACGTATATGGAACTGCAGTAGTCCAAGCGTGAAACTACAAAAGCATGAACAAGTGTTGCGGCTGCGCTAGAAGTCAAAGAGCGGGAAATGACCTTGAGCTGCCGAAGCTGGTAGTAACAGCTGCGACACAGAAGGTTAATGTGCCGCGTAAATGTGAGTTCCTGGTCAAGGATGACTCCCAAATTCCGGACTGAAGTGGAAAAAGTGAAATGTGGATATTTCAAGGATAGGGAAGCTAAATCAATTTTAGACAGCTGCTGGGGCGTTCCAAGCCAGATAAGCTGAGTCTTATTAACTCTGGGTAACAACTATAGCGCCACTTCAGCAGATAACTAATCAGTGGCGGCCTCGGTGCTGGTCTGTATGAAGTTAGATGTGGCTTAGAAAAGTTTTATGTTGGCAAAACATGAAAGCCACTATTATAGTGACGTGCCAACGAACACAACGCATCCCAGGTTGTTCAAAGGCGACTGATAATATCGTATTTGACGATGAGTTCTCTGCCTGATGGCAGGTTATCAATCAAATCAATCAATCAAATTTTTTTATTGAGCCAGAGAAAAGCACACAAGGTACATATCATCACATAAAAATAACACATGAATGTTATTGGCAACAAAAGGAAACCCAGAAGGGACTGCAGAGTCCCGCTGGTTAGGGCCACCTAAGCACATTTTCTGGTTCTAGGCGTTAACAAATTCAGCACAATAAAATTATATTCTATTTTCCATCATATATGTAATAAATCAAAAATAAATCAAAACTTAACTACGAAAACTAAACGTTCCAAATTTTAACATCACGATATTACATAATATGAATATCTAAACATGATGTTAAGCAAACACGTCTTAATTTTTAAGGTTCATTGGCTTTACGCCTTTAGAGATAATGTGAGTGAGATGATTTCCCATTGCCTTCCTCACAGACTATTATTAATGTCGGTGAGCAACTTGTTCATGGTCGCTACGTAGTGGCTTGAGGTTGATTCAAACCTGTGACACTTCGCTCATAAGGCGACGAATTTACCGTTATAGCCTACATCCACAGCCAAAAATACAGTAGGCCTAGCCCAAACTGTGTCTTATAATTATAGGGCAACATCCGCTTGGCTATAATGTTACAACGCTGAGTAGGTCTACGTAATTGAAGGTGCCCTACATTCGTTGGTTGCTGTGGTTGTCCTCGCGTCTTATGTCATAGGCCGGAACACAAGAGAATCCGGGAAGGCGATTCAACTCATTAAACGGTAAGAACAATTTCTATTTATTTATTAAATTTGAAGACTAATCAAGACACTATCAGGGTAAATACATGTATGTGGAGAGAACTGTCCTATTTTGTATTCTGTTCATTACAATGATTCGACACGATGTTTTACAAACGTGGTGAGATATAAATTCTATTTACTAGATCAAAAAGGAGTAAACGGATGTGCGGTACGATATGCAAAATTGCAAATACTTTCGGACTTTGTCTGCTATGCTTTTAATAGCCATAGTACATTATGTACACAATTCGTCGCCTGAGAATTATCGTGTCGTATGTCCACTTTTGTGAATTCCGAGAAAAACGAGGTCAAAGTTTCGCATCTTTGGACGCAACAAAATATATATCCAGTGCAATAAAACTTCAAGCAAAGACGTTATATTATAGCATCGACATTAATTAAAGGATGTTGCACTTAAATTAAACTGAAACCTAGAATGGTTTTTGTGAAATTTTGAAAAATGTTGTATAAAAATGGATTTAAATCAATTGCAAGTCATCCTGGCGTGAGAATTTCTTTTTAAATATGCAATAATAAAGAAAGCAATAGCCTATACAATCAATTACGACTTTGTTCGTTTCAATTTTCGCAAGTTTAATACCCTTTTTAAATAAAAGAATGTTTTTTTATTTTCTGGACATACGACACTATGATACTAAAACCATGATGTCGTATCTCCTTATCGTCCAATCAGCGACGAGCTTTCTCTGGACATACGACAATGCACTTTTAACCGTGATGCGGTACTGGAGATACGACAAAAATGAAATAGGAGATAGCCTACGACAACGTGTAATACGTGTATGCTGAAAATGGACATAGCCTACGACAAGTAGTTTTCGTTGAATATCTTTAAAACGACTCGTCGTATCTCCTAACGGTTAACAGTGAAGAAAGATAAACAATTTTTTGCTACAAAACAAGTCTAAACTCGATTTTGAAAACAATGGACATACGACAAGATAATTATCAGGCGACGAAATCTTGAGATAGGATCATTGCTGAGACGTGCTGCATCATTAACCCTTTGAACCCGGTTGACCGCTTTAGCGGGACGTTATCCATAGAGTTACGGGAGGTCAGGATTCAAAGGGTTACGCCTACAGCCGCAGACATGACTGTTTTTATCATCTCCGCGTTAATATCAGATGCATCTGTTCCAGCTTCCTTAGCTCCAGGATTGTTTGTCTGATTGACTCTAGACCTATAGATTATTTAATGGATCAACCTCATCCACATTCCTAGGGTCCATACGGATCCCAACCGTTTTGTGATTATGCGTAGGCCTAACTTTTGGCTACAACATGGCACAACGCTAAGATTTCGTGTAGGCTAAATGTCAGTCATTCATGGAACAATAAGTGCATGCTTTTATGGGCCGGTATATAATAGGCCTAATATTTTCATATATATTATGTAAAAATTTAAACATATAAATTGGTGTCTGGAGAGACCAATGGACCCAACTGGACCCCACCAGTACAATCTATCAAATAACATACGCAAACTTATATACACAAACATTTCTAGCAAACGAGGAACAACTATTGTAATAGACACTTTTCCTAAACAGATTCAGAACAGTACGAGATACACTGTCAGGCCTAATTATTGCGTGTTGCGGATCCAGGTCTCTGGACCTGCTAACTGAAGCAGCTGCAAATGACTTGCCACCGCGCAGTTGCTTCACGTGCAATTATTGTGCATAGACGAGGCCCACAATATATACCGTAATGTGCCTTCATCCTGCAAATGCAAAAGAAAATAGAGCAGCATCATACCTAGAAGCACTTGATCTGTTTATTAAGTAGGCCTATACCTGTTATGATGGACGCAATGGCCAATGAGACACATTCAGAACAACACAGAGAGAGTCATCTGCAGATGAAAAGTTGCTCATCGAGATAATAAAGAGGTGGAATCCGATTACGACAACACATTCAGAATACATATTATTGTGCGACCAATATTATTCTCTCTCGACTGGCTGGAGAGAGCTAAAATTGCTAAATAATAGTGGCCTCTGTGTATCATGGGAGAAACGTTATTGTAGGCCCAGTAATCATTCCGGACAAGTGTGTTCCTAATTATTCAATTCAATCATTCATGGGTAGGGTCTAGCTACAATCCCAGATGATATTCATGATCTCTAGAAGCTTTCTGAATCAGAATTTTATGATCTATGGCGTGAAGGAGATAACTTTGAAGGGTTGAATGAGCGAACTTCGGTTGACTGGGTTTGTGTCCCATATAATAACCAGATAGACCGGAGAACCAAGCGGCGTCGACCTTCTCATTTCAAGTCAGCATTTGCAGAGTGATATGCATTTGCTGGATCATTGCAACTGTGAGGGATAACTGCACCCCTTCCACAGAGAAGTAGACCTATATTATTATATATAGCTATTATAGAGTATAATACTCCCTGGGCTGTCATATGCCAAGTCAGACGCAATTAAGAAAATTAATGTTTTAGGCTAACAATTCAGAAAGCTAGAAGAGACAGGAGTGACGCGCCCTCGAACACAATGGGCGCCAGTCTGTCCAATGCAGGCTGGTAAATCATAATATCATTACATTGAACGCATTTGTTATATTATAGGCCTATGAGCAGTTGGACATAATCTACAGGGTGGGCCAAAAAAAGACCTTCCTAGGTTTTTTGCCAATATTTTGATGAGACTGAATAAAATCGTGTTTTTGCTACTTTTTGCTGCGTTTCGTCTTTGAAACGTCAAAAAATGGGGGTGACCTCACTAAAAGTGATATAACTTTTGTTGTGCTTGAAATATTTTGATGACATCTGGCCATCTTGTGTGGATATGAATTGTCTTTAATCGTGTAAAATTTCATTTCGATATTCCTACTTCTGGCCAAGATATTGGCCAGAATAATTGAGTTAGTTGATTTTTTGCTACTTTATGTTGCATCGGGTTTTTGAATCGTCAAAAAATGGTGGGTGGCTTCACTAAAAGTGGTATTACTTTTGTTTTGTTGAAATATTTTAATGAAATCTGGCCATCTGGTGTAAATATGAATTGTCTTTAAGACTGTGAAATTTCATTTCAAAATTCTTACTTTTGGTAAAGATATTGGCAAAAATCTTAGGGGGCTCTTTTTTTGGCCCACCCTGTACATGGCCATAAAATTATTATAGAAACCCAATGAATCTATCGATGTTATTGCAATGCATCTCTTATTAGAAAGAATAATCTGATGATTATAGGCCGTAAATTTTTATGAATGAGAAAAAATTAATTATGGCTTTAATTTTATTTCTACCAGATTGTCATCACCATCTGATGAGTTTTGTTTATATTAATAACAAGAAAGCAGGCTTCTGAGAAATATTCATGATAATAACAACAATATTGATAATAATAATAGCAATAATTAATAACAATGACGATTTCTCGGGCGCCGTAACACAGCCACAAGGGCGCCTCACATACTATACTAACCGCAGGATAAATTATGTCTTAGGCCTAATTTCCGTCGGTGTCTAAAAGCGATAACAAAACCAGGCCTCTGTGCTTTCATAAATTTAATAGATTATAATTATTACGAATGTTGTTCCCGATTAAACTGATTAAACTTGAGGCGATGATTGATCAACTAGAGTCGTGAAAAAGCCTATATTATAGGCTTTTTGACGCTGAGGATGATTTCCCGTCACATGACGGTTTTGGACCTTTTTATTTATTCATATTCTGCAGATATTTTTCTTCAAAATACTTTTTACAAAATGAAAATATCTTATTTCTAACTGAAGTTATATTCATTTGAATCTGCAATTTGCAAAATCATGACAATTGAGAAAATCGAGTTTAAAGTTTCGGAACATTGGTGTCGGGTAAGTCCTTAGTAACCATTAATTTATTCTTCTGCAATTTTGCTGGTCAATTCACGGCGATATCCTGTATCGAATACATCAAACGGCATGAAAATCGAACTACTACTTTCAAAACTGTGATAGAAATACAGTCAACTGCTGAATTGAATTAATTAAACAAACGCATCCAACGCTCAGGCAGCCAGGTCGACGTTTCATATCTTTGACCGACCCGACGATGTATCAGTCTTAAATAGCCTAAAGCAAACAAATATTTAACAAGGTCCTTCAAGATAAGCTCGATTATGGTACTATACCCCATTCTTGATTTGATTAAACCCATGCAAACATTGTGACTGATGATATAATTGTTCGCGATTTGTTGACTCGGCCAGCAGATGGCTTATTAGGCTAATGAGCCGCTAGTCAAAGAAATAATGCTTTGAAATCGAATCATGCACGTAGGCCTACCTACGATATAATTGTTCGCGATTTGTTGACTCGACAAGCAGGCATGAATAGAAGAATACGTTGTGTCCGATAAACAGAACTGACGTATGCGAGACTATTCTTATAAAGAATTTTAATTATGTACCCTCTTAGACAATAGTTTCCTATCGTCGGCGGAATCTTTATAGCTTTCGCTGAATAAGACCCGTGTTCATCTGACAGTCTTATCAATTCATTTTCTATTGTAACTCGACCCGGACCACCTTTGGACTACTCTTACGGACAACCCTTTTGACTTGACGCAGCGCTCGTGAATAAGCTGGTGCTCCGCACTTGGCTTTCGAATAGCACTTTCAATCAATCAATCTTTTATTGAAACCTTTGCCAAAACAACAACAGGATAGCACAGAAAAAGCATTATCGCAAAAAACAAATTGGCACATAGGAGACAAGGGACCCCAAAAGGGATAATAATCCCACTAAGGAGGGACCCCAATTACCAAGAAGCAAATACGGATAGATCAGCAGTTAAATCAAGTTCATTGACTGTGCAACTCACGTAAATGAATGTAATAAAGGCATGCAGATTGATTCTTAAGTCTTAACTAAAACTTAACTAACAGCTAGACTTAACTACTGACAATTATTGACCAGCATAAACTTATAAACTTTATTTTTCAACGGCCAAATGTGATCGCAGCAGTTTTTTAAACATTAACAAATTAGGTGCCTCTTTTATGTTTAATAAAAGTGAGTTAAAAATTGGAGGACCCATGAATCTAATGGAAAATCTACTTTAGAAGCTTGAAGATTAAGCTACGATTACGATTAGGGCCTGCCTAGGCTATCACTATTTGAACAGTTTAACAGCTTCAGAATTTCACTTTCCATTAGGCTAATGTAAAATAAGCTTAGTGTGAATAATGTTCATACGAATTCTTTACGAAACAAACGCAAAAATAACGTTTTTCTCCGAAAGTAACTAAAGAAAACGAGCAACATGAGAGACCAAGAATTGGCTAATTTTGCTAGATCGCATGCGCACGATCGAAGGTCAGTGTCGCGATATGTCTCGTAAGCCAATTAGACCAGTGGCATAGCAATAGGGCGTGCAACTCGTGCAGTGCACGTGGGCCCACGGCTGTAGAGGGCCCCCGGCGGTCAGAATAATTGTTAATATTTGGAAATTATTCGGAATGTAGCCTATTCAATTATGCATGTCCAGCGGTGCGGTAGCAGTGGATTGTGCAGAATGTGCAGTGTACAGAGGCCCCCAGCTGCACAAAGGGCCCCCCGGCGGTCGGATAACATTCAGAATTAATCAAGTCGAAATGTAAACCTACAGCGTATAGGCTACACTCAAAGGCATCATTTGCGTAAGCCGGAATTCCAAGCGCGTGATTTATTACACAGCCGTGTGCGGTTTGTCAACAAAAAATCTCGAGGCTACTCTTTGCGGGCAGGTAGTTTTGCTCACGTGTAGCATATTATGCACATACGCTCAAAGATATAATGGTGTCACGGATCACGGAGTGTTCTAACTTTGTAATGATGTGTGTAGGCTAATTTAAATTTGCAATCGCATAATTAATTTAGGCCTGCTTAGAAATACTCACTCTGTTCCTCCGTTGGGCTTCCACTAGTCTTATAAGTGGCGCTGCTAAGCAACAAACACAAATTACAGGCAAAGAAGGTCCGTCAAAATATGTGAACTTTCCGTCTTTCCGCATTTATTAAGCCTGCTGACAGCGCTTGTATTATACCGATGACTCCATCACGAATGGGAACATAATTAAATTCACTGTTCAAACCAGTGAATCCACCATTACATGAGTCAGGCAGAGGTGGATGTGGATATCGACATCGCGTGGAGAATCATTTCGGAAACTATGGTTATATACTAGCCATACTAGCCATACATTACCAAATGATACTTGAGCGAAAGCATCTTATTTGAAGGGGCCCACCACCGAAGCCCTGCACAGGGGCCCTCCAAAACCTTGCTACGCCACTGAATTAGACTCTAAGAAAACTGGGTCGGGGGCGTGGCTTGAATAACAATCATCCTTTTTGTCAAGCAAGCAATAATGAATGCTTAAAACTTTGACCAAAACCTGCCTATTTAAACGGGTGAAACAGCTTTTATGGACCATTCAGTACCATATTGGAGGTAAAATTTATTATGTGGTAGACACGACTACAAGAAATAGTCCATTTGGCGTATGATAGCTCTGTCGTTCATGGCGAATTTTAACTTTGAAAATAGCTCATTGAGCGATTGATTCAAAGCAAATCGCGACCTTAGAACTATATAGTTCCATGTCCACTTTTTGCGAAACTGAGAAAAACGAATTTTAAGATTTGGTGAGGAAAATGTTTTTCCCTGTTTCATTGATGGCGAATAAATTTACATTTTCGGACAGCACTGTTTTTCCCTAGTATGATCTTAATATTTGTTTTGATCATAATTTAAATTTCATACGAGTAATTTAGATATAAATATGGCACGGGTGACCATTTTTGTACAATTTTTGGACATAGAGCAGTATAACATTAATAATGTCGCGATAATAGACACAGGAAATTATAAGATAACGTACTATGTCCACTAGCAACTTTGTTACGCAACAATTTTGAAGCGACGTCCTGCTGTTATATTTCCGTTTGGCTTGAACTTTTTCACAGAATACTATTATATTTCGTAAAAGCTATCCTTTTAATCTTGTATTCGCACTGCCGGTTAAAATAATCGTCTACATTTCGGGTTTTTTGCAAGTTGGGTTTGTAAGCGTCACCATTAAGTCAGACAACAAGTCTGGGTCACGTGTTCTAATCTCTTACTGCTATTGGCTATGGACATAGAACTGTATAGAAATATCTCACACATCCATAAATCGCTGTGTATTTTTGAGGACATAGAACGTTGTCACCTTGGCTATGGACATAGAACTGTATAGAAATATCTCACACATCCATAAATCGCTGTGTATTTTTGAGGACATAGAACGTTGTCACCTAACAACCACGTGACACAAAGTACACTTTCTATTGGCTGTGGACATGTGCCTCTATAGCTTTGAAAAACCTTCCAAATTTATGGACATAGAACTATTTTGTACTGGCATAAGAGCTATACAAAGCGTTTCCAGTTAAGCTAGACGGCTGAGGACATAGCCCATGTAACCGCCATAACGGATATAGCGTTAGGTTGATTTTTCAAAAAAGTGGACATAGTACTATATAGTTCTAAGGTCGCGAAATCTTGACACCACATGCGGTAAAAGTCATTTTTCCACCACTAAGCATTTGAATTTAAATTTTTTTATTGCAGATATTGAAAGTAGACATATTTTAAAATAATAATACACCATAAAACCATTTTTCGTATTTTTGAACCTTGTCGCCTATTTCGGCATTTTGCGCTCTATTTAAAACCCGTCATCCGACGGCTTTCGAACGCGCTTGACACAGGACACAGGTCTATTAATAATTATTATTAATAGACCTGTGTCCTGTGACATTTTCTTAGTTCGTACCAAGTAGCAAACGTCTGCAAGAAGTCTTGCAACTCGTGACAGCCTCTCTGTATCTAGCCTACTGCGTAAGTAATCTTACACATTAACTCACATAAAAACATAAACCTGTCTGGTTGTGTGATCATTTAAATTCTTGTTCGTTCTGCAAATAAACTTCTCGATGTTACATTTATGTCATGAGTACTGTTGTTGACTGGAACATAATTATGAAGAACGCTCCCTTTTGGCCTGCCTTCATGAACATTGGTAAGATATAAAATTGTCGATCCCAGCATTTAAGTCATCTATTATAGGCCATTGTGTAGTTGCTGGCATAGGCGTAGAAGGTGGAGGGACATATGGTAAATGACCCCAACATATCGGACATTAATGTTCTGCTTTTGACCAAAATTAGGCCTAATAGTCGCTGGAGAAAATTGAACACGACGTCAATTCTTTGGGATTTATTTCCGTTTGTCGATCAAGCTTATATACGGTATTAGATCAACAGTTATTTCAATCAATACAATTCTATCTAATTAATAATAATTTAGCTGCATCAATCCACCCTCAAATTAAATTTGTCAAATTTTAGGCAAAACCTTTTAATCGATTCCACTTCCATTTGAGCCTAACTAAAATTACTGTCCTTGATCCGACTTGCATTTGTATTGAGAATTCTTTACGTCACACCAGCTTGTTTGACACCAACGATTATACCCATACAACAGCGAATTATTTAAAACTCTAAACCAGTGCTGTCCAACCTTTTGGGCATCAAGGGCTGCAGAAGCAATCATTCCAAAGCCGAGGGCCGCAACAATAGCCTAAACTCCAAAACAGCGGCTGAAATTTATTGATAATTATTAGGCCTAACTACAGGCCTAGTGTATAATGAATAATAGAGATAATTGATAGCATGTTTACCCAGGGTATGTTTGACATGCTTTATAATATTTTAGTGCCAAAAATCATTAGGGGTTTTTATCCCTGCCTTGCACTCAGTTCGTTTTTCAGTTCTTCGCCCATGCAGCCACAGTTTTGTTAGGTAACTCAGGTCCACTTTATGTATAAACCAGATTTCCATCCTGCTGCTCTGGCTCTCATAAAAGTCATTGAAGTCGTAGTCTTTGGTCAAAGGAGCAATCATATTCGTTAGTCAAGAACGAGTCCAAGACACCTCCATTCGTCGGCCTGGAGACTATTCTATTTTTCCTTAAAACTCTTGAAGGACTTGAAATGGACAATCTTTATAGAGGAATTAACGGTCACAGCCACCGCAGACGTGCTGGAACTTTTAAGACATCTCAGTAGGCCTAAGTGATTTCAAGCGATAAGTTTGTGGATGGTCTGCTTGGTCGAGTACAGGAATAAGAGTTGACAAAGCTAGAAGTCGTGTGTCAATCAACTGATAGACTACGGGGACCTATAGGGGTAGAAAGAAAAAAGTAGGCTAGTGACTAGTTTATGACCTATAGTTGTCGGATTGGTCTACGCTTATTTTTATTGACATTGTAACGGTTGCCGTGGATTGGATCATGGATAGCTACCGATAGGTCTATCTGCAAGGAGTGCTGCTATGGATGTCCAAACACTGCAAGTGTTACGATATCAATAAAAAAATAAACGGTCAAGTTGACTAGTGACTTTGTCCTTTACTTCATTCTACACAAAGTTCAGAAAATTGGTGAGCTCTGGCGGGCCACTTGAAATCACCTGGCGGGCCGCATGCGGCCCGCGGGCCGCACGTTGGACAGCCCTGCTCTAAACCATAGATTACCTAACACTTCTTCGACAGCTGAAATACTGTCGCAACGTAGCTTATAAGAGTGTTGTTTAAAAGTCGAAACTCATTTGTTTTTTTAGGCAAGATGACTGAATTCTATAAAAGAAAGATGAGAACCTATTTCGCCATGTTCGACTTCGACAAAGATGGAGTGATATCGAAAGACGATTGGGTCGGGATGGCCGTTCCTAAGGTGGATAATGCAAAGAAGGAACTGGAGAATCAGATGGCAACTCAATTTGCTAACGTGAGATGTTCAATATTATAATAATAGGCCTATTGATTGTTTGACTTCGATGACACTACCGCCCTGTTACACCGTGACTTCTTTCTTGACTCAACACAATGCATGGTGTAGGCTACATGTATGCTTTTGGACTGCTTGTCAACAAACAATGGCTTCTTTCTGCCTTTGTCTCCCCGTGCTCATTACGAGTCTTTGATTGTGTACATCTCAAAGGATTAAGGTTATTTGAATTACATCTTTTATTGGTGCGCAGCTGGTTTCCATCGGCATCAGCGCTGAAGATGTTTCTAATAAAATAATAATAATAATAAGCTTAATAATAATAATAATAATAATAATAATAATAATAATAATAATAATAATAATAATAAAATAAAAATAATAATTATAATAAAAACAGTCTTCGTCTTGGCATTTATTAGGTATGGGATCAGTTTATGAGAGACAATGAAACCGGCGACAAGAATACAATGACCGACGAGATGTTCACCAGAATGATGGAAAAGCAGCGCTACGATCCGGACTTGACGAAGCGCTTAACGGTTATGTTGAAAGGCATTTTCGACATAACAGACCTCAACGGTGACGGGTACCTTGATGACGATGAATTCAAAAGAATGTTCTGCCAGTGTGGAGTAACGGACTCAGCGTTCGTGAAAGCGGCATTCAAGGCAATCGATTTGAATGGTGACGGGAAGCTGAGCATCGGCGAGCTCAACCATGCTTTCTTGGACTACATGTACTCGGAGGATGAGAAGAGTCCGAATAATCACTACTTTGGACCTCTCGTCGACTAGACCTCGAGTCTAGAAGCACGGCGACTGACATCAGCTGCATCTCTTCTGCGCTAAGACTTGTGCTTCTCTAGACTGGTTTAGGCTACCTAATGCTTTGCACAAACAACTATGAGCATGCATTCTCTGAAGATATATAATTACATTTATCGGTGTGGGTAAAAATTAAAAAAATTGTTTGAACGAGAAATCTGATTTTGTTTTGTTCTGCAGTGTTAATCATTCGTCATTTGCATGCCTTCGATGAAGCTATTTAAATTGTCTGTGAATAAAATTATTTATAAGACCAGTCATCCTACATTATACATACATGGGCTACATAAGCTTATACAAAACGCTCACTTTATCACGTGCATCGGCCATCCTATCTTATTATTAAGCGGACCTGCATCATTCTCTACAACTAGTCAGTTTCCTGCAATGTTGTAGACTTGTGGTCGTCTGCCATTTGCATTAATGTGACGATTGGCATAAGCTTAGGCCTACTCAATGTTATCACTTGCATCCTCACTTTTATTGGCCTAACATTCAATTTGCGTTGACATAGGCCTACAAACAACCGCATTGACGAGCACAGAATGATATGTCCGCCATATTACTATATTAGCATAGGCCTTCGCTCAGTGGCGTAGCCAGGAATTTATGATGGGGTTTATGATTTTATGGCCTGGCCGGATACCCATCGTGACACCAACCCAACAGTATTAGGCCCTACAGAAAATAAAAAGGAAATAAAGTAACAAAGAGAATAAAGTAAGAAAAGCAATTGTTACCACAAACAATTGTTTTGGTTTTTCTTAGGCCTATTTAAGTATATAAATAACCTTTAAAAAACTCATTTCCTAAGCCAATCGGGGGTTTAGCCCAATAAACCTCTTTGTCTACGCCACTGCCTTCGCTTCTTAAGTTTGGAGTTATTGCCTCGTTGTGCAGTGGTTGTTCATTTTGCTGTCAGCGTTTCTTCCATCATTTCATGGATCAACTGAATGGCGTCGTCTTTGAGTTAGGAATTCTTGCCACATCGATTTGACTAAACGTCACAGAAAGCTTCAATTAGTAATTATAGGTTTAATCATAGAATTTAGCTTCAACACATTCAAATAACCATCTGATATTATTGCAGACAAATTTTAGTGCATAGCGCGATAGTAGCGCCAGCAACCGAGATGAGTGTAATTTTTATTGATACCGTAAAAATGTATACTGTATAGCCTACTGTATCGATGCCACGTCCTATTGAGTGTAAGTTATTACATTAATTTCATGGAGTAGGTAGACCTAGGCCTACACTGTAGCATAGTGTAGGCATAGACAACATGTAACAAAGTTGATTGACATCTTTTGTCGTTATTATATGATTAAAATACATGCATGTTATAATTACGTTGGGCTATAGGCCTATTCGTATTAATTTATGCAGAACTATCCCTGCATTTCTAATTATTTTTGTGGAAATTATGCTACACTAGAACGATGCGTAGGCCTAGAGTAGGCTAGCCTATGCAGCACACAATGACAACAATAACAAAAGCGCCAACGAAACACTGCGTCGTTTAATTTGGTAAATAGGCTTAATTCGAAAACCAAAATAGAGCAGGCCTATGTGAAACAAAGCCAAATCAGGAACAATGGCATTATTGTGCAGGCAGAACAATCTGTGATACATTCAGGATCTGAATACTGACAATGCTATTATAATGACCCAATTCTGCTGCGCTGTTCGTTGATGTTGTATGTAGCTTATTATTATCATTGCTTACATGTATCTTTATTACCATACTTCCTGCTATAATAGACCTAGTTGATATTATCATTGCTATTATCACTAGGCCTCCCAGTGGCAACGAATATTTCCTCCATTGATATCATCATAATTCATTGTTGTCACTGCCATTAATGATTTCGTAACATTTGCTATTTTTATTATTAGTAGTAGTAGCAGTAGTAACACTATTATTATTATTTTCTTGGAATTATTATTATCATTATTGTTGTTATTATTATTTCTTATTATTATTATTACCAGAATCCTCTATTCAGAAATTCCATTTCAAAATGATAGAAGTCCCACCTCTTTAAATTCCTACCATAACCCAGCCGTCCTCTGCTCTCCTGTCTTCTCTCAACGTTCTATCATTCTCTCAATGATTATCGGAGTCGGATCTTCACTTGACCTCTTTCAGGAACCCCTCTAATACAGCGCAGTGCTCGTGAAACTCTTGTGCCCGAGTCTAACTATAAAGCAGCGCTTAATAAATTGTTATTTTACTATTACGCATTTTCTCTATAAGAGGTTTACTTGCAATGATATAAAGATAATGTCTATTAGATGGAAATAAATAATAAATTATAGAAGAAACTCTTACTTTTGCTATAGACTCTGAAACACATGTATCCCGAGATTGGAATGCAGCAGAATGTTATGACTGCAACTCCAATAACCACATATAACACTAACAGCAGCTCATTTAGTCCTGATACGTCCTGCGATTTCATAGTGGAATCTAGATCAAGCACGCGCATCAATAAACGCATCATCAGATTGCAGTGCTAGGCTGGCACTTCATCACTGCGATGATCTTATGAATTGTTAACGTTTTAATGCATTAAGCGTAGGCCTATATTACATTATCTTATCCCAAGCATGTCGGGGCTTATAATCATGTACCAGCAGACGCAGTCACAAGTAGCCTACATGTAGCTATACTGTCGACTTGCTAAGTGTAGGCTACAACTGTAAGCCTAGAGCGTTTTGAGGTTGCCTTGGATATTAACCCATTAGTGCCCAAAGTGGTAAAACCCAACAAATTAAGTTGTGGTTTCAGTAATCTCATCAACTTGGTGCAGTAACATGGCTGATAACTTATTTATTGATTCGTGCTACATTATCAGTACTTTCCATACTGTCCGTTTTAAAGGACGTCGGGCACTAGCCCAGTGCTTAGGTTGCCATTGAGAATTAAGCCTTCTTCTTATTTCATACAATGCTTGGTGAATGTTTTTGATGATTTGCAACATCTATTTACTTCCCTAGCCAATTATCTTCATTTACCTAATGTCAAGTGCAGGGCACCAGCTTATTCACGAGCGTTTCATGTATTGTGATAGTGCTTGTGGATCTAAGGATAAAGGTTTCCATCACATTTCTCAAACCTTGCAATGGCAGTTTGTGTTTCCTAGTACAATCCAATGATTGTTACCATCGCATTGTACATCAGGCTTACAGGACTGCAGCAGCACGTTGACCTTGGGTGGATGGTACGCCAAGCACTTGAGTACTGGATGGTACGCCATGACCCTTGTGTACACTTACATCTGTTGCCTTGAGTCAAACTTCTGCTGCCTTAGTAAACTTTGTAAGAGATACCAAGCTATGTCGCACAGGTAGACTGATTGGACATCACAATTTCCGTTGCCTGATTCATATCATGTTAGCATCGCGCCTATCTTACATATCAACACATCGCCCATGCCTTGATTGTAAAAAAAGGACATGGAAGTTCGAAAAACAGACATGGCTTTCTTCTGGCTGTGTGACTATCTCTGCACACGACCCTCGTCCACCATCCTAAAAGTTCGTGCACTGAAGACTAACTATAATAGGCCTACTATAGGATTATGTTCTATACAGGGTGGGCGCATCTTGAACCAAGTGCAAAACAGGGGAAATCAGAAATGAGCCAAAGCCTACGTCGGGAGGGGATGGTCGGCCGAGGAGAGGACGGACAGGGATTGAGTCCGGTCTCCTCTCGGGAGGGGGGGGGGTTAAAAGTTTCTTACAACACAGCGATCACGCCAGCAAATAATCAGTATAGTGCGGCGTGATACTAGTTCTTTGCACCTGGCTGCTATGGGTTTCAAGGTAAATTGACCTGTGTAAATGTTCCTCAAGTACAGGCTCCTTCATTACATGCCCCACCGTACCCAAACTCATGTCAGAAGTGCAAAAGTCTACAATATTCATGTCAAAATAGTGAGTCGCCAGTCTGAATAAACTGTAGGCTGATGCTTTCTTCATATTACAAGTAGGCCCTAATGCAACGACGGTGGTAATTGCTGGAACAATGGCGCATAGAGACTTACTGTAGGAAACGTCATCTCTGGGCTAGTGCCCGACGTCCGTTATAACGGACGCTTACATTGCAATCGAAATTTCCTTTGGAAAACTTGCGGCAATTGGGATAATATTTTGTCAGGATATTTACCAATATGGCTACTACAAACAACATTTACACTTTCTCTAAATTCCTCCTCGTTCAATACCAAACATAAATATAATACCTAAGGGTAGCGAGGATTTTAGACATGCTGCAATAGACACATTAGCACAAGCAATAAAATATTTCTAATCCACATAATCCGGCAATCAAAATAGTGGAATCTGTAGCCAATTGACCCACCAATTAAAAAAAATAGTGATGACTATATTATACAGTTAGCTCTAATTTTGGCAACGTGTTTGCTGAGCGTCCTTTATAACGGAGGTCGGGCACTAATGGGTTAACAAGGAACTTAAGATATTACATGTATATGAAAATTACGATAGGCCTATCATATCATTTTTAATTAAAAAGAATCGGCCACACAGTCATGATCAAGACTGGATAGTGGATTCCCTTGGTTGACACCATCTGTGTGCGTTGCACTGGCTAACTCCTCTACATGTAAAAATTGTACATATAGCCTACTGTCCTAATGTAAAATAATTAGCGATCGTAGGCACAGAGCACCGCAAAGGTTATCGCTGAGAGCGCCTCTGTTTAGTTTGGTTAGTGACTGGTGCTGCATAAACATTTCATTACAACAATTATTATTATTAATTAGCCTCTGAATACAAGATAGGTCTACTATTCGTGAAAATATCGCTTTGCGTCAAAGGACGATCAAATGTTTTGTCGGATGTTTTATCCATCGTGGACAACTGGACAATATCGGTTCTAGGACAAAATGGTAGCGGACAAAATGGTACGGACAAAATGGTATGGACAAAATGGTATTGGGACAAAATGGTATTGCACAAAATGGTACGGACAAAATGGCACGGACAAAATGGTATGGACAAAATGGTATGGGACAAAATGGTACTAGGACAAAATGGTACGGACAAAATGGCACGGACAAAATGGTATGGACAAAATGGTAGCGGATAAAATGGTACTAGGACAAAATGGTACGGACAAAATGGCGCGGACAAAATGGTATGGACAAAATGGTATGGACAAAATGGCATGGACAAAATGGTATGGACAAAATGGTACTTACAGAAAATGATATCAGACATAACATAACATAACATGACATTTTTATTCGGCAACCAACTCATTCATTACAGATAGTATATACATCACTTATCTAATATGTCGGCTCTCCCAGGAGACCCAAAAGGGGCCAAAGGTCCCGCTAGCTAGGGCCACCTGAGAAAAATTAAGTTAGAAATAAGCAGCACGACCGACTGGAAAATAAAGCAGCTTCATGAACAATAAATTCTTAACTAGCATAATATATACAAAACAAAAAAAGGTGAGTTAGGAGAGTGAAATAAAGTTAATTCAGTCACATACACGGAAACAAATGCACAGAAAAAAAGCACACTCCGAAATGAAGATGTATTAACAGTATTTCTCCAGATGGCTAGAGGTTTACATTCCTTGTTGGATGTAGGCAGAAAACTCCCATTTTAATAGACGAAGAGACGGCAGGGATCGTATGATGTAGAGAACCTGGGATTTCCCTCCTTAGGCCATGTTCCATAGGCTCCGCCCCTAGGCCTTGTTCCCTAGGCCATGTTCTGTGCCGGCTCATGTTCCCTAGGCCATGTTCCATAGGCTCCGCCCCCTGGGCCTTGTTCCCTAGGCCATGTTCCCTAGGCTCCGCCTCCTAGGCCATGTTCCGTAGGCCATGTTCTGCTCTGGGCCTTGTTCCCTAGGCCATGTTCCCTAGGCTCCGCCTTCTAGGCCATGTTCCGTAGGCCATGTTCTGCTCTGGGCCTTGTTCCCTAGGCCATGTTCCCTAGGCTCCGCCTCCTAGGCCATGTTCCGTAGGCCATGTTCTGCTCTGGGCCTTGTTCCCTAGGCCATGTTCCCTAGGCTCCGCCTCCTGAGCCTTGTTCCGTAGGCCATGTTCCATGGAGCTCCGCCCCTTGGGCCTTGTTCCTCGCCCTGTAGGATATAAATAGAGGGAGCGTGGAGTAGTCCAGGGTCCGTCCGTCGTCCGTCCAACGTCCGGAGGGAGACGAGCTGGAATAGATGTAGTTGGGACCACGTCAGTAAGAGATAGTTGAGGAGAGAAGTAAGACCGTCAGTCTGTCAGTCAGGGGTTCAGTGCCGCAGTAAGAATTAGACAGTCGTTGTGTGCTTTGATTATGTGCTGCGATCGTGACGTTTAATAAAGAGTATCGAAAAGAACTCTGTGTCTTCAGCATTTCTCGTGGGGAAAGACGTTCTGTGACTCCGGTTCGAATCGCCGTCGGCAGAAGTGGTGTAAGTCCTTCGAAATACCACGAAGGCCGAACTTACGCTCCCGGGGAGCGACACGCGTGCCTTACCACAGACCGGCACATCCCGATTCTCGTTACAATATCAAGAGGAACACCATTCCATGTTCTTGGTCCAATAGGCCTACATTTTATAGATGTAAGCCTTGTATTAGTGCTGGCAAAGGGAACATAAAAAGTATTTTTTAAGCAACGCTCTCGAATATCAGAGCTGAATTTTAAATAATCTCTATAAATAGCTGGTAGTTGATTATGGGTAGGCATAGATGTATATCGTTACATAAATATTCCAATATGTAATTGCCTTATTTGATCTGGTTGTAGTATTTTTAGACCTAAGAATTCTGCTTTTGTGTGGGTTCCATAATGGATTTTTGCAACAAATCGTATTGCCCGTTTTTGGAGGATAAGAATATTCGAGAGGTTTGACTTAAAGGCAGATGCCCACATTGAGAAGACACAGAAGACATATTGTATGGAGAAAGTGGCACGGATAAAATGGGATTGAATTGCTCGACATTGTTCTCATTTTGGTGTATGAAATATAGCTTATGACATAGGCCTAACGACCGCAAAACTGTGCTGACGCTACCCTACCATATAGGTCGCGGCAAAGGAAATATTTTATCTGAAATTTTGTGGCCTGTGACCTACCAAAGTCCGCTGAAATGTTGTACATCTTTATTTCTATTAGGACCTGCCTAGCCTACTGTAGATCTGTGAAGTGTGAATCCCACGACCCTGATGCGACCTGCTCCGATTTTCAACTTACCCCGGTAGCCTACTGCTTAAGTTAGAGTTGAATAATCCGCTCAGGGTTCATTACACGGGTTTTCGCAAGGTCCACTCTTCTGAGACCATTCTGTCACCATCATATAATTTAATAAATAGCATCACGGTATATTATATAGCCTATTATTAGAGTTCGTTTAATACAATTATCTAAATAGCAACTAAAAACTCTTATTATTTGGTAAAATATGTTGGGTAGTCACATATGGGTGGAGATACCCGCTCGAGAGATGCCTAGATTGAACACTGAACGTAACCCGATTTCCTCCTCAATCTGTCAGTCTCAGATAGGGGCCTATAGAGTTTTGCATTCGTGCCTTCTATGTGCAATGTGCATGTGGGTCATTTTTGACACTTATTAGTTTAGTAGTATAGGCCTACTGCTGACTGCTACAATGGGCCGCCGCAGCCCCCTGTTGCGTGGGGCACTAGGCACGAGCCTCGCGTGTCTGGACCTTAAAACGGCATATCTTGCGCCCCATTCTGCAGGTCACACTAATTTAAACCCTTCTGATTAGAATTTTATGTAATATATACATGTATAGAGACAGCGGAAGGGGATAGAGTGATAGAGAGAGATAGAGAGAGAACAGTTAAGAAGTTGGTTTTTCGAAGGGCCGCAACATAGATTTTTTAAATGTATGAAATGGTTTAAGTCTAAGAATCTAGCTTTATCTCCAAGTACCATTTTGTCCATACCAATTTGTCCATACCATTTTGTCCATACCATTTTGTCCGTGCCATTTTGTCCGTGCCATTTTGTCCATACCATTTTGTCCATACCATTTTGTCCGTGTCATTTTGTCCATACCCTTTTGTCCGTGCCATTTTGTCCATACCATTTTGTCCATACCATTTTGTCCGCGCCATTTTGTCCGTACCATTTTGTCCTAGTACCATTTTATCCGCTACCATTTTGTCCATACCATTTTGTCCGCGCCATTTTGTCCGTACCATTTTGTCCTAGTACCATTTTGTCCCATACCATTTTGTCCATACCATTTTGTCCGTGCCATTTTGTCCGTGCCATTTTGTCCAATACCATTTTGTCCCAATACCATTTTGTCCATACCATTTTGTCCGTACCATTTTGTCCGCTACCATTTTGTCCGGTCACCGACAATATCTACCAAAGTAGGTGGTTCTGCCGGTGCCTTTGGAGACGAGTAGGACTCTGCTTAAAATAACATGGCATTGTTTTGAAGTTCATTGCTTACTCAAAATGTATAGGATCATGATCAGAAGTATGTTGCCACGTTACCGTACCTATGACGCTGAACGTAACGGTCTCAGAAATACGCTTTCTGAGTCCAGCCACCGTGTTGTACGCTGTGCATATGAAGCTGTGGTTCTGCTCTGACTTCTTCATGTATTCCTCGATGGCTAGAACTGAGCCACGTGTGGTTCTGTTTGTCTCGTTCTCTGTCCATACGAAGCTCGGAGTTGGATTACCACCAGCCGAACATTCAAGTCGGTCACCAATCGTGTAGACAGTTTTTATCGGAATTACGACAAGATTCCTTGGTGCGTCTGCAGAAATTTTGAATAAAAGCAATAAATATTATTAGGCCATCCGTTTTAGTGCTTTACTTCACTCTATGGTAAAGATGAAACTTCAAGGTGAGCTTTAATGAACAGTTGCGTTAACGTAACATGGACTTAAAATGAGTCCCACCTCATAAATTATTACTGCAATTATTGCATTAAAGATGAAGAATTAGTGCATTATAATTAAAGTTAGAAACTCAATACATTTGCAAGATATTGTTGTGTAGGCCTATTTGCATCGAAAGAGCATTAGGCTAGATCATGGCGGGCAATACTTTTCCTGTGTGCCGGGTCCGTTCCCTGGGACCAGTGAACCTGCCCTTGACATTGCAGGCATACCTAACATTATCGGAAACTCTCATCGTCTGACCATGCTTTTAAACTGAATAAATTTGATATGGATTTGCATTCCTTTAAATAGCGTCGAACTGCAGCTGGTAGCCTACCATAGGATGATCACTGATCAAGTCTCATCATAGAATTTATCTTTATTAACTTGACGGTTATTCTGATGCACTCTTCATGTTCAGTAGACTATAATAATAATTAATAGCTTTCATTTCCTGTCGCAAATGACTCTGCTAATAATTGCCATATAGTGGTAGGGCCTATGTGGTAGGCCTATACTAATGTCTATAGGGTGACCGGCACGTTATTCTAATACTGGCAATATTATATGCGGTACTCACACAATACGTTCACCGTGTTATTCCACGTGATGACGGTTTCCCGAGAGTTGTTTTCTTGTGTAAAAGTCGCCTTGAATGCAAACGTTTCACCGTTGTCACTCGAATTAACTTGAATGATGATTGTAGATTGATATCTGTTACTCGGTACAGAATCATATTGCACGCTTTCTGTGCTATTTCGGATCCAATCCATGCGAAGATGAACGTTGCCAGAAAAGTTAAGGCTGCATTGCATCCACAGATAATCGTGTTCTACTAATGAGTTGTTCGTAGCGCTTGCATTGGCTTGACACGTTGGCTGCGAATCTACAGTTTATTTGAACTCAAAATGTAATCTTGTTGAAAAGATGCTGACAACATTTAATTTGTTTTAAAAATAAGTTAATAATGACGCAACAATTATAGAAATTGTCTATGTCATCGCATTATAGGCTACTCTGCAGGAGACACTGATGACGACGACGACGACGATGATGATGATGATGATGATTATGATTATGATTATGATGATGATGATGACGACGACGACCACGACGACGACGACGATGACGATGACGATGACGATGATGATGATGATTATGATGAATTTTCTGCCCAAAGGCAGTTCCATAATTGGCTTTTAAGGCAACTGGGGATGGGATGAGTGAGGTAACTTCGGATTGCCTTATTCGCAAAACAATTTGAGTGAACAACTTGTCGAAGGTCGCAATTCGACATTTCAACATTAAGAGAAAAATAAACCATATGCCTAATTTATTGTAAGTTGTTCTGAAACGCTCAAGATTTCATTAGGTTTAGGCCTACTAAAACGTTATAAAATAAATTGCTGATATGGTGACCAAAACTGCATAAAAAGAAACAGTATCGTCGTGCAGATGCAGGTGTGTGAAAAAGACATAGCCTACTGGTATTTGACCTTACCTACGACTACCAGATCCGCTTCTATAAAGGGTCCAACGGGTTCCTCAGTGCATCTGTACTTTCCAGCAAATGAGAAATCAACGGAATCTATTATCAGTCTGTATTGTCCATGGACGCTTTTCTCCATTCTATGTCGGTACTTTGATTCACCATGTGCAGTTAAAGTTCCGTTAGTAAAGAGTATGATATGTTCCGTTGTTCCAGAATATGTAACAGACCATCTCAGCGTTTTGCATGATTCTGTACTGCATTGTAATTCGACGCTTTCGTTTGCGAAAGCCATTTGATTTTTGGGAAACGATAGAAACGTCGCTTCGGACCCTTTAGAAATCAAGTATGCAGCAAATAAGCGTAACTCAGTAGCCTAGACTTTATTTCAGTTATTGAACAAAGGATGAACTGAAACTATAATGAGATATTTCTAGATTGCACGACGTGCACGTGCTACTTCAAACTATCGGGTTAATTGAATATTGTTTATTATTATTTTATTATTTGGTTATTATAGTCTACATCTTCCAACAAGGATGTAAGCTAATTTAATCAGTGCACGACGATTGTCGTACAGCGACGCAGGTAGGCCAACTGCAAATTGGCGCGCGGCGTCTGGACAGGTGATTGTCTGGACAGCGCGTGATGTCTAGACGAGCGTACGTTGAGTGTACAAGGAGGGAGTGGAAGTGAAGAAGTTGTGTTGTGTGTTGAGAGCCGTTGAGATAGGCTGTAATAGTTGTTGTTGAGTTGCGATAGAGTAGACTGATGAAGGTAGTGGTCGTGTAGTTGTTATGATAACGCAAGTGTAGTCATTGTTGTGTTGTTGCTGATCGTTTTACTTTACATCGGATTTTGGAGTATAATAAGAAGACTTAAACACGTCGTCGTTGTTGGTTACAAAACAGTGAAAGTCTGTAGATTCTTTACCTAGCCATTTAGCTAATGAAACAGTTATCTAGGGATAGGCCTATGCTACCACGAACTTATACGAAGAAGCTTCCGAAGAGACTGATAGGAGGAGGTGATCACAAGGAGGTTATCACAAAGGATATTAGGTGTTACTCAAGTAAGATTGTCTCTTAAAATTATGAGAGCGTTATGTTGTAGTTTCAAACTGTACAAATCCGTTATTTAGAGAAAAAATTGAATTGCTACATTTAGGCTATAGCCTATATGGATAAACAAACAGTAATTTTATATTTTTCCCTATTGCAAAGAACTGATTATAGCTCTAGATAAATGGCAGGGCTCGTGAATAAGCTGGTGCCATGGCGCATTGGTCCAGAGTCCAGACTAACTGTTAAACAGTTTTGAGTTAATACTTTCGACGGTTACGAACTAAAGTGAAAGATTTGCGCTCAATGCGAATCGCATTGGCACGATTCAGTTTATTTGTCTTGCATTGACCTAGATATCAATTTATTCGACCTATATATTCTAGGTCCTATTGCAAACGAGCAGACTATGCTGAATAATTGGGCACTGTAATAGATTCAATAGTAAGTGTTGTTTGCTCACCAATATGACACAAGAAAATCGTCCCCAGTAAGTAAGCACAGACTCCAACGCAACACGATCTAAGAGGAACTAACTCCATTGATCGTCTTAGTTCACAGTAGACCTGCGATTGTGTCTATCGATCACATAATAATTCTTGTTATCTTAGAAGATCCGGTAAAAATTCGCAATATGTTAACTGTGCATCATTGCTACCGCCTGTCGCTTGACATTCAAATGCCGGGTAAAGCCAGAGACTAAACCAGGATGCGTAAATGAAAACAAATAAGTTGACACTAATAATATTATTGACAAAGCGCCACAGATCTATTGTTAGCTAAGCTATAATTATTTATGAGGTCTTCAATCAGAATAATAATAACGATCTTCCGGGATGCCCACATGGAGCCCATCTACGACCGATAGGCTACTTACATGCATGTAGGTAGGCCTACATCGTGTATGTAGTCCTATGCATACATTTACACATGTGAGCATTTTATAAAGTGGTAGCCTATCCGTTGAATTCATCGCGCACATTTTGCCGATCTTCATTTCAGCGACCTCAATTCGTCGCCGCACAACACAGCGTGTAGGCTATACAATTCGCCGACCTTCATTTCAGCGCCTACACAATTCGCCGCCGCACAACACAGCGCGTACCTATATAATTCGCCGCCATGCATTTCAGCGATGCTTCAAAAGGACATTGCTATTATAAATAGGCCTAAGCCGTGCGCAAACAACACGTGTTATTGATAAGAACTTCAAAGCAAAATCAAAGCAAAAACAGTTGTGGATCTTCGTCCGCTCAATTCAGTATAATTTGAATCGAACTTCAAAGCCAAATTATTCTTAATAAGGCTGGCTCGATTCATTATTATTTTAATATAGGCCTAACTTCAAACCCAAATTCTTCTTAATAAGGCTTAACAGACGATTTCATAAACTCCTGGTTTAGCTATTGCCTATTCTTAAAATTGAACTGAATAGGCCCAACTGAACAAACGATTTCACTATTTGACTTTTTCCTCTTGCAGTATTGTGTGTACTACATTTAGACTGTTTGAAAGTTGTTCCATTGAAATAAACTTTTACATTATTAGGCCTATCTTAATTAAGAGTCGCTAAAATCAATGGCGGCGAATTGTGTAGGCGCTGAAGTCTGAAATGAAGATCGGCGAAGTGTGCGCGCTGAATTCAACGTAAACCATGCAGGCATTTATGCGTGTGTTATTAAGCATGTAGAGTTGTAGACCGTTTTTGCCGTGCTAAGCAAAAAGACAGTAACTCCTTACCATAACAGTCTGAGTTACTGTCAGTAACAGTAGATTCCGTATGCAATAATTTTTATGTATCTTTATTATCTATGTATTTTTTGTGCAAGTGGGCCCTTTGTAGGTACGTATGCGCGCATGCACGTGGATCAGTAAATTGCTTTGTATGACATTTATATGTCATCCATCTTGAAGCGTTTGTCCAGCATCCACTGGATGACTGTTGTGACTGTCGTTAGAAATAATTTATAACATCGCATTAACAGAAAATTAATCAATGACACACTCTGCACTGGTCTCCATTGTTGTGTTAACTGTCTATGAGATCAGAATTTTTGTTAGTTGACAATAATTGAAGAATAGTCAGCAGCGCTGACTCATCCACACAAAGCTATTTATCCGGAAGACTCCTTTGTATGTCATATGGAGGCATCTGGCAATGTACCATAATGTGAATTACCAATGCGATTATGTAAAGAAATAATACAATAGATACCAATGTTACCCCATCCAGAAGATTTCTACAAGTGCAGACTTTCTTCATGTTTAGCCTACTGCATTCAAGATACTTATAAAGAGTTTGCGTACAACACTTCTTGTTCGAATCAACTATAATCAGGTGTATTCGCGGGTATTTAGTTAGTTTAACAAACTTTTTTGCATCTCTTTAGCTAACAACAGATTAATGCATTTTTTAAATCGTGCATAACTGTAGCTACATTTTGGTTTGAACCAATAATGTCCTACATGAGGAAGCCTGAATGTGTTCATCAGTGTTATAGAAGCAAGTATAAAGTAGGCCAAGTGTATTCTTTCCAAAACTTGCTTACAACCATAACTCTGTTCCTAAAAGCATCTAGGATGAATAAAAAAACTTTTGGTGTAGATTATTTAGAAACAATTGAACACGAGGTAAATGCAAAAAAAATATAAAAAAATAAAAGGTAACTACGTGTAGGTCAGTGCGTCAGTACTCAGTAGGCTATGCTTATTCTACAGCATCGTGAAGAGATACAAACTACGATACAATACAATACAATACAACTGAAATTTGATAACGCCCTCCTTACAATGCTCAGAAGTGCACATTGAAGTTCGGCGGCCATTAAAAACTATCTATAAGGGTTAACTCAAAGAGGAAAGTTTTCAGTTTAGACTTTGGAGCATGGCATGTGTGCTTGAAGCCAGGTTAGATGCAATAAACTGACAACATGTTCTTTTACAATTCCAGTTCAAACACGTTCACACCAGGAGCAACAAGAAATAGAACTCGATTTCAGAATATTGAGATTGTCTTGAAGAGGATTATAATTGTGACTTTGAAGTCTTGGTACTTAGATAGGCCTATATTCAATAGAACCAGTTGCATCAACCAGTAAACGCAACTGAGTATAAGTTTCTTTTTCTTGGTTTCCTTCAGTGTGACTTGATCCGACCATAAGTTTAGCATAGGTTTCGTTGTGGTCTCTTAGGCCTGCAGTTGCCTTTCCTTTTATGAAGCCTGGTCTGGGAATAAGTTCACCATTGAGATCTTCATGCTGCTCAAAAGGTTCCTCTGTTGCATTGACGTCACATTCCGAGTATGGATTCTCTTCCATTTCCACTTGCATGGTTGGATGAATGGTAAAAATAGTTGGAATCTGATTGAAATTCACAGATTGAGATTCTTCAGTTGCTACTGCACAAAACAATAATTGAAGTATGAAAAGAAATTGCTGTTGACCTTAATAATAAAATAATTTACCACAGTGGACTATAATATTATAAACATAAGCTTAGTCTCCGAACTACATGAGTAATTCATATGGGTCTGAGTATTATCGTAATATCAGAAAATTTTTGATTAAAAATGGGAAAGGGTTTAGGTAATGGTAAGACTTTGGCACAATATGCTTTAAAACGGTTCTTAGCATTTTGTGTAGCCTGGCATCAGTGCGAGCTTATGAACTTAGCAATGAAGATATTATCAAATTATGATTAGTGTTGTGTTGTACAATGTACATGTACATGTACATAGGTGACTGATGTCTTACCTTTGCAACATGCTCTTGAGACTAGAACTATAATTGTGATGATTAGTATGAGAAGCAAAGCCATGGCGGCGGATGGAGCAGCCACTGTCACCATGAGGTTGAATTCGGACAACGAAGCATCTGCTTTGTAAATGCTTTCTGTATAATACGAGACTGAAAGTTATAAAAATGAACCAGTCTATAATACATCCGTTAATCATTTGAGGCATTTAAAAAACCGTGAAGTCTAACATGATAGTTAAAAATGGCTCGCATAGTTTGACAATGATGTGTTATCATCTGAATTGACTGTAAGCGATGCCGGACAGCATTTGACATTGCAACATTTCTGGAGTTCAGAAATGACACATCCATGCATCAATGGTGTTAACGGTACCGTAGCCTACTTAATTATGCTTCATCTGTTCCTCACCTGACATATTTTCAGAAATTTAGCACTTCTTACAATTTCAATCAAATGGTTCGTAAGCCGCAACTTTTAAGTTATGAAATAGGCTAAGCCCGGGGTGGACAATTATTTGAAATCTATTAGGCTAATTGTGCAGCTTTAGCACATGAAGCAAACATCGTAATTTGAAATGTAGGCCCTATATATATATATATATATATATATATATATATATATATATATATATATATGTATAGCCTACCTCTTATTTTTCAGTTTTTTCGGTAATTAAAGTTATTGGTGTTAACTAATGTAATGATTTGAAGACTGTTTTCCTCTTGCATTTGCACATTAGCCTACGATAAGCTACCAGACCTATTATGATAAGCGAGTCCTGCCGCTCCTGCGTGACAAAATTTAACTTAAGTGATATTTGAGATAGGCTACCGGATAGGCTATCCAGAACCACTGCTTCCTTCACCATCCGGTCTTAACTCATAATATTTCTAGAGAAATGCCTCCTAAGCTGCTTTGCAACGTGATTCTTCCTGGGAGGGTTAGAAGAAATTTATCAGTGGACATTATAGGAATTTATCGTGTGTTCGCTATAATAGGCCTTCACGTGGATCTCTCTAACATGATACAATGTGTAGCGATAAAAATTAATACCCAAACTATGAAGAATTTATTAGTATTAGGCATACATGTAATGTTGATTGACTTGTAAATCTTTTGACTGGATACAATGTTGATGGCTGTACACTGGAGAGTGTACTCTTTGTCTGATGTCAAGTTGTTCTGTTCCAGAGTCAAAATAGAGCCACGGCCGATGACTTTTCCTGTTTCAACGTCTGTCCATTCATAGGTTGGACTCGGATTTCCTTCAGCCGAACAGAAAAGACTTTCAGAAACAGCGAATATGCTGGACGGCGGAGTAATGTTCAGATTTCTTGGTCCATCTGAAAAGAATTAACAATGTTAACAAAATAAATTTACAATTAGGCTATATAGTTTAAATATTATCTATCAATGAGCCTATTACCATGACTCGCATAGTTTGTGTCTAAATATTCAATCAATCAATCAATCAATACGCTTAATGCTTGTTCTCGGATGAAAACATATAATTATAGACTAATTATGGAAACAGTCGATCACAGTGTACATTAGGCTGGAGTGAAAAAAATGAAATTGATATTTAAGAATCGGCTGGGTGTGCAAAAGTTGTGTACTGGGCACAGTAGTTTGGGTGTAAAATATTATTGGATTTGATTGTGTTCTTGACGTGCCCCAACGCCCCCCAAAAATTACTAAATGGCTCAATTTCACATTTTCGTCTTAATTTTTTAAAATTAATTTTTATTTTATTTTTTGCTACTGTGATTTTATTATGGTAATATTTTTAGCTAGTACTTTACATATTTAAGAGATAACTACAAGAATGGCAGCCAAAAAGTCGAAAACAAGACGAACCAGTAGCCTAGGCATCGTCTTGGAGATTCCTACGGAATTGCCTCAAACTGTGTTTCCACACGCGCTGACAATATGAAGTCCTTCCTGTTCATTCATGATTACAAGAAATGATAGAAATCCGTAAGGGATCCGCAATGGCTGTTTTTGCAGTACTGGTGGTACATTTCATTGAAGGAGGGTGGATTATAGCCTAAATATGTAGAACGTCCATCACAAGCGAGTATGTAAAAATATTTAGGCTGTTTCACGCCAAGTACAGAAATCTGCTTTAACCATTTAAGGACAGATGGCACCAATAAATGCTAGGCACTAATAAATGCTAATACTGGTAACGAATGAGGTGTTATTTTCTTGCTTGAAATATAAGTAAGGGAGTCCACTACAGTGGTTCTTTGGTTTGTTGCCTGCAAACAAATTGCCTTTGAGACATTTGCTATACAGAAACTCAATGGTGTAAGAGCACGGTCCTTGAGAGATTTCTGGTCCATTTCGTAAAGCAATCCAGGTATGTGAAAACATGCCCATAGTTCCCTTTACATCAGTTGCAATTGACAACAGTACTATCCATGTGTTGATAATGGCGCTCTAAGCACGGATCAGAAGTGTTTGTTCGATACATGTCATACTATGCCAGCCTATGAATGCTCTGTACAAGTTCCTATAATCGAAGCCCAGGTTCAGCAATTCATTCAATGTGACCCACAACTGCTCAGCGAATTCTATGCTTCTAACTAGCATCATTGGAACCATCTGAACAACTTGTCACACTTATATAAATTCATCATGAATGCATTGGCCTGTGATCAAATGTTTTTCCACATCAGACCTGATCTTCGTGCACAAAGGTTTACGACATCTTCATCGAAGGATTGCATTTTCAAGATAGTTCAAAGATATGATGGAGATTGTTGATCCAGTTATAAAAAATACCTTCTTCGGACATCCTGAGAATATTCTGCTCGCAGTGTTAAAACAAGGAAAGATATTAGGCCTATAGGCCTATGAAATGTGTCATTCCAAAGGATACCATATCTTCACGGAATCGAGGTAGACAAAAATGGAAAGAAAAAAGTTTCGCTGACTGCTTCTAATCAAACTAACTTCAATAGCAGGACCTCAATTACTCAATGTGTTCTTTAGAATAATAATTGAAATAGTTTATTCTGCTCACACCAGTGACGTTACCGCTTATTATAGACGATTGAACATATCAAAGAAGATCTTAAGTTTTTTGTTACATTGGAATCGGTTTGAGAGTTGGGACACCTCCAGACATTATAGCCTACTAGAGGCGCGATATTTTATCCTGGCGCTACTAGCATCTATGTACAAGTTATGCACCCTCCTGCAAATTATGGATTCTGAAAAAATATTTTGCCCATACCCTTCACTCCACCCTATTCAGTATATAGTATTTGGTGGAAACACAGTTTGAAGCAATTCCGTATGAATCTCAAAGACTGGATGCCTACTGGTTCGTCTCTTTTTCGACTTTTTGGATGCCATTGTTGGAGTTATCTCTTCATTATGTATATTACTATCTAAAGATATCACCATAATAAAATCACAGTAGCAAAAAATAAAATAATGTTAATATAAACAAAATTAAGATGAAAATGCGAAATAGAGCCATTTCGTAATTTTTGGGGGGCGTTGGGGCACGTCAAGAACCCAACCAAATCCAATAATATTTTACACCCAAACTACTGTGCCAAGCACACAACTTTTGCACACCCAGCCGATTCTGAAATATCAATTTCGTTTTTTTCACTCCAGCCTAGTGTACATACAGTGAGCAACTCGAACCCATGGGAAGGAATTGCTACGCTACAGGTCTCACCCAGTTATCACAATAATAATAATTATGCAACCGATTAGGTTAATCGTAAATAGGGCAAGTAAGCCTAGGCCTAATGGTTACGAAGCCTGGGGGTTAGCAAAAGAACACCAAAACAAGAGTATTAACATTCGAGACAAAAATTAATGCTTTACATGTTGAAATGCCCTGAGGACAGCCTGGACAGGGATCAACTGTAGCAATGAGGTGCACAGAAAGAGTAAAATTGTCTGAGAGCCTCATGCAGAAGGTAGATCAGCGAAAACTTAGGACATTCGGACATAATCTGCAGAATGGGAGAGTACAGAAACATCAATGCGCTGGTGTTTGAAGTGATGGAGTACAGGAATAGAAGAAGATTACCACATAGAGAATGGACAGACGATATCAAGAGCGGTGTGGGAAAGATCTACACAGGCCGAGCCATCTAGCTTTGGATAGGTTCAACTGGATAAACATTGTGAAGAGAGAAATGGACAATGGACACCTGCGGGCACTAAGCCGATGGTTATTAGGCTAATGATTGGTGACGAGGAAATTAATATTAATTTATGACTCGGTGAGTAATGCAAATAGAGGCATATAGACTAGTTATTGTCATGAATTGTGATAAGTGGTTGTGATGACTTTTGGCCTATTAGTCAGAGGTGATCTCATTAGCAGGATATACACTTACACAAAACATTTGCTGTGTGATTCCAAACATACGTGTAGTCAAGAGTTTTGTTATAGTTGGAACGTTCTGGCATTGCATGTAATTCGAAGATAGTCTTGCAACTGATAAACAAACCATTTGAGCTGGAATTCAATTGCATCTTGATCATGGAAGTAAACGTTGATACGGCTCCAGTAGAGTTGTCTGCTTCATTTGGTGTGACACCTATAGCGCTGCCTGATTTCCACTTCATAAGCGGAATTATCATAGGCCTACCTTTGAATATGTAGCCTATGTAGGTGACCGCGCACCACGCCCAGAGTTCATCGCTTTCAACCGTACCATTGGTCCCATTATTCACGTTTGTTGCACATAATGGATCAGAAGCTGAAAAGTAGTAGGGACCTACATTCAGAAGGCTAGCTCTACGACTATAGGCCTAAAAGAATATTAATATTATAATATTAATATTTTTTTATTATTATAATATTATATTTATATATAATATATATATATACACTGTGAGCCATAAAAAACCGGGCCACTTTATGTTTAGCTATATCTCTGTCATTTCTTTATCGATTTTTACAATTTTTGCATTATTTTTAACAGGAATCAATACTCTAAAGAGCAGAAATAAACATTATCGATTTCATCCTACATGTATGTTAAACTTGTCTTGCGAAACTGAAGACACTAAAAAACACGTGAGAATCGATCAATGCTGCATTTTTACTACTTAAATGCAAACAATTCTTCAGTGCCTTTATTTGTTTAAAGTTTGTGTTCAAAATGACTTCCTTTTTCACGTACACATTTTGCCAAGCGACGTCGCCACTGATCAATTGCAGTGTCAATACGATGTTGTTCCAGATCGTTCCAGACGGATACGAGACACTGCCGAAGTTCATCAGTGTTGTGAATGCGCTTTTGGTACACGCGCTGTTCCATAATGGACCAGATGGAATAATCGACTGGATTTAGGTCAGGCGAATTGGGTGGCCATATCTCTGGCCTTATGAAGTATGGTGCATTGCGAGACAGATACTCAATTGTTTCATTGACAGCGGCGATATTATCTTCAGTTCGCGACGATTTTGGCCGACCACTTCCCGCAGCGCGTTCAACTGAACCGGTAGTTCTCAACTTTCGCAGAAAGTCATCTAATGTTTTTCTTTTCCAATTCTTGTTCGGAAACTCCTTAATTAATCGTCTAGAAGAATAATTTTTGCATTCCCGCAGATTTTTAATTAAAATTTTATCCTCAAAGCTCAACATTTTAACATTTTAACTCAAATTTTCAACCATCAGCTTTATTTACATTATGCTGCGAAACGGATATGACGTCATCGCGCAAGTAAATAAGTAAATCGTAGAGATTTAATTTTTCTTTCAAACGACACAAAAACTATAAAAATTATTAAAATACCGACCGAGATATAGCTAAAAATAAATTGGCCCGGTTTTTTATGGCTCACAGTGTATATATAAGCGGGCGTCCATGATGCAATAATGAGATCAAGTTTCAATTCACCTAGTTTTTCATATACAAGCATGTGTAGGATAATCAAACATAATTTATTATATTTTATATCACAAACATACCTATGACGGTGAGAAAAGCGACGGTAGCAATGTTATTGAATGCATCTTCAGCGCAGATGTATTTTCCTGCAGATGTAAAATCTGCAGATTTGATGACAAGATTGTATCGTCCACTTCCATCGTTTCCCTCGATTTCATAGGTTGGTGCAAACGCGTTGGATAAGTTACGACCGTTGAAGAGTGAATTAAAAGGTGTGGGGTTACTGGAATTGAAGTAGGACCAACGCAGAGGAAGCGTTAAGTTGTTGGTACTACACTCCAATACGACCCTGGTTCCAACCAAAGCGATCGTATCCTTCGGAGTCGATAAAAAGACAGCGGATGTCAGAGGAACATCGGTCAGAAACACTGAATAACAAAAACATATCTTGCAATATTATTGCTCGTGCGCTTCGGCGTGAAACTCCGATGCAGTGTCCACGCTGTAGTCGGGAGCGCATATGAGTGGAGAGCTTGAATGGGCGCTATTGCACATGCGAGAAATGAAATAAACTAATAAATAAATGTAGACTATGGCTACATGACTTTATGATTGTATGTGTTGTTGCGTTCATTGAACGATGCAGCACAACTCTTCACTAGATACAGTGCGGCGCTTACTCTACCCTTATTCTAGAGTCTAGCCTATGGTTTGAGATATGGAAAAGATAGTGAAATAGGGATCGAAGGACGTATAAGGGAAAAGTGAGAGAGAGGAACGGACGGTGGAAGGTAGAGCAGGTGAGAGAGACAGAGGGATGGAAGAAAGACAGGGCGGACGTACGAAGGGGGACAGAAGGAAATTTCAGCTGTACAGTGTACACATACGACAGAAGATCAATGGAGTTATGCTACTATTATTATGCGTTAGGACTGGTTCAAGGTCCCAACAAGGTTACCTGTAGGCCTAATTGAGAGGAGTTTCGAGTCCACAGTCTACTACCGCGAAATTGGTCTATCGCTCCAGCGAATTGACCCACCGTGCCCACTATAGCCTTATAAAGTTTCTTAATATTAAATTGTCTACCATAAGCTTATATTACGTTTTAGTCCTAATAAAAAGCAAAGTGTGGTTAATAATACTCCAAACCGGATTTCGCGTTACTAGGTTCATCTTTTTTTCTTGCTTGGCCAAAAACGATCGACGTTTTCGATATGAAGAGATCTATGCTATTCGAGCAAAGTTCACCAACCTGAAAGAACAAACAGAGGTATCAATCGAGAAGTAAACGTCGTCGCCATCTTAGCACAAGTTTTGTTCGATAATGCGCTTGTAAAGCATGAACATTGAACAGCTCTCTACAGTCATACCGTATACAAACATAATAATTAGTCCTATAATTATTATTTCCGGTTGGAAAATTCCAAATTCGTTTCGTTTTTCTTTTAAAGGAATTGGAAAAACCATGATGATGATGTTGGCGACGATTATGATAATGATGATGACGATGACGACGACGACGATGATGATGATGATGATGATGATGATGATGATGATGATGACGATGACGATGATGACGATGACGATGATGATGAAGATGATGATGACGACGATGATGACGATGACGATGATGACGATGACGATGACGATGATGATGATGATGATGATGATGATGATGATGATGATGATGATGATGATGATGATGATGATGATGACAATGGCGACGTCGACGACACTGTTGATAACGGTTGTGTGCTATTGTATATTTTACAAATTATACATGTAGTAGGCCTTTAGAATTATATATTCAGGCGAATACTAGACACAAGAAAAATACACATCGGTGTCCTATAACAATAACAGGCCTACGCCTTTTACAATTTTTTATTGCTCCCAAGCAATCTTACACAGGACAATAATATTTTAAACAGTTGAAAGCAACAAATGTGACTATGTAAACTGATCCTTCGCTTTACTGTGTTGTATTCTTTGAGAGTGACCAATGGGCGCTAGATTGATAGGACTGTAATTGTACCTTACTGTTTACAAACCGTGCCAGCAATGTAGAGCCAACAAGGTGCCTGCATTCCATATGTTTAATGCTTATGCAATCTCATAGGACCGATATTGGGTCGCAGCGCATGTCAAATCCATGCGAATGTGATTGCGAACGTGGTTAAACAGAGCAATTGGAGCTTCTGATGAAGGCTTTCTAATGACTAATTCTTGAATTTGCTCAGCGCAGGCTGAACAGGATGTGATCGATGTTAATTGAGTTTGTGTTTTCAGAGAGGATGAACGATTGGCCTACATACGGGATAAAGTATCTGGTCTGTTCAAAGTGATCTAATAAAGTTTAATGTTACATGGACAGTTCGATGTGTCTTCAGTGATCTTTTACGATGTTGGCAATCATGTTGCACGAACCTTTCTTGTTACTCTCATGTGCATTCATCTGCGCTGGTTAGTATGCATGCCTAACTACCTTCGTAAATAAATCAACGTTATAATTATATTCATGTCTATCATAATATGGGATGCGCTTAGGGTCCCTAAAATCCGGTTTTTTAGTACAGAGTTCAGCGGTTCAAAAACATTAGGACTTCAGTTTCACCGCATTGCAGCTTCATCTGAAACATTAGTCAAATGACCTCTAATGAGTTCACTGACCAACGCTGTCGGTGGGAAGACTGGACGGCGAGAGAGAGGGATCACTAGGACTATTTTATGACAGTGGTTCCCAACCTTTTTTGACTTAGGGACACTTTTTTTCAGCTGGAAGACACTAAGGCCACTTTTTCTTAGTTGAAGGACATTAGGGGCCACGAGGCTAAAATTTATTTAGCTAAAAGCATATAAAATTGTTACAATTGAATATAAAAAAATAGAATGTTTTATGCTTTTATAGGCCCTATACGTCAAAATAAAATAATTTATAATAGATATTAATTATTGTGTTCTATCCTGTTCAAAATGTGAATATTTTCATATATTTTGGTTAATTCTTTGAGAGATGAGGGGCCATTTTTGAAGGTCTGGCGCGCCGGCCACGGGTTGGAACCACTGATTTATGAGATTACAGGTTCAAACCCTCGAAATTAATTTCATCTGAATTCATTTACTACTTCTGCGTAAATCTGTGTATTTTGTGGCCATTTTCCCACCGTAGAATCGTCCCCCAAAAAGGAACCGTCTCCGAAGTTTTTTATACCTACATGTAGCCTGTAATTATACTGCTTGCCACCTGACTATGTTCAGAATGAGAAAATGCGAGCCTGTTATAACACGGTATGCACGACGTGCACGTGGTTCTTTTTTAATACTATTAAAGTCTAATCTTGTGTAAACGTGTGGTCTTCTTCTGCATGTAGGCCTATATGGAAAAAATGGTAAAGTTTAACTTTCAGTGCAGATTTCAAGCAGATTTGTAAACCATATCATGCCTCTCCGTACACGTCAGCGATTTATAAACAGTTTCTAGGGTTGACCTAACTGAACTGTTACAAGTGGCCTACATGTAGCCTACTCCAATTCGCCGTTTATCGCTGCTAGGCTTTAGCTATTATAAAAGTAGAAAAGTGGAAGTAGAACTATAGGAGGACGACTAAGAGGAGGACGTAAGCCAAATGGTAAAAGGGAAAAAAGAGGAAGGGGTTTATTTCGGGGCACAATTATTATAATTATAATTAACCGCTTTCGTTTGCGGTTCTCATAAATACTTCCGTCTATTATAGGCCTATAGAAATCTATAATATGTATGCAACTTTTTTTGTATATAGGCCTATTTCACGCAACAGGGAAGGTCACTTCTTGGGTTGGCTTTTGAACTGTATGGGCACATAGGCTACACACAGTCACATTGACAGGGCATACTGACAGAAAGACCGGAAGACAGAATGACATACATATATTTTTTTTATAATACTGACAGGCAGATGGATAGTTTTGTATGGATGGATGGTTGAATGGATGGATGGATAGATAAATGGATGGATGGTTGGATGGATGGTGGGTGGATGAATAGATGGGTAGATGAATAGATGGATAAATGGATATAGAAGGATGGGAGGATAAATGTATAGATGGTTAGTTGGACGGAAAGACAGCCCACAACAGCCAGGCAAACAAAGGCACACAAAGAATCGGACAGACACACACACACATAGTGCGCTACCGTGTCCGTGCGTATGTATCTGTGGCTGGGTAATTTCACCTGTCAATTATAGGTTTCACTTGGAAACCGGTTTCGTCTGCTCTAACTGAAACTCCAAATGACACAATTGCTTTGCTGCACTCGAGAGCGACACTGAAATGCTTCACAAATCTAACAACACCTATCGATTGGTATTTCTGTCGAGCAGCCAAACCCAAGGAAGAACTTCCCATCTATCTCAACGAAGCATTGACCGAGAAATTCAAAGATAAATTCAAGTTCGACAAGTCAGTCAGAGGGACTTACAAGCTGATCATAGAGTCTGTTGATTGGTGGCATGTTGGGACCTATATGTGTCACGATGATGCTGGTCTTGGGGTTAAGGCTACTGTGAAATTTACAGTACTCGGTAAGGACTGAATTAAAAATCTAGCTACTGTATAGCTGCGATTAATTTTAAGCAGAGTAGGCTAGATAGGATTTTTAAATGCTTTGAAGAAATTAAGCCGCTTGAATCGCCTGAAACTTCGTCCAGTTTTTCCTAGGTGGGAGAAATGCGGAATCCGACGGTATGAAACATTCGTTTACCCTCTTGATGATGACTGAGTGATAGTCGATGGAGAAATGACCTCCAGAAAGAAGATAGGCATCGACGGCCACTTAAAAAAATACAATTGATTTTTATAATCAAATGGATTGTATTAGTCAATTATAGAGTTGTGTTTTTTCTTCAATTGAATGTTGGTAATAGATTCAGCTGCTTTCTGCCGCTATGGTAGGTACGTCAAAATAGCAGCGTTTAATTCCTCCGGATGGACGTAGTAGGCCCTACCGGTAGTTAAGAAGACGTTAACACTGATGCCAGAGACTTAGAGTAGGCATAATACCCGGTATATGTCTGGTTTCGAACTGACATTTTGAAATCCTGACATAGCCTAAATGATATTGAGAATTTTTCATACTTTGAAACTCTCTCACAGAATCTGGAAAATCTGTTGATGCATCTTTATTATGTAGGTTCTGTCATTTACTCTGCAATCCTCTCTATGGTAGATCTTCTTTGCGCAGTTATCTTGGACGCAATTATAGCCTATAGCCTAGATTCTGATTGATTGATTTGTCCTTACGCTTCTTTCTAAACTTTCGATCAGTCCCGCTAACCATGAACTTAGCGTGCACATTGATTTTACCAATCATAGATGCCTAAAGCAATAATCATTATTAAGTAGGACACAAAATAAACTCTAAGATTAAAGAGAGACTATAAATTAACTGATTGGCTAAAGTGAGTCGTTGTCACTCTATTTAGACCCGAATCCAAGATGGAACATTAGTTCTTCTGAGACCAACGAACAATCCTTTCCTTGCCCAAGACTCGACTTTCAGTTCAGTTACCTTGGCAGCCAGACACCTTCACTTCAGTGGAACTCAGGAGAGAAGTTAAGCTTACAGGTCCAAAATAAGACGACATTCTTTGGTCCAAAGTCTACCAACAAGATACCATCCACTGCCAAGTTCATCAACTTCACAATGAATTTGTGTGAGCAGCGGAATGGCACCAACTACTACTTGGTCTGCGCATGGAGTAAGTTGATAAAAATGAATTCGCTATGCAGAAATGGAAACATGCATTCATAAACCTACATAATGTAGGCATACACACGTGGAATGTATACATTACAATAGTTACCTGCACGATTTTGTTAGCCTGATATAATTGTATTTCTTGCCTGATCACTTTATTGTACACTGTCTGGTTCAGGTTTTCTTGCGTCGTGAATATGATTTTTCTATTGTTATCTCGCCTGTTTTAATCTTCTTTGCAATAATAATGATATCAAAAGCAACAATAGTAGGCTAACGCGACAGTAAGAATTTGAAACAATAACAGCAACGCAATAATTGTGAAAACAATTGCAACATTGGACGATCTGCAAAGACTAGGCCTATTCATTCCAGCACAATGCCTTCCTAACTTCTGCATTCAAAAAAGGTTGATCTGTTGGCTAAAATGGAAGCAATAATGACGATAATGAGAAGATGATGACGCTGACGATGACGATGCCGATGACGATGATAATGAAGATAATGATGATGGCCCTTGTGATCATAAATACCTTTTTCAGAGACGATACGAATGCCAGAAGACATGGAGAACGAAGTCGTGACCAGCACAATCTCTCTCCAGCAGATGCAGTCAAAGAAAATAATTATAGTTGCAATGCTGTGCAGAAGCATTCCAGTTCCATGCATAATATCTCATTCATCGTTCAGTGAACAACGTTCAGGGTTGTTGACATGGCAATCGGTTCTCATCACAGGTGAGATCAATCTGCATTCTATGATTAATATGATTATGATGACATGGTTGTCGATTTGTTAAGGTGCTGGTCTGCATTGATGAGAGAACGGGTTTCGTCCTTCAATGAGAAGATTTCTGTTTACGGACCAATAACAGCTCTTTAGGTCACAATAATTGTCCACTAATACCATCAATGTCGTAAGGTCGCGTGTGTGGCGCACCCATGAATGTTGCAGTCGTTAAGAGAGCAATAATTGTTAAAGTCATAGAAGAGAAAGTAAAAGAGAACGAAGAAGAGCAACTATTATTATGGAAACAGGAATAAAAACAAAATAAAGGTAAAACCGAAAGAGCAGAAATGTTTGATATTGCATCACATTAAATTTTGACTAGATGCAGCCAGCAAGACGTTATTGAAAAGCTACTGTGTTGAAGCACTGTGAGTTCTATCGTGAGCGTAGGCCCGGTGGTGGCCATGGATGTCAATGTCATAGCCCTAACCAGAAATCATAGTTTACGCTGTCCATCGACTTTAAAATGAAAATTACGGTTTGTATCAACCACCGAATTTCTCTTCACTCCTTACTTACCGGTACATTTGTTTGCGTAGCTGCATTGTACATTCTTGTGAGACCTTCTATTAAGGAGAGGCAAGAAATGGGCAAAAGTATTTCAAAATATTGCGGAGAGAGCCTAGACTATAATATTATAATAGCATACCTTAATTTATGTAAAGGATGGCAAAATGACGGTCACAAATGGTGAGATACTAAAACTATGCCGTTGTAGACAAGTTCTCATGAACGATAATTAATATCGTCACAAAATATATTCATTATTTTGGTGAAGTTTGGTGCGATCTGGCATGGATACTTAATTGCTTATATCACCAACGATGATATTGTGTTTGCTTTTCTCTTTACTATAAAACGTCTAAAACGCTTTCAACTTTACTAAATTTCCAACGTCATCAGAGAATGTACATGTATGTAGCCTTTCTATGAGCGCTTGTTATAGCGTCCTTCAGGATGCTACTCAGAGGCTCTCCCGTCTACAGCGTGGACATTGAATCGGAGTTTCACGCCGAAGCGCATGAGCAATAATTGCGAGTGAAAGACTTGCTCAGGGTCCCTACGCGAGTTATAGGCCTACACTACATCCTATTTCTGCCCGTATACACCCACAATATAATAATACTCTGTCAAACTTTGGTCATCGTTCAACGTGAGCCCATGAAATTATGAGATCAACTGAGTTTAGTAAGAGTAGCCTAATAATTTGGACATCACGTTTTTTTTATTATTATTGCCCTGCTTGGACAGTTTGTAGTATTTACAATCATTGGATTATTGGAGTGAACAATGATTTAATTTCCATTTTTTGGAGACTAATTATAGACTATGTTGCTTTCACGTGAGCCTGCGTAAACACTCCATAAATAAACAAGACAGCTGCAGCATTAACTGTTTATTGGTGTCACTATAATTTAACAAACAAAAAATCAAACAATTTTTTATCCAGGACTCATTAGCTGCACCGTGGTTACTTTAATGATGATGGACACGTTTATAAAACAACTCATCATCCACGGCTTTGACAACATACACAATACACTTTCAATTTCAGTAGATGATGATAAATGTGAATTATGGGTTGGATGGTTCGAACTTGACACTATGGCTAAATATAGCCTTGCCTTCAACTTCAGATGCGGATAGTAGAAGTTGATTATCTATAGGTTTGCACTATCGCTTTGATAATGTTGTCACAATTCTCACAAACCCACATGGATTTAGATCATAGATGGCAGTGTTAATTACGTGGGTTTGCTTTCTTCGAACGTGTTCTAATTCGTGTTTACTGTGAACAGTTCACGATGTTGTATTTTCATGGGCTTGTTTTGTGCTTTGACGGTTGACCGTCTTGATAATTAGTAATTAACCTATTTGCGATGAGCAAGTCTGACATGATTAGACAATTATAGACATGAGGGAGTTTTCTAAACAATATCGTGTGTAATAAAGATGGTTTCGAATTGTGTGGTCGGAGCAATTGAAAGAACGACTAGAAATATCAACATAATTATTTTGACCAATGTTAGGAAAGTGCATCCTCACGAATCAAGCGTCGTCATTGGTTTCATTCCGTGAACGACAATGTTGGAATCTCGTGCGTTCTCCTTCCTGAGTTACAGTTCATAGGCTATTTTAGCTATACGTTTTTTGTGCCTAAGTAGGCTATGTCATGTCGTTCAATCCAATGGTTCGTTATTTTTGTCTGAAAGATTGTGATCTAGGAAAGCAACTAGGCTACTTCATGGGGTAGCCGGTTCCAGTGATACACAATTTTTTGGCTGAAAAATTGTTTTATGATGTCTAAATGCACAATCATTGCACCTGCTTGTGGTACAGCTTCATGTTATGTCCTCTCGAATTACCCATTGTTGCCGTCTTGCAAAACAGTTTTTTTCGTTTACATTTTCAAAACCATGAAAACTTTTCAGGTCTCAATAAGATCTCTCCTCGTTGTTCTTCTCTCCAAGAAACTCGCCCAGGTTTTTAAGCCTTTTTTCTGGTTTTTCACGATGGCTATTCAAAAAAAATTTGAAATCTAATACGCATTCGTAAAATACCCAGTCTTGTGCGTTTCTATAGTTCTTTATTTTTTTCCAATTCAAATCTTATTATCAACTTCTTCTCATTCAGCTTTCCGACACACAGTAGCCTACATCATTACATAGACCATAGGGGTCTTACATCGTCTCCAGGTTTCTGTGGACCATGCGATTTTTGACTGCCATGGACCTTTCCAACCGTTTGCTATTTTTCATACTAATGTTCCATTTAAAGTGATGTGAAATTGTTGCGTTGCACATTATTATTACAACTATATAAATCATTAAAGTGGTTTAAATTAGATAAAATAATGTTGTGTAATAGGTTACGGGTGAAGTTCATGCTACTGCGCGCTCAACTGCTCAGGTTCACTCGATAGCAAAGCATTTCACAAAATTAAATGACTGACTCAAATAATTTACTGTGAGCCTAATAATTATTGTATCAATTCGGTGATATAAACATCATATTGATTTCATTTTATCGAAGCCATATTTTACATGAAGGGCTATTTATAAGATTAGGCCTATTACTGTACTTTTATTGCTTCCTATTTTGTTTGGAATAGCAACAGTTCTGTCGTCCATCATCGTTTTGCTCGTACTGCACATCGTCTTCAGCAGAAGAAGTCATCACAGTAGGCTGTCGTTCATATTCTTAACGTAGCGGTTGACAAAGTAGGCCTAACACTGTTTTGTTAACTTGTTTTTAGCTGCTGTAGCAGATCGGTAAAAATCATCTGGTATAATTGAACTATTTTACCACACTAAGACTCAAGTTTCGATTGATGGAACATCTTAGGATCTAAGACGCAATTACCCAAATCCTAATACGTACAACTTCGTAAAATTTTTAATTTAAAACATATTCAATAGAAATATTTTCATTGCTTATTCAACTTCTACTTCTGCTGTGATATAATTCCATCCGTAATCCAACGTCTAATGTTTTGCAGATAGGTTTAGTCTACTGTAGCCTAAATATTTTGATCGCTCATCCAACTTATAGTTTTCCTGCATTAAATATTATTAGCTTAGTGTTAATGGGTCTATCATGGTTCAGGCCTAAACGATCATTAACATTTATAGGGCCTACGTCTACCTCTGCTGAAACCATGCTCATCCACCGTCTTATAATAGGCTATTGCTGCAGTCAGGGACGTAGTCAGGAAACAATTTTGGGACTTTCCAGGTGATATTTCTTATGCATAATGGCCGCAAAATACACTGAATCAATTTGTAAAAGATCTCAAAGTATAGCCTATATTTGGGATCCTGGGCTGAACCAAGAAACCTCCAAAAATCTTCTCATGGCTGCAATGTTTCATCATCAATTATTGCAGCCTATCATATTATTTTCATCGCTCATCCAAGTTCTAGTTTTATTATAACAATTTTTACGAAATGCTGTGCACACAATGCATTGGGGTTTGGATAAAAAAAATTGCATCCTGGACAGGTTCATTAACCCATTAGTGCCTGATTTTTCAAAATCATCTCAAAATATAAAAACTTTGTTGCAAATGACGAGTTTGGACAATAAAAAATAAAAATTCTGCAAAAATTTTGCTTTTGATGCTTTAGGAGCAAGTTTTTGAAGCGTCCCATTTTTGGGGACGCTAGGCACGAATGGGTACGTGAAGATTTACATGGTGATATGTACATGTTATATCACTCAAGACTGTTGATACAGTCTAGTTAAGAGATTAGATATATAATTTGCACTCAGAATCATTGAAAATCAAATTTATAAGCAAATATTCTGCAAAAATGGTATGCCTGAATGCATTTTTATGCAAAATTGTTCACATTTTGAAATGAATTGCTTACACGCAACATATCGTAATAATGCTATTCATGTCTCAGATCAACATCCTATAGCAATAGCAACCAATACTGTTGCAGAGAGAATATAAGACAGTTACCTGAAGCTGTTTCAAGTGCTAAAGTGCTTTTGACTGGTTTTGTGTAGTAGATTGTTGGCCTAACCCTCTTTATGTGGACCGACCTATCATTTTTCTCAAACTTTCATTCTCACATTGCATCTGAGTTACAACGGATGGAATCTAGTGCTAAAGTACTAGGTGAACTTCATACTTTCTGGTTCATACAGTCAGCTTTCATTTTCCTAATAGATACAGTATGTATTTAGATCCATGAACTGGCCCTCACTTTTCTATATTGAACAGCTCAACCAAAGGAAGTGAAAATCTCCACATTTGTTGGCCTGTGTCATCTCAATAGTGGTATATTTTGCTCAACTGCTGTAGCAGTCTCAGAGTGTTAAAGAAGTAGTCATAATAGCCTACACATTACACAACATAGTTGTTGCAATGACCACCCACATCAAGTTGAGGACTCATGACCCCAACTCCATTATAGGACTGACTGAGTAAAGTAACCATGTGGTGTATTCAACGGACAGTCTGTGTAGCCAACAAGGCTTAGTTGCAGTCTGAGAGCGGTAAAGAATGGTGAAAGAACCACTATTTGTTAGTAGGAATCAACTGAATTGACAACAAATATGCCTCCTGACTAATCCAGGCTTTGGATCCATGTACCAACTCATCCATATGGTGACATGGATGTGAATCAGAACAAAAGCCGAGTGGTGTATTCAACACAGTACCATGCCATTGACTAGTCATTAGGTCTACCTGAAATTGTAGTAGGCCTAACTGGAAATGTTACAGGAATGTTATATTGAGCACAATGCACAATGGCATTTCTTGAGTTTGGCTGACACCTTACAAAAGAATGACAAATTACATCGCGAATGATTTTTTCTTATTTATTTGAAATAAATTATAATAAATTAAATTAATAAATTTAATTTTATAGCAATTGCATACAAGAGAATGAGTGCATTTTGACTATTATTTTGCACTACATTGCATAGGTCTAGTAGGTTCTGGACGATTTCTATCCATGTGAAATATTCATGTAGGCTATACATATATACACAGGCCTGATGTAGCCTACAGTTGAAGTTGTCAATAAATTTTTGTGTCAAATAATATTTTATAATGCTAACTCTCACTGAGAGTGATACTTCTGCCTACAAACCGCCGTTTGTACTTCTTTTCAAACAATATCTGAATAAAATGTCCTGCAAGATGCAAAACTGCGTGTACTGAACTTCACGTACCCATTCGTGCCTTGCGTCCTCAAAAATGGGACAGCGCTTCAGTGATAAAATGCATATGTTATATTTTATTAAAATTAATTTTATATAATTATTTATGTATTAGTATATACCAACGTTTGTGAAACCAAAGACCGATTTGTAGAAATACACACACAAAATTTTAAATAAGAAGCGGAATGTCCGCAATGTTTACATTTTCTAAAATAGGTCAATGGCCTGATTAAAAACAAAATTTTCGGTCGAAAAAAATATTTTTGGTGCGCATTTTTGCCAGAATCACTTAATCAACATGTTGGCATGACGGCTATTACATTAAATTGCATCTTCAATGCATAGCCTATTTACATGTAATTTTCTGTGAATTTTTGAAGTGGTGTCCCATTTTTGGGGACACTAGGCACTAATGGGTTAAATAAAGAAGAAAACTATTATTTTATTGCCCAGATGGCCTGAGCACTAAGTCTTGTTAAGAAAGAAAAAGAGAACCGCACTGAGAAATAGGCCCACGAAAAAATCAACATAATTATTTACAAACATGAATCATACAGATATAGGCCCTAGTCCTCAACAACGACATAGTGGTGTGAAAATTAAAATTTTATTGTTGTGCATACGAGATATTGCTTTCTACCATTAAGAACAGTTCAATTTTGATAGTTGTATTTCTGGTTTCCGGGTACAGGTACGAAATCAGTTGATATCACAACTACCTCAGTGGATGTGAATACAAGTAGCGCTGCAGCTGCCATTTCTGAATTTCCTTATGAGTCGCAATATGAAAATATTCAAAATGATACTCCACCTTTGTCTCCACTTTCTCCTGTAGCAATATCGTCGTCCGCCATGAACAACAGAGGGCAATGGAATCCAGTGTATAGGCCCAATGCAGGAATGGAAACATACAGGACCGCCCTTCCTGGATCAGCTCAAGTCAGTGATTCGCGCAGAAGTCCAGAGGGTCAAGAGGATCAAAGGCCTTCCGAAGATCGAATTCCATTGAGTCGAATGAATCGCAGAGACCAATCACGTGGATCTGACTACTTGGAAATCATCGCGTAGTATTTGTTCAATGACAGATGACGCATATTATTATTCAGTGGCGGCGCCAGGGAGGGGACTAGGGGGTGGCTAAGCCCCCTAAATGGTGCTCAGTCCCTCCAAAGAAAATTGCGGAAAATGTCTATAACCACGGGTACATAGCGTATACTGACCTGTCAATGATCAAAATCGGTAAATGAAAACCCCGGAAAATTTCTCGACAAGCTTCAAGCCCCAAAACTTGAATCCTGGCGCCGCCACTGACACTATTGCATCTGAATAGTGTAGCAATTAAGTTCATGCATAGTTGTTTAAAACGCTTTTTTTTCGCTCCAAGAAAACGTTTTTCGTTTTTTACTTTTCGAAAAGTTTTATTCGGCTTTTATATTTTTATGTAACTTTATTTACTTACTGTCTGTTATTATTTTCTTTAATTTTTTCCCTGATATTCCTGACGTTTTGAGCCTACTCTCAAGGATTCAGCTAACTTGTGTCATTATTTAATTGTTTAACGGTGTTCAAGGAAAATTGTGTGGGTCATCATTTAAGAGATAAGGCCTACGGTACAATTATAATGGAGAAAGCACGGTGCTGTGAGCACTTCGTGCTCGGGAAATGAGGAGTTTTCTCTGAGTCCTCAGCTCAGGGATAACTAATTACACGCAGAGTACGACAACCCTATACGCTGCAACAAAAGTGAAGTCATATATATACCGGTAGTTATGGTAAATACAAAGGAGCAGTACCTAAGAAGCACTGTCACACCGATGCAGAGACCCGGTACAAATAGCTGCGGGATAAGGAGCCATGCAGTAGTCACGGTAGGCCTACATCCCGTATACAAACAGTGACATGATAAACTTATGGCCGGATTAAGGCATGTTTGACATGTTCGGCTGAAAAGGGACACTTTAAGGGACCCACACATGCAATAGGATTTTTCATCGTTTTAATTATAATAGCAAAATTAGTTTAAAATCTCTTAGTAAAATTAATTGTCAGATCATTCGAATACTAAGCTTACTGATTTCAGCATATAGAACTTTTGCACACGTGTGGGGCCCTCAGACTAGCCTATTGCAGTTTCCATTGCCAGGCAGATTGATCATAAAATCTGCCAGAAATGCTAGCAAGAGCTTTAAGTTTTATTGCTTATTTAAATACTTAATACCTCACCTGATCGGAACTCAAGTGCTGCGCGATGCATTATGATACGTATGCTACGGCGTCATTAGGCCTATAATAATAAATTATTTTATACACTGTAGGCTCAATAAACACATGCGTTTTTACGAATCAAATCAATCGATCACATGAATTTATATCATCATCATCATCGTCCGTTGGTGTCAATCGCAAGTTTCACTGTTATTCTCCATTTACTCTTCTCCTGTGCTATTAGGCTGAATCCGTGTATGTCCATACCGCACCAATCCCTTACATCGTCCAACCATTCTCTACTTGGTCTTCCTCTGATTCCCGTACCGTCGATCATTCCGAATATGGTCTGCTTTACTAGTCGGTTGTTGAATTTATATAGTGCTCCTTAAAGATTTCTGCTCAAATACTACCCTAACCGACACGGCTTGGTAAAAAATAAAAGCCCTTAAAAAGTCGAAAGAATGAGACTGCAGAGTCAAGGAAATCTAGAGCAGAGCCACAGGAACGCTAGCTATTACAGATAGCTTGACCCATGGCACTACCGAAAATGCTCTCCGCTGCATGGTCACATTAGGCGAAAAAAGTCTCCACGTGTACCTGAGCGCAGTTTTTCATTATCTTATGGCCTGATAATTAATCATACTAAAATTTTCCAGATATGTAGAGAATTGAACTAACAATATGACTTCAACAGTATGGTTTAGGCCTACTTATTTAATTAAATAACATACTCAAAATGTCCTTCTCCTGCTTGCACTCAAGCCTGGAGGCGCTGGCGCCATTATAGGCAACAGCATGCATCGTCGATTATCCTCTCTCTGGTTGGCAAAATGTTTTCCAGCTTAAATGGAAACTGGATGCATGTTGAAATACATGATTGAAAATCGTCAATCCAGCTTCCATTTCTGAAGCATTCAATTCATGAATCCAGCTTCTATTTCATTTATAAGTAATCTTAATCCCGCTTCCATTTCTCAAGCATTATTTTCGTTTTATCATGAATCCAGCTTCTATTTTAGATATAAAATTACCTTTACCCAGCTTCCATTTATCATGCGTTTTTTTCATCAATCCAGCTCCAAGTTAAGCAAGAACATTTTCATCAATCCAGCTCCAAGATTAGCAAGAATATTTTCATCAATCCAGTTCCAAGTTAAGCAAGAATATTTTCATCAATCCAGCTCCAAGTTAAGCAAGAACATTTTCATCAATCCAGCTCCAAGATTAGCAAGAATATTTTCATCAATCCAGCTCCAAGTTAAGCAAGAATATTTTCATCGATCCAGCTCCAGTTTAAGCAAGAACATTTTCATCAATCCAGTTCCAATGATATTTAGTTGTAGTATTACCTAATACGAATAATTACAATATCACCTTGGACCAGCAATTGACCCTTTCAGATCACGTGAGGAATGTATGTCGAACATACATTCTGAGCTATTTCGGGCATAACTTTTGAACGGCGTGGAATATCATTAAAAATTTACCTCAAAATGTGCGTAAATGAACCTCCTACAATTACCAACAATATCATAATTTTATACTCTAGAATGAGGATGACAAAAATTCCGGCGCCAAAACGTCCGGCGCCAAAACGTCCGGCGCCAAAACGGCGGCGCCAAAACGTCCTGCTTCGATCTGCTTGATGGTTTAAGTTAGTATTATAACCACACATTTTACTGAAACCAAAAATGAATAATAATAATATTATTGGTCGATATTTTGGGCCAGTGTTTCTGGATTCATCAAACTGATTAATGCATGGTGGTCTATTATTTTTATTCATTCAATAGGCCTATCTGTCTGGTAACTGTACTGCTCGCGTTGTGTATTACACCTTCCTCGCTTTGCTATTATGATAGGCCTATTATTGCTTCGTGATACAGATGTCATAGCATAATAAAGAACCCAAATACATAGGTTAGGCCTATTACATTTTTAACTCTCTACATCTCATCGCTTTGTCTTTTTGCAGGTATGAAATAATTTAATTTTGCATAATAATTATTATTTCGTTGAACTTGACTGTTTCGATAAGAACTGTGACTCGTCGAAAAATATAGACTCCCTATAAAAGCACCAACGCAGTTGTAGATCGCCGCTGTTCGTTCTTTGACAGTGCCAGTCGCAAGACTGTATAGAGGAGGAAGAGGGCAACTCTAATAAGCTTATCGTCTCTGAAATGAAACAGTGTCATTAAAACAGCAATAAGCAGATCTCGTGAATGCATAGACGACCTGCAAACGGCATTTAGTCTGCATCACGTGACCAGCACATTACAAACTGAAAAGCGAAAACGCAAAGTGATGCCTCTGGGTGGTTTGGATGCGTACTGCTGCATTCATCCGGTAATTAAGTAGGCCTACAGCGTCTGCCCAACATTATTTTCTATGACCCCATTATAACTATAGTAGGCTACGTCTATATATATATATAATTCTCCTGCTACGTCTATGTGGAGTAGACCTGCAGCATCACCGGAAAGGTAGGTCTTGCGTCTAGGTCTACACATGGACGACTCGAACCTGTGAGGATATTACATGTAAGTTTAGGAACTAATTGGTTTAACAAGGTCTTATCAGCTAAGGTCTTACAAAGTAGGCTAAGTGCAATATTTAATCTGATCTTATCTTGTCGCACTGCAAAAAGTAGACCCCTATACAATATACATCTATTCATGGTCACTTGACGGTAAAATTTCGGTCCGTCGCTACTTCGTGGCCGATACATTTTTTAATTAGTATATTGATGTCATATCCAACTCAGCATCACGCCTTTGGAATAATCTGCCTGCTGAATTTCGATCCTTTTCAGTTCATCCATCATCATTACTAATCACACACCATCACCTACCTCGGGCTCTTCTATCAATCACTCATCCGGCTTTTCATTCAAAACTGAAGACATTACTTTTCAAGAAATCTTACCCTGTCTCATCTGACCTCCACTTTCCAATTCCCGTCCTAGACGACACCCGCCTTAGTAGCTATTCCGCTCCTCTGATCCTATGTGATATCGACTCGGACCACCATGGACTATGCTTACGGACAACCTTTTTGACTCAACGCAGCGCTCGTGAATAAGCTGGTGCCCCGCGTTTGGCTTTCGAGTGGCGCTTTAGAATTTTGGACATTACAATTATAATAATTATTGTAATGTGTAAAATCGAAGAGACAGACAATTACAATTTATAGACTATAATAAACCAAAATAAGCTAAGTAAATGGTGTCCTTAAATTGCAGCCTTGACGTAGGTTTATAGTCTCCAGTATCATATAGAGTGATTGGAACAAATTATAATGTGCCTAATAGGCCTAGCACCGATTTTATCCTACACGGATACAATGTATTTAGGCCTACTGCAAAACCGCGTGACCCGGGTATGTGGTCTTATGCATAAAAATCTACTATAATGATTGAGAATTCTATTACATCCTGTATACATGCAATTTTGAGAATGGTGTGGTTTATAATTATGATAATTAAATAGGCCTAGTCACATGAATCAATATAAATTTATTTAGCTGTCTTCCAAGCTCATCTCCGCATGCTCAGAAGCGAGTCCGTTCCAAGTTAAGCGGGGAAACGTAGTTTTAAGAAGCGGATAGAACGGTGAAGAGGGGCTTGACCAATGACCATTCCTGTGACATGTAGGCCTATAAAGTTTCTGCGGCGCACCATTTAATTGCAATGCACGATAGTGACAGATAGGCCTACGTTGACGGATATAATCACACATATCCTAGACTTTATGCTTGTTCACGCAATACCCGTTGCATAGGAAAGCTAATCCAATGGTGGCGCCAGGACTTCAGTTTGGAGGGGGGTTGAAATTCATGGGCGGAGACATTCGCCAAAATTTCTGAAAACCCTTTTTTAGTCATTTGGTCTCAATCTCAAGAAAATCAATTTTTCCCAGTCCCAAAAAGCTGACGACCTTTTTTCTAAGCTTGGTCCAAATCTCATGAACATATTGCATTTTCCCTGTCCCAAAAACCATGATAACCTTTATTAGGGGGCTAAGTCGAAAATATTTCATTTGCAAAAATCCTGATCATCTTTTTTGAGGGTGGGGCTTAGCCCTACTAGCCACCCTGGCGCCGCCACTGAGCGAATCAGGGAAATGAAAATCTTATGCCAGTAGGCTATGATTCGCTTTAATAAATTATATTATGTTGTCAACTTTAAATTGGATTAGGCCAACTGGTATTCTTTATTAAATTTTTCTTTCACAAACCATAATGTCATTTTGCATTTGACCGCCATGACTCGAGACGACAAAGACAATTATAGCCTACATGTTATTATGAGTTCAGTAGTTTTGTCTGCTAACAACACTGCGGTTGACCGAAGTCATTAAATTACCGTTAACAAAGTAAATTAAGTAATGCAAGTGTTTTCGCAACAATTGCATTCTGTCAAATGATGTTTTCACAGCAACTTCATCTGCCAACTAATGTGAGTACATAATTAGGCCTACGAACGATTAGGCTAATTATCCAACAATCTCTGTGGGCCATCGTGGGATCGTGTGTCTTGCATACTCTGCGCAAATTATAGCTATGACACAAGCTCATTTTAATGCACAACATTGCACTTTTTGTGCACCCATTCAGTTACTGGCCTACAGCCTATAACATCATAGAAATTTACCACCGTGTCCGTGTATCACAGTTCTCCCTTGTGAATGATAATTGCGCACAAAATTATTGTAAACAAGAAAATAATCCAAATTAGGTCACGTTAAGCGAAAGTTCGTTTACATGTATAATAGATGACCTCTAATAGCATAAAAAAACATAAACTGCAGTCTCATTCTCCTTATCAGAAAGTTGAAATGTATTGGGAAATACGCAGACAGTCACGTCCACCAAAATTGTATTGTTTTCTCGTTCCAGGCTGCTGACTGTAAAGCCTGAGATCGTTGTGGAGATAATTGCACGGTGAGGCTGTTTCTCTGAGCTTCGCCTCAAGCTCAGAGGACAGCGTTGGATATACGTATACGGGGGGAAATGTCCTAGAGTGAGGGAGGAAATGTTCGGGGAATTGTCCAGGGGGGAATTGTCCGGGGGAAAATTGTCCAGAGGAAATGTCCGGTCACCCCAATATATACTGTCCTGGCTAGCAGAGCCCTTCGCTCTGCCTCTAGTGGGAAGCTTAACGTTCCGCGTGTTGAAACCTCAACCTGTCAGGTTGTGGGTCCATCTGTCTGGAATAGTCTGCCGTTGGAAATGCGCCGGTTACCTATTTTGAGGTCGACTCCTCAGTGTTTTGCAGACTCCTTAAACCTTTTTTGTTTGACCGTGGTTGGACAGAGTGGACTTCTTGAAGAGGAGCTATATAAATGATTGAAATGAATGAATCACAAAGACTGAATGAAGAACGAGGAAGACTACACTTTTCTTGGTGGGGTGGGGTTATGGCGCATTGGATATTGATAACACACTGGCATGGAGATCCGATACCACAAGCAGCCTCCATAGGATAGACGATGCATTGCAGGCTGTCTGTTCTGTTACAGTAGTAGTTGACATTAATTTGATTAATGTCTTCTGTGGTTTGCGTTCTGGTGAATTGTTTCAAGTTCAAAATAACTGTAGCCGGTTGGGCTCTGTCAACCGGACTGTTGAATAAACAAAAATTATAAAAGAGTTATGGTTGGCACATGTGCCTAGGCACACTTTCATCACGTGTTATTCGTTCATTGTCTTTCGTTCTTACTCGGGTCTGATCGAGCTTTAAATTATGTCATTGAATATTTACTTAGTAAACTGTGTCATAATTTTGTTTAATAAACTGGTTTTCTTATTGGGTAAGTAGTTCCCTCCAGGTTTACTGGATCATTAATTTAGATGCTTGCACAACTGTAGGCGAGAGATAACGTCGGAGAGATCAAGTTTGTGGAGGCAATGATTAATGCGGATGTGCGACCTTACTATGATAATTGCCTAGAGGGCAAAAGGCATACTATGTCTACATGTGCACTTGCCTTTAGTTACTGTATAGGCTAATAGCGTGTCAGCCCAGACTTGTTTGTCCAACAGAGTTAATGGCTGTATAGCATGTTTTATACTGTAAGCTTATAGCCTCATTTACCTACACATAAACCTTGCAACGAAATAATATTTATCCTTCGCCATTTCGTGTCTTCAGTTATTATTGCGCATTGTCTAACGGGATGCGCTTGCTATTCATGTCTTGCCGTTTTGGTCGAGCTGTAAGTGTGGAATGACCTTGAGAGTCGAATGAGAGTGGATGTGCACGGTCTCAAACTGGATAATAGATTAGTAGGCATACTTATATATCAAGGCTACAGCGTCATAATTTAAGTAAATACATTTTTAGTCAAAACCAACACCGATCGATGACAGCATGAAGGCGTTTGTCTGCGCAAAAGGATTCATCGTTGCGATTCTTATTCTGTGTGGAATAGCACATCGTAAGTAGGCTACTTTTTCGAATACACGTTTTTCGTCTCAAAATAGGCCTACAGTATTTCAAGCATGCACTTTGTGGAGTCTACACATAGGATACATAAATAGGCTAACGTCCAATGAACCAATTAATTATTTGAATCCTTTGGTACCCTGCTTCTGAAGTGATTGACATTAGACTGTTGAGCATCGGATTCTATTGGGATTTTTGAGCGGTTCATTTCACTGCATATCATAACAAGCGCACATAGCCTACACACTGCAATTCTAGTATGCGCTTTGGAAGTCCGCGAATAAGCTTAGCCTAACCGACTTCAGCTTTGCACTAGTTAAGTTGGACTGTACTGACCTGGACAAGATTTGGTACTGCAATGGATATGATTTGATTTCTCTTGAATGCATTTTACTACCATGCTAGAGTAGGCCTATAGTGAATTTGAACGTGTTTTAGATGTGATTAGTTAAATAATAAGCAAACGATTAACCCCTTTGCTGCAACAGCTTTTAAATCCCGTGTGCGGCATGATAATATATAATTTATATATTATTCTACCTATGTTAATTGTTAGGCCTACAAACGCTTTTGGGAAGCACATGGAAATAATTAGACACAGATCAACCTTGAACCGGTACTGATCTGACCTTGAGATTGACCTTATATGACGTCTAGGACTGACATAATAGTGAAGAATTATATTTCTTACCCTGCTGTGCAATAACGATTGCATCGAGCGTGCGCAGTAGACGCCGACATCAATACACTTGCTGTGGAACCCTTCATTGTACGGTAGATTTCGATTTGCGTTTTGATTTTATACCCCCCCCACTTCGCCCCTCATCTCGCCTTACCTCAAAACCTGCCTCACCCCATCACAAAGTCGCCAAAACCATCCTCACCACTTCCAAGTCAAATTTCGGACATTCGTCTGTGTTGTACGGTAAATTTCAATTTTTTCTCTCGATTTCCCCTCCTCCCCACCTCGCCCCATCCCAAAACCTGCCTCACCCCACCACCAATCCGCCCAAAACTTTTCTCAACCAATGGCAACCATCCATACTTCTATCGATAATTCTCTAGTGCAAATTTCGGTTATTCGCGTGTTGTACCATGCTTTTTTACGGTAAAGTTCGGTTTTTGCCCCTCCATTTGAACCCCACCCCGCTTCATTATCTGACCCCCACCCCATCGCCAACCGACCCACTCCGAGCAAACCCCTCCTTATTCGCCTGAGGTATCTTGCATTGCACGGTAAATTTTGGTTATTACTAGTCCAAGATCGGGGTTTCGCCCTCTCCGCACCCCCACGGTGAGGGGATTTGTCAATACCATCATTGGGTAGCTTTCTATCCAGGGACAAGGTTTCAAATCCATACCTGCGAAATTGTTGGCATGCATTGTGGAAACAAACCCAAAGTCCCAATAAATGACTATTTTTTACTTTTGGCATCATTATTAAAGAACGTTCGATTTTAATCGCCCGCTATACTCTTTTTCAGAGGTGAACGGTGTGTCATGGATCGGACCGCCATGCAACCTTGCCATAGCGCATGGTCAAACTGGAACCATCACCTGCAACGCAAATGCGACACTGTACTGGCGATCACTTTTGCCTAATTCCGAAGTTGAAGGGTTGGCCATTGAAAATGCTGAACCGCGACTAGGGTTCAACACCAGCGAATTCCCATCCGGAAGCCAAAATTTGCACTTTACCGGAAACGTCTCATCAACGCCCACCATCATTTCCTGTTCGGAATCAGCAACGGGAATTGAAAGAAAAGTCCACGTGATAGTGATAAGTAGGTGAAAGAGAACTTATTCAACTTTGGACCAAATATCCGGCTGACCAAAATAACTTTATGTATTGTAGTAATATTCATTAAACAATTTGTTGCAACGTTTTTGCAATTCAAATGTAGGCTATGTAACGAAATCAATTAACGGTTTATCCATTGTTATTTGCAACAAAATGCCGTTAGAAATATAAGTTACATCGTGTGCGACAGTTACAATTCCAATAAATAAGCTTACTCGCCGTAAGGAAGAACAAAATTTCTGTAATCGTAATCATAATCTCCAAATTTCTAAAGCGCCACTCAAAGATCAAGTGCAGGACATCAGCTACCAGCTTGTTCATGAGCGCTGTGTCTGGTCAAAGGGATTGTCCAAAAGTGTAATCCAACGGAATTTGCAGAATGTTTACCAAAGGATCAGAAGCGTTAGAGTAGGCCTGATATTGTTAGTTGGGCTAGATGGACTTCAGAGTGACAAGTACGCGCATTGGGCCCCAGTCCTGTCTTAATGTGCACTGTGCAGGTTGTCGAAAGTTTTGAAAATGTTGATGTTGACTTACCTCCGATCTTCGTATCTAGCGAAACCCGCAGATGTTTGGTTGCTGCTGCTCATTTTTTAGTTAGCGATTCTGAGAGAGGCCTACCGCCGGCGATAGCTACCCTAACGTGGATACATTGGAAAGGTAACAGGATAATTACCCCCGGACAAATACCCCGGGAAATTACCCCGGACAAATACCCGCGGACAATTACCCCAAGGACAATTACCTCCCGGACAATAATCCACCGCTGATAATTACCCCCTCCCCCGGACAATTACCCCCGCCCATGCTGAAAGAATGAACAAAGAACAAAGTTACTGTTTAATAGTTTATTTATTATTGCATAACTATGATAATAATGTATTATACTCATTCAGTTTATGTATTAATTTATTAGACATGGAACGTTATTAAAGAACCTTGCAACGAAATGAACTTTATGATAGTCCAGGATATACATATCTTAGAGAACCACGCAAGGTCAAAAATTATTTCTTAATGTGTGCTAAGCCTTTGATGACAAGTTACAGTACTCTGGTTCCCAATCATGTTTCATAATTGTCTCTTTATATATGTAGATGTATGCTAAGAATTGATGAACATATTGTTGACGAAGTAGAAGTTGGTTTAGCCTAAATCAATGAATGGAAAACACCTTTATTTTAAATAGAAATTGGCTTGATGAGAATATTTCTTGGCCGCTACGACTTGTCAGCCATCCGTCGTAATTCAGACCGAAGTGTCATATTCTGTGAAGTGTGACAGTTGGGATAGAACACAGTGCCCAGATAAAGGAATTCATTAACCTTTATTGACCCAACGTTCCCAAAGTGGAACATATTATTATTAAAAAATTTGCAGAGACGGTAAAACCTACTCTAAGTCATCTTTTTGATATTCATTTACTTGGCCAATGATGGGTGCATGTTTATTTACTTTTGTTTCAAGTATGTTGCTGCTAATAAAATAGTTATTTTGATGCAAATTTGGCAAAAAATGAGGTTTTTGCTAAAAAATATTGAAAATTATTTTTTGGAGCAAATGCATGATAATTAATTGCTTTTATTGTACATTTGGATTGAACTGTGTCTATTCTGTCTAGTTATGGTCAATTGTTTTAATAGTAGGGCTCTACGAGTGAGCAACGCAGCTGATTTTAGATATGTTCCACTTTGGGAACGTTGGGTCACTCTCACTAGTTGAAACAATACTTTTACGTTCTATTGAAATTTGCCCTGCTCGCTACAAAATTTACGTTGATTGTAGTTTTCATTCTAATATGAACATGAATATTATTGTTATTAATTATAGTATTATTATTATTTGATCCATTATTATTATTTTAGGCCTTTTTATTATTTTATTATATAGTAGCCTAGGCTACTGGTTTTTTTTCGGGATTTGAGGAGCTTGAAAAGTTGCGTTAGGCCTTCTGCAGTGTGATGTTTTCAACGTAGGCTATATTTAAATTCTGATTAGCCTATATAATTACTCCGTTTTCCCGCAAGGTGGGTTGTGTGGGGACAGGGTATGGCGGGGTGGGGTGAGGATTTTGGGATGGTAGGGTGCGGTGAGACCAAAGGTGAAAACCAAGTGAAACATTATTTTTTGCTATGAATTTCAAGTGTTGACTGTTGAGCCTTTCGCGGAGTAGAGTCATGGAGGGGTGGGAGATGGGGTGGGTAGGCCTGAATTAGAGTGGAGGTGGGTGGGGTCGGACGGTTGTGGTATGGGGTTGTAGTGTGCTGGGTGGGGTCAAAGTGGGAAGGAAGAGCCAAGGTGAAAAACAAAGTAAAAAATTGTTTTTCATGAATTTCCTATGTTGCGCATTTTAAGAGGTGGGTCGGAGTGGAGGGTGGGAATGGGGTGGAGTGGGCCGGAGTAGGGTGGAGGTGGGTTATAGATGGACGGTTGGAGTATGTGGTTGAAGTGGGCCGTGTGCGTTCGAAGTGAAGAGGAGGTTTGACCGAGAAACCTTACTCCAGACATGTGGGACTGTGTAGAAGCAAATTTGGGGGAGGTGGATTAGGGTTGGGTTGGGTGGGTGGGGTGGGTGGGGGATTGCTGTGGGACTTTGTGGGATACGGTCAGCGTAGTGGTTCGTTGGGACCGGTATGAAAATAAATTGAAACATTATTTTTCATAAATTTCATATGTGAGGATTTCATGGGGTTTGGTGGGGTGGAAGGGTGGGGCGGAGTGGAATTTTGAGGATGGGGTGTGTAAAATTTGGGGTAGAGGTGGCGTATTAACCTTTGTGATTCACACCTTTAAAAAATCTGTATATATGCATCATTTGGAAAAGTTATACTTTTACTAATGCTTGATGCCTATACTAGTCAAAGTGACCCAACGTTCCACTTTGGGAACATATATATAATTTTTATATAAACAGAAAATAAATTATTTTTTAAACTAATTACCTCTATCTAGGTGGTAAACTGTATAATAACAAAGTTCAGAAGTGATAGAATGACTATTTCTGTGTCTGGGAAGATAAAGGTTAAGCTGATGCATTAAACTAGCCCTGAGGCAGCCATGAGGACAAAGCGTTAGTGACTTTATTCACTAACCTCTGCATAAGAGGTTAAAATATTCACCACCTCACCATCTCATATTCCCAGTATACTTATCATAGCTGAGATAACTATAGGTGCAAGGGTGGCAGAAATTACAAAACCAATTTTTGCCCTGCTGAGGATTGGAACCTCGAGCTCTTGATTGAAAATCTAGCACACTAGCTACCGCACTACTGAGCGAAACATACCGGTACATAGAAATGCTCAGTTGTTAAAGTCGTGTAAGAGCCACGCCAGAGGGGTATGGAAGGTACGAGTTTCATTTGCTACCTGGTATTTATGTCCATCAACGTTAGTAATAACGCTCACACAGATCAAAACATTAAACAATAAGTCTTTTGGTCTAATCTTAGTAGAAACTGTTGCATGCTATTTATTTCTTTTGGCAGAATTACCCGTCACTATAGATATATATAATAAAACGTCATCTGCAAACGCCAACATCATAACGTGTTCCGCCGAGTTTCGAGCTGATGATCTGTGGCTCCCGTATTTCGCTTACGAGCAAACCAACAGTTCTGAAACACATGTTGGAGCAGCAGACTCCGAAGGCGTTAAAACGATGACCGCTACTTTTTCAATAGCAAAAGATTCCCAAAAGACGGCCGAAGTGTGCTCAATTATTATGTTCAACAATAGACCAGAAGACATCGAAAAAGAAGCCAACGACACTGCGACAAACATTCCAGACCCACTACATTTTGCTGGTCAGTCAGCAATATGCATATAGGCCTAATGATCACATGCATGTGCAATCCGTCACCCATTTCTCAAACTTTATTTTCCCCCATAGATTTGAGGACCACACTACCATACTCGTACGTACGCGAATAAATATTCCCTCGAATGGTATAGGGACCAAATTAAAAATTTATAGATCTAGCATCTCGTAAGTAATATCCTTACTTACGAGAAATCCCAGGTGCACTGTAGTGAGCAGGCGAGATGTGTTCATTAGGGTGGAGAGAGAATCAGGTGTAGAAAAATGGCTGTCCCATGACAGATTTGAAAAGAGGTTTAAATCCGGGTCAATATCGTTGCTATTTAAAGGGGAGTGGTTCTCAGGGTCACAAATAAATACTTCAAGATTCCGGGCTCCATCAAGTGCACTAATATTTGTTTGCGGTTTAGCTTTGCTGTCACAGGTAGAGCAGCAGATAAATTCTAATAAACGTTCTTATACAGCATCCGTGTAATGAAGTTTTTATTGTTTTTATTGGTTAGTTCAAAGGGATGCGGTCTAAGGCGCAGGGTGTAGTTGCCAGGATGTCTATAGGAGAAACATTTGTGAAGCTCATGATCGTTGTTCTTAATTATAGCTTTGAAGAGGGCAGCATCAGCATCCTCAGGCATAGTGTCTGCTGTTAGAGGGTCGGAGGGGGAGAAATCCAGCTCGTCTGACATGTCCCAGAAACCTTTCGACGCAGAGACCTCACCATAGCTCAGCAGTCCCACCAGGCTGGAGAGGCGTACAGCAGACATGCAACTGTGGTCGCTCGAGTAATGACTTGCAAGGCCGGTGTAAAGGTTTCAAATTACCCCCTCCTAAACATAACCCCCTGCAAACTGTAATTTGCATCAATCGTCGCATTTATTGCACTAAAAATATCAGACAAATGATCCCGCTTCTTGCTTTGGTCTGACGATTTTCGTCCGTCATCCCACTTCGTGGTTTGTTATCAATATTTTCATCTGTAACTAAAATACTAAATCGCCGCTGAAGTTACATGGAGAAATGGCTTCGAGGCTATTATTTTTTCCATTTTAGCCCAACGCTAGTTACGTCACTGTTTATCGCTCATAAATATAGCTGGCAAACAAGAACCTGAAACGTGCTCTAGCTGATGTCAAAAGTAAAAACTGAGTTGGCTTCTGGGGCGGACCCCGCTGGGGAGCTTACGACGCTCTCCCAAACCCATATTCGGCATTAGCTTCGTGCCTTCGGCACTCGCTAATTCGCACCTTCGGCGCTTACAATAATTCTGAGCACCCCCCCAGGAAAATTTTCTAGTTGCGCCCCTGCCCCCGAACAATGATCCATCTATCCATTCATCGATCTGTCTGTCCATCTTTATCATTCTGTCTGTGTTTCTGTCTCTTTCTTTCTCTCGGTCTCTCTGTGTTTTTCTCCCTCTCCGTTCCTATAGTTGCTTCCTCTCCGTCTCTCTTCCTCCCTTCGTCCGTGAATGTGTGTCTGCGTATGTCATTTGATTTATTCTCTGCATTTTGTTTTTGCTTTGTTGGAGCAGATCCTGTGCAAAACATCGCTGTTTCGCCAGCTGGTCCTTATTATAAAGGAGTGAAGGTCCGTTGCACAGCCGAAGGCTATCCGTATCCAACATTCAAGTGGATCCATTTGAAGAGTGGAGATGTTCTTGATGGCGATACTCTGGTGATTGATGGTGAAGCTGGAGACAAATACAACTGCACAGCAACGAACACAGTCAGAGGAAATTCAACATCTCTGAATATAACGATTAATGTTGTCGCTATTTCAGGTAGGTGAAGCTCCCTGAGTTTATAATCAGAATGGAGTTAGAGGAAATAATTTAGGAAATATGTTATTAATTTATGGAAAATTGAATATGATACTGAAGGAAAAGGGAGATTTTATAAAATCTATCCAGCCTTTGGTATCCACTGATATAAAATATAAGGACAAGAGAAGTTCAAATTACCAGACTTAGAATGGGGCATGTCCTTAATAACAGCTGGTTTAAAATGATAGGTAAAGCCAAACAGACCTGTGTTCTAAATGCCAATTGCCAGAAACAATCGAACACACTCTGTTTGCTTGTAAAAAGAATGACATATCAATCTTACTACTTAAAAAATGTGTAGAGAAAAAAGTGGAATGTACTGTTAAAAACATATTCTCTATTCAAGATGTTTATCTTGAAGCTTATAACATACTTATGACTATAACTAATGGAAACATTATGTAAGAACTATTGTATGTGAATTATAGGCTAATTTTAGTTTTATTTGATGGTTTTTTTTATTTTGTTTTGGTATTTGAAATAATTTTGTAATAGATGAAATAGGCATTGAATAAAATGATTTCTGTTATTATTGTTTAAGCTTATAGATGATGGCTGAATGATTTGATTTTCATATTAATGTTGAATATCCAATCGATTTGCTTATAATTTTATTGGTGGAAGTTGAATGTATACAATTGATTGTGGACTTGAGATAAATATTTAATGTCGATTTAACAAAGTTATATAATAGTGACACTAATTATCGACACATGTACCAAAGATGATCTACAGCAACCACCTTATGAACATTGTCGCCATGGAAATATAAATTCCAGAAGAAGAACAATAAAAGAAAAAAGAGAAACAATAAAGACGTAAACTGCGGAGCATTTAAACAACATTGAACTGAAATACATTGATACCGTAACTTTAAAGACGTCAACAGCCTTTGTTGATATAAGATGTCGTTAAACTGTTGAATAATAAGAAAGAAAAAAAAAAAAATAATAATAATAATAATAATAATTTGAAATAATTTTGTTAAAACTAAACCGAAACCTAAACCTAACATTCCTGTTATAATAATAATAATAATAATAATAATAATAATAATAATAATAATAATAATAATAATAATAATAATAATAATAATAATAATAATAATAATAATAATAATAATAATAATAATAATAATAATAATAATAATAATAATGTGTCTGCGTATGTCATTTGATTTATTCTCTGCATTTTGTTTTTGCTTTGTTGGAGCAGATCCTGTGCAAAACATCGCTGTTTCGCCAGCTGGTCCTTATTATAAAGGAGCGAAGGTCCGTTGCACAGCCGAAGGCTATCCGTATCCAACATTCAAGTGGATCCATTTGAAGAGTGGAGATGTTCTTGATGGCGATACTCTGGTGATTGATGGTGAAGCTGGAGACAAATACAACTGCACAGCAACGAACACAGTCAGAGGAAATTCAACATCTCTGAATATAACGATTAATGTTGTCGCTATTTCAGGTAGGTGAAGCTCCCTGAGTTTATAATCAGAATGGAGTTAGAGGAAATAATTTAGGAAATATGTTATTAATTTATGGAAAATTGAATATGATACTGAAGGAAAAGGGAGATTTTATAAAATCTATCCAGCCTTTGGTATCCACTGATATAAAATATAAATTATAATAATAATAATAATAATAATAATAATAATAATAATAATAATAATAATAATAATAATAATAATAATAATAATAATAATAATAATAATAATAATAATAATAATAATACGTGGGAGACGAGAACCTATAACCTGATTTTATTCTTTTACACTTTTACAGCCCGAGGAATCCTTACTACCTCGGGCAATAAAAAAAAATAAAATAAAATAAAAAAAATAATAATAACATGGCAGTTTTTCCAATGGCCTCCTGTGGATTATGTCTCAGCGATGAGGCCGTCAGAGTGGCGATTGGCCTTCGCTTTGGCCTGGATCTCTGCGAGCCACACCAGTGCCAGTGCGGCTTAGTGACTGACCAGGGAGGACATCATGGACTGGTCTGTCGACTTTCTGGAGGGCATGCAAGTAGGCATTTTGCAATAAACGACATCATCTGGAGAGCCCTTCAGCGAGCAGATGTTCCGAGCTCCAAGGAACCAGCAGGTCTGTTCCGTACTGATGGCAAAAGACCGGATGGGGCTACGTTGATCCCGTGGTCAAGAGGGAAATACATGACATGGGATGCGACGAGTGTTCACACGTGTGCTAGCTCGTATATTCATCTGACCTCCGTAACATCTAGAGCAGCAGCTGAAATGGCATCCACCAAGAAGACAGCAAAATATGCAGGAATCCCCAGTACACACGAATTCATTCCGGTGGCACTTGAGACCTTGGGTCCCATCAATGCACAGGGCCTGGAGTTCTTATCAGAACTAGGGCGGCGGTTGACCATGATGTCAGGAGACCCGCAGGAGACAGCACACCTTTTTCAGCGTCTTTCTGTTTGTACGCAACGCTTTAACGCTATTTCTTTTCGCTCTACCTTTGCACAATCGACCGGTGACGATGACCGTTAACTCCAGAACAACACAGATTTTAGTATTTATTGTTTTTAAAGCCTGAGGAATCATAAATACCTCGGGCGCTAAAAATAAAAAAAATAAAAAATAATAATAATAATAATAATAATAATAATTTTAGTTGTATGAAACAATTAGCTCATTATGCCTGTGTTTGTCAGGCGTTCTCTTTTCATCACGCACAGCCAATTGTTGTTGCACTGTTTGAAACGGAAATAAATGATAATAATAATAATATAAAAAAACTGAACAAAGACGGAACAAACGGAACCAGAATTCGAAGGATTCGAGCGGATGGACATGGAATCGCTCCTGCTGCTGGGGGCTCCACTGTTCCGAGGAGAGGCCTTAGACGGGGCGCTGCTCAGGCACAGCGAGATACTACAACGGGCAGTGACGGACCTGGCCTGCCTTCGAGCCCGGGCAGCGTTGATTTTGCTGCGGGCAAGTTTTGGGGCAGCAAAACTTACCTATTTGCTGAGAACTGCCCCATGCCATGGCCATCCATTGCTCGATAAAATGGACGAACAAATGCGCAGGGGTCTTGAGAACATCATCAACATCAGCCTCAACGACATCCAATGGCTACAAGCCACACTCCCGATTAGAGATGGTGGACTCGGAGTTAGACGTGTCTCGATGCTGGCATCTTCAGCTTACTTGGCATCAGCCGCATCGACCAAGTCACTCGTGAGTTTGATCCTGTGCAAGGAGGAGTGGGATGATCTCCACATCAACCATCTGCTCGAAGTCCGCAAGAACACCCAGCCCAGCAGCGCAGAGTCCCTTTGGAGCAGGCAGAGCGTGTGGGATGCACCACTGATTGAGGTAGACAGGGCAGCGTTATGGGCCGCCTACAGCGATCCGGTCAACATGGCCAGGCTATTTGCGGTGACCTCCCCTCATGCTGGTGACTGGCTATCAACTATTCCTGTGACCGCCTGTGGCTTGGATCTAAGCAATGAGGCAATCAGAGTGGCCGTTGGACTGCGCCTGGGTTTGGACCTGTGTACACCACACCAGTGTCAGTGCGGAGAGACCACCGACTCAAGAGGGCACCACGGGTTGGCCTGCAGACGATCATCTGGAAGAACAGCCCGACACTTTGCGGTAAACGACTTGATATGGAGGGCTCTCGCGAAGGCGAACACCCCCAGTTCTAAGGAGCCCCCAGGCCTGATAAGAACGGACGGCAAAAGACCAGACGGGGCCACCCTCGTCCCATGGGCCAGAGGCAAATATATCGCCTGGGATTTCACAGCCACCCACACGTGTGCTGTCTCTTATTCACACCTTTCTTCAACGGAATCCGGAGGTGCTGCGGAACATGCGGCGGATCGAAAGTGCAATAAATACTCTACGCTTCCTGTCTCCCACGAGTTTGTACCCATTGCAGTTGAAACATTGGGTCCCATCAATAGCGCGGGTCGGGAATTTCTGCTGGAGTTGGGCCGCCGTTGTGCCGCTGTTTCCGGTGACCCCAGAGAAATTGTCTACCTCTTCCAGAGACTTTCTGTTTGCACACAACGGTTCAATGCAGTTGCTTATAGGGGTACTTTTGCACCACTCCCCGGGGACGATATCAATGCTCTCTACGCTTGAACATTTTTCTGTTATCAGTCCGGTTTTAAGCTTGTTTTGTTTTTTAATAAATGATTGTGTTATAATAATAATAATAATAATAATAATAAATAATAATAATAACAATTATATTATATTATTTTTCTCTACACATTTTATTAACAAGTCTACCGAAGTCTTAACAGAGCTGGAACTCCGGCAATCAACGAGCCGTCGGGCCTCGCCAGGACTGACGGGAAAAGACCGGACGGCCAGACCCTAATCCCCTGGAGTAACGGGCGAGCGTTAATTTGGGACGCGACCGTGGTGGACACGGTAGCTGCCTCGTATGTTCTTAAAAACGCGACCGAAGCCGGGAGAGCGGCGGAGAAAGCCGCCACAAGGAAGCTTACGAAATATTTGGACCTCCAAAGGACATGTACCTTTTTGTTCCGTTAGCCGTGGAAACAATGGGCCCCATCAACAACGAGGGTCTCGCCTTTGTGTCCGAGATCGGTCGTCGGCTGTCGAAGATCTCCACAGTCCAGCAGCCATAAGAAAACTGAAATTGTTCTTCGAAATCTTCATCGAAAACTAAAACCTACATGATGTATATAATAATAATAATAATAATAATAATAATAATAATAATAATAATAATAATAATAATAATAATAATAATAATAATAATAATAATAATAATAATAATAATAATAATTAGTGAGTGCGTTAGCTCTTATAGTGAACAGGAGTATTTCCATTAGATTGTAAATGATTGTCAGTTTCTTTGAAAAATAAATAATAATAATAATAATACAAATAATAATAATAATAATAATAATAATAATAATAATAATAATAATAATAATCTTTTCTTTAATGAAACGCCTGCAAGACGCACTGCGCTTTACATTTATAATAATAATAATAGTAATAGTAATAATAATAATAATAATAATAATAATAATAATAATAATAATAATAATAATAATAATAATAATAATAATAAACCTTTAGGCCATCATGGATTCTCCTGCCCTAAAGGTGCTGGAAGACACCAACGGCATGCCATGATAAACGACGTGATATGGCGAGCGATGACGAGAGCCAAAATTCCGGCCATCAAAGAACCTACTGGTCTTTCCAGAACCTACGGAAAAAGACCAGATGGAGTTACCATAATACCATGGTCCAGAGGTCGTTGCCTGGCTTGGGACGTCACCGTGCCGGACACGTTTGCAGCCTCGTATGTACATCTAACAGCGGAAGACGCAGGTGCAGCAGCGGAGAAAGCAGCTCGAAATAAGACCAGTAAATATGCTGTCATCTCGCAATCGCATCACTTTGTTCCTGTGGCCATCGAAACCGGAGGAAGCTGGCACTCCGAATCCTTGGAATTCGCTCAAGAGCTGGGAGGCAGAATTTCTACAGCGACCGGTGACCAGAGAGAGACCAACCATCTGCTTCAGCGCATTTCAGTCGCGCTCCAAATAGGAAATTCGTTGTCTGTGTTGGGCACTACAGAACTTAGCCTATCGGCCAAGACACTGAGAGGCCAAGAACCTAATGTTTGAAACGATTATTTACTCGTCTGTACATGATTGTGTCAGTTTTTGAAGAAATAAATGTGTTATAATAATAATAATAATAATAATAATAATAATAATAATAATAATAATAATAATAATAATAATAGATGAGTGGGAATTCACGGGAGCATGAGTGGAGTTTATCAGGGGCTAAGGGGGGGGCCAAGCCCCCCCAAGAATCCACCGACTTGACCATGTGTCAATAAGGGCTTCCAAGGGTTAAAAAGAACGGTACTTGTGCGGACAACAAGAGAGCAAAAGACCTAGACTGCGAGTTGCTGCCCACCAGCCCCAGTAGATCAGTATTATTACACGTGCAGCAGAATAATTGTGCACCGACTCAATCCGCTCCAGCTGACAAGGCGGAAGAACGACAGTGTGCTGTTGCAGTATTCAACCCTGGAGACAATGGAGCTGTTGAATAAGATGAAGGCAGCTAACATTTAACACAGTGCTGTAATATGCCGAACAAATTTTCTCGAGGGCAACGACCTCTGTTGTCGTAAGCCCTCGTTAAATCTGGATACATCCAATCATGTATTCAGACGTCAGGACCGTTATTTTTCATACTCATTAAGTTCAGGAGAAACGTAACCTAATATCGATGGGTGGATCAAGATTTTACGAGGGCCTATGACAACAGAGGCCGTTGCTCTCGAAAACAGATTGTTTGGCAGCCGAACAATGTCATCATCATCAATATCCTTAGGCTCAATGCCCGTAGGAGTCCAATGCCACTCTCTGTCTGAGTCTGTCTCGTGCCATGTTGCCCAGCTTCAATCGGTCCGGTCAGCAGGTCTGCTCCATACCATTAACATCTTGGAGCATCTAAACCACTTTGTCTGATTGAAGAGAATCGTGGAAAAGAGGCACGAAGGACAACGTGGGTCAATGCCCGTTGTGTCCCACGCTCTCTCCCCCGACCCTCTCCATCGGTCTGTCCTGACCGACCTGTGCATGTCTGCTTCACATCATGACATCTTGAAGCATCTGGGTAGCTATGTCACTTGTGTCGTGGTTTTGGCGGATTACAATCGTCTTGGTTTTTCACTGCCAGCGTATCGCCACCCATCTGGCAAACCTTCCTCATTTTGTCCGGGCTTAGGACCGGCACAGGGACGTTGTTGGTTCCCAGTGGCAGAGGATGGATGCAGTTTAACGTCATGCCCAGGACAATGTGGTGATGGGTTTATTCGTTTTATGGAGCTTATGGTCGGAGTTTATCAGCGGCTAGGGGAAGAGGGCCAAGATTCAGGTTTGTCGCAAAAAAATTTTGTCTTTTCCCGAGGATAGCCCCAAGAAATTTTTGCGACCGAAACTTGAATCGAATGACTAAAAAATTTCTACTCCATGACTGAAAAAGGTCATCAACTTTTTTGTCCGGGAAATTAGTATGGTTTATACGTAATTTCAATTAATCTCAATGAATAAAAAAGGTGTTTATTGAGAAATCCGGTTTAATGAGATTTTAATTAAATTCGATCACTAAAAAAGATGTTTGCGGAAAATAGTATTTTATATGCGAATTTATTTAAATTTTATCACTAAAAAGGTGTTTACGGAAATTGTATGTTTTTATGAGATTTCAATTAACCCATTTACCGCCGACGTTGCGAAAACGCAACGTACTGCTTAAAAATTGTGGAAAAATAAAAAACGAGAGAAACCTGCACAAATCCATTTTTTCTTACTTAATGGGTGTTTACTAAGTATGCTGTTACCAACTATAATATTATCTACTGTCATCTTATATTTTTTTGAATTTGTCAAAATTTGGTCTTTTTGGTGTGTGTTTGGGGGTTTTGTTCAATAATTTTTTTTCTCATAACACAATGAATATTTCCGAGAAGTGAAGCTGTCCGATTGGAATACTAATGTGAATAATTAACATCTTTTGTTTATTAAATTTATATCTCACTAGCTGTACCCAGCCACGCGTTGCTGTGGCAGAAAAGACCTCCCCCTCCCCTCCCCCTCCCCTTCCCCCTCCCCTTCCCCCTCCCCCTCCCCCTCCCCCTCCCCCTTCTCCCTCCCCCTCCCCCTCCCTCTCCCCCTCCCTCTCCCCCTCCCCCCCCACCCCCATCCTCCCTCCCCCTCCCTCACACCGTCCTTTAGTGACAGCGGATATAGCCCAAGAATTTTAGGCCGCTTTCGTAATATTCCACTCGCTTATGACGTCACGGGACGCAACCTCATTGATGTATCGTCACTGTGTTTTACGGGTGAAGACAATAATTTGCAAGCGCGTGGTTTCGTTGAAGTTGGAAATGGCGGACGAACGGATTGCAAAGTTCACTTTTTGTGGAAAAGGTTGCGTTTTTTCCTGGAAAAGAAATGCTACGACACGGTGCTATTAGAATGGAAGCTTTTGGTAAATTTTCACAAAAATGGGTGCGTGAGTTTCGGCGTGATTGCGTGATAAACTATTTGAAAGTTTCATTTTTATTTATATAGATTGTATACTGAAACCGTAATCTGCGAAATTTTAATGTTGCGTTTTCGCAACATCGGCGGAATGCGCTATGTGAATTATGTTGCGTTTTCGCAACTTCGGCGGAATACGCTATAAGCTTACGCATTATGGCACGTATACAATACATGTAGTAACTCATATAACCTAATTTTGAACTTACGATTGCTTGCAATAAACAACCTGGGGTACTCGGCGTTTCCCAGGAAATTTTGTGTTTCCGCCCCTCCAGCCCCCATCAGCACCAACTACGGGGCGGAGTGTCCCAACCAGCTTCCAGACAGCCCCTACCTCTTTGGGGTATCCGGCGTTGACGCAGCTCGGAGAGCTTCGGCTTTCCCGCCCTTGCCACTACCCACTACCTACTACCCCTACCTCGCAACCCCATCCAGTTTCACGCTTTTTCCACCCCATCCCATTCTAGACCCATTCCATCCAGCCCCACCCCTACCCATCCACGCCTGCCCCGCCCTAACATGCTTCCACCGCTATGGTGTCTCCCAGTGTTATCCAGTAAATTCAGGTGTGTGACTACTAACACCAACCGCCATCTCCACCTCGCCACCACCCCCACCCACCCCCACCCACCCCCACCCACCCCACCACCACCACACCCCACCTCACCAGTCGCCACCTAACTCGCTCCTACTCCACGGAGTCCCCATCCTCTCCTCTGAAGTAACCGGCGATACCCATGAAATTTCGAGGTTAGCGTTTTGGTTCACCCAGAAACCCAGCGCCCACCCCATCCCTGGTGGACGGAGTGTGTCTTTGTGGGGGCGAGGTCGCCGTGAGGACACTCGGTCTAGCTGTCAGCTTCGGAGTAGATGTGAAACTAAGTCGAAGCTGCGGAAACAACGATTTTGTGTTATTTTCCGGCCGCCCACCCCCAACAGTGAGGGGGTAAAACCCAGGCCCTCCACTGGATGGCCCTGGCGGCCCTCTGCTCAGGTGCATGGTTTCAGGTCAATAGCAACGAAACTGTGGGCGTATACATACTGGAAACACACATACATACATTGTCACATTCACCTTTACATGCATAGATAAAGTTCACTTTTCCTGCCGTTGTTGCGAAAACGCAACGTCCTGAAACTAGGTCACAACAAATAATTTAAATGAAATTACACTCTCAGAAGTCTATTGGCATCATTTTGATGATATACTATCAGCTGCAGCTTGATACGGTGGCTATTTCTCATAGCGGCGGTAAATGGGTTAAACTCGATCACTAGAAATAGTAAAAATGTATAAATGCAGAAATAGTATGGTTTTTATGAGATCTCAATTAAGATTGATCACTAAAAATGGTGTTACGGAAAATAGTATGGTTTTAAGAGATCTCAATAAACTCATTGACTAAAAAAGGTGTTTACGTAAATAGTATGTTTTTTAGATTTCATTTAAACTCGATCACCAAAAAGGTGTATCCGCAGAGAAAGTATCTTTTTATAAGATTTAAATTAAACTCTAAAAAGGTGTTTACGGAAAATAGAATGGTTTTTTTTAGATTTCAATTAAACTCGATCTCTAAAAAAGGTGTTTACAAAAAATAGTATTATTTTTATGAGATCTCAATAAAACTCGACAACTAAAAAGGGGTTTACGTAAAATGGTATTTTGTATGAGATTTCAAGTAAACTCGATCTCTAAAAAAGGTGTTTACGGAAAATACTAAGATTTATGAAATCTCAATTAAACTCGATGACTAAGAAAGGTGTTTACGAAAAATAGTTTTTTAAGATTTCAATTAAACTCGATCACTAAAAAGGTGATTAGGAAAATTAGTATGTTTTTTAAGACATCTCAATAAAAACTCTATCACTAAAAAAGGTGTTTACGAAAAATAGTATTTTTATGAAATTTCAATTCAACGCGATGACAAAAAAGGGGTACTCGCAGAAACAGTATTGTTTTATGTGATTCAATTAAAGTCGTTCACTAAAAAAGGTTTTTAATGAAAATAGTATGTTTTTAAGAGATTTCAATTTACTTCAATGACAAAATATGTGTTTTCGGAAAATGGTATGACTTTTTAAGAGATTTCAATTAAACTAGATGATTGAAAGAAGTTGTTTACGGAAAAAATATTTTTAATGAGATTTAAATTAAAATAGAACACTAAAAATAGTTTATCCGCAGAAATAGAATGGTTTTATGATATTTCAATTAAGCCCGATGACTAAAAATGTGTGTCCGCAGAAAAAGTAAGGTTTTATGAGATTGCAATTTAACTCGATTACTAAAAAAGGTGTTTACGGAAAATAATATTTTATGAGATTTTAATCAAATTATTAATTAAAGTCGATGACTAAAAGGTGTATACGGTAAAATGAAATGGTTTTTATGAGATTTCAATTAAACTCGACGACTAAAAAAGGTGTGTCGGCAGAAACAGTATGGTTTTTATGAGATTTCATCAACTTTTGTGCCTAGAAAAAAGATTTTTTAGTCCCCCCCCACTAGGGTGGTCGTTAGAAATGAAAGTTGGAATCTACTGTTTTCCAAGTTTCCCTTCGGCGCCATTCCATCCAGAAACATCACACAAAAAGTTGTGAGAGACAATTTTAATATTTAGGACTTGCGCAACACCATCAAAGTTTCACCATGTACTAAAGAAGCGAAAACTTGAATTGCAAGCATAATAAACCATGCATCCTCAAATCAGAATTCAATACAATGTGACTATATTATTGCATACATGATTACCAATGATTACACTGTTTGGTGATCACGATTGCAATTATTATTATTGCTGCTTAGGTATTTAATCAATGTCAATGTGACCTTGAAGACTCTGCGGCACTCTCTTTTGTTTGTGCTGAGAACGAGTTGTGATGTTCTTCTACAACTTCTGATATAAATTGTTTTTGTTGTTCATTCCTTGTACTTGAGGCATTGAAATGCTGAATAAGGGTGACACCTCGCTCAGCTAGATCACTGATAACCTTTATGGATCTCCAGCTTGTCGAGCTCTTCATGCAGTATTCATGCTTTATCCGACCGCTTAACTGGATCGTGTTCCTGAAGTGCATCTAGTAGTTTAATTCAAGATGCAGAACAGGTCATGGGTTGAATTTATCACGAAATGATGTCGATCTAGCCTTTTTTGCGAATGGTTGGGAGAAGAGTTGTATACGTTTGTGGATCTCAGAACCTTCTTTGTCTACTAGAACTGCTATGATCAATTTCTTCTCTCCCAATGACATGTCATTGTGAAAGAAACCTAAGCTTGCCAACAGCTTGGATAAATACCAGAGATTTCGGCCAAAGGGTGTCACATCGGCATCAGCAATGACCTTCCGTGGATATAAAGAGAGATAAAACAGCAGTACTAGATCGTTCCTAGGTTCAGTGGTTGCTGAATGCTGGTGGGGTTTGAAACTAATGGCGGCCATGTAGATGCATGTCCCAAATAGACTAATAAGCTTAATTAATTATTTCCGGATGCTCCCACACATATTCGTCATAAGATGAGCCGATTCTTTGACTATAATCGTTGCTGTAGCCTAGAGGATACTTGTCTTGAAATAGCAACATCCTCAAGCAGTAAATTGCTATCGTCGTCCATTTAGGCTACTGTTATTGAGGGGTTTGCAGCCGATGCTAGCTTCTTTAAACCTTGCCGGTCTCCAGCTTCCAGATATGCTCTATCTCCTGAGTTGGAACTTTGTCAAAGAAGCTGCTTAGTAGTCTGAGTGATACTGTCCCTGATGCCAAGTTTTTCACGCTTATGATGATGGAGCAGTACTTTGAGCAGTTCTCTGCTAGAACGTCTCTTCAAGATGGGAGCTTGGAAGCTTTGAAGCTCTCCTCTGTCCTCTAGCATGCGACATTACCGCTAACGCTATTGTAATCGGCATCGCCTTCTCACCATTAGATGCAGACATTTAAATAATGCCCCTATAATGCTGTATATGTTAATAATAATTATGCATGGCGTTGTTGGAAACAAGTTCAGCAATGAACAAGCAAAGCATGTTCAAGTGGTGAAGATAAAAACATGTCTGTAAGCCTTTACAACAGGTCGAACAGGAAGGGAGAGCAAGGATATCGTTGTTTGGAACACAAACAATTACATAGAACCTTTGCATCATAACACTGTAAGCTTATAGGGCCTAATACATGATAAATTCTACAATGCATGAGATACTATACAGCCTAAAATATAATAATAGGCCTAATGTATGTAAGACTATGTGTATTGTGTACGGTAGTGCATTGATGACTTGGAATGTAACTAATAAAAGATCATAACATTGGACAGAATAGATCATTTTTCGCAGGAATTCTCTCTCACTTGTCAATTACCGCTAAAATGCTCATAAAAATAAATAATTAGCAATCACTGATGACAAAAATATTGTAGAATATATCTTTCAGCTGTGCTTAAGTAAAGATCATAAAGTATTTCTGTCAGATAACTATAATTCTAAGACTTTGAAGTAAATAATACTTATGCTCAAAATTACGACAATTATTTGTAAAATACTAAACTTCAACGACGTTGCGCAAGTCCTAAATATTTTTAAATTCTGATAATTTTTGGGCTACATAGGTTTTAGACCAAGTGGCACGGAAGGCCGGGTTGGAGAAATATGAGATATTAAGTTGAAAATTTTCTATTAGAGATGCAACCACCCTACCCCCCACCCAAGAATGGAAACCAAACTCCGCCCATGCACGGGAGGCATGTTGGGAATTTGTCCAGGACAAATTGTCCTGTTTAGAAAAATGACTTTGAACTCCTTTTAACGAATTGCCACGGTTTGGCTTATTTTGATGCATGCTGTAAATCTAATCTTATCTTGGCACTACTATATAATTAAGCTTATAGCTCCATTATCGTTCTGCGCAATACCATTATTCTGATGCACGAAGCTTCGACTGATGTAAGTTGTAACAAAATTGAATTACGAAATCACATTTCTGGAAGATAATTATTATTATGCCAGACTTCCGATACTGGAAGACAGAATGTGGGTAGCGGATAAGCAGCTTGGTTGCAGAATCTCTCATTTGAAAAGCAGTATTCTCAGTTACAGTTTTTAAGAACGGTTTGTGTCTTCTTTTCCATATGTGGCGCCATTAAAATGCCTGTGTCAGTAGACTGGTCCACGATACAATGGCAAAAAAGTAAGTTTTTAGAATTCTTTCTCCACAAGGCTTATATTTGTCCACTTGGGTTAGATAGTCTTCCTGTAAAATTTCAGTCTGATTGTGCAACGTTTAGAGGTCAACCCATTCTGAAAATTTTACTTGAGTGCTAATAATGTCTTTACGTCATGTTAACCATCAATAATATTGTAGACTAATATGGCTTTTGTCTAATCTTCCTGTAAACTTTCAGCCTGATTGTGCAACGTTTAGAGGGGATTAAGACCCAGAGTACTGTCTTGTGGGAAAACCAGTCTCTCGGTTATCTACTGTAAGATTACCACAAGCCTGGATGCACAGCAACTGCTTCAGTTTCATCATATCACTAAAGGGAGGCCCCATCCGGAAAGTTAAAAAATGGCCTGTGATGCAGTTGTTTGTATTTGGGTGCTTGCCAGAATGCCAACACAGCTGGTTGTCCGGTGTGTCAGGAAACTGTCAAAGCTTTATCAGAACTACCTAACTCTGAAGACTCACAGACCATTACAAAGAGCAAGTGACAAGATAAAGAATACATGTTAAAGAGTGACCTTCAAAAATTGTTTGATATTGCCTCAAAGGATATGATGACAGAAATCCAGCAAGAAGGAGAATTCCTTCGAATGCAAACAGACGTATTTTCCAGTAGCATGAGTGGAGTAGACCAAAAGACAGCAGCAAAAGAGAGCAGAAAAAGGCAACGACAAGAGAATGGTGAAAATTGATATGAAGAACGCAGGACAAAAAAGGCAGTAATGAAGCAGTAGGTGAACTTTCTGCTTTGTCATCTAGTCAGGATTCAGAAGAAGAATAAGCTTAGCCTACTGTTCGATTTAATGCAATGATGAGTATCAGACAACCTAGTCATCGTTCGAGTACATAATGTCTACACTTTACAATGTATAAGCAGCTGCTACTAAAGTCTGCCTCATTGTCAAGAAAGATCCAAGAACATCTTCTTTAGTTTAGCTGTTGGTGCTTTGGATCGTGTTGGCCTTCCAGACCGTTATGCTGTATTTGTAGATGGAGCTGCCACACTGGCAATTGGTTATGACATTAATTTCAGAAATCACATATTCTAGAAGTTCATAAAAGAAAGACAAAAAGCAGCTTCAATGAAAGAACAAGAGTGCACACTGGAAGACCTGCTATTACCTCTCTGAGAAATCAAAATGTTGCCCATGCAGCATCGACGGACAAAAGGCAAACATGAACCGCATAGCTAATATTATAGTTCTCACTGGAAATTGCCAGGAAAAAATGTTTGGCAATCCCAAAAATGGTGCGCGACATACAAGGTGACTCTCAGGCCAACACCAGTGTTGAAGTAATTGAGAAATGGAATCTCCCCAGACTCAATGTCGCTCAGGTCGTACATTAACCATTGCGGAACAATGTATCTACTTCTGTCCCAATAACATAAAAAGTGTCAAATGGGTTGACTTCTAAATTTCATTTGTTCTCATTGAAATTTTTTGTGATTATTATAATCATGATAAGGACAAAAACAAGCCTTGTGAAGAACTGAAATCTGCAAGATTATTTTGTTGGACCACTCTACTGTGTCAGTTTCAGTGGCTGATTATACTGGACAACAGTGATTTGGTTTCCTGAACACTTTCAGGTGTTTCTTATGCAGTTTCTGCTGCGGATCACGAAAATCACCTTGAAATTGTCCCATCACGTAACGTTTTTGAGAAATCTTTCATTTTTATATGTATAACAAAACAAGTCTGAACAAGAGGAAGACCACGACAGATGTTGCTGGACACGCTGATGAAGAATATCGGATATCAAAAACTAAAGGAGAAGGCCCAGCGGAGGGAAGAGTGGCGACATTGGACAGCCGAACCTGCCTATAGGGGCAGAGAACCAGAAGAAGAAGATTTCCACATTTTTCAGATATAACGTTATACTAAGCTCCGTGTAGCTGAGGTATGTCCAGGCATGCACTTAGGAGAGTTTACATAAATTAATAAATAAACTTGGGTCTGCATATGCATTAATGCTGGTTAGAATCTGCCTGGGTAACAAAATCTTATATAGCATACTGGCATGAAATGCAGCATGTCACTTAAGATTCACATCTTGAACTTCTTCCCAAGTTCCCCACAAATCTAGCAATGAACACCAGGAAATTGCCACGGTGCAAAAACCGTATAAGGGAAACTGGAATCCAGCAGTGTTGTCTGACAATTGTTTGACACTGCAGCGAGATGTGCAGACAAAGAATACAAACGTAAATAAGCATCAAATCATTTTAGACCTATGGAACTTTAACAGAATCTTATAATAAATAGTACATGTGCAACTGAACAGGGAATAACTATGAAAACCTTTAATTTCATGTTTCTCAACATTTCAAAGTGATACAGTCATCATCAGCACCCAATATTATGAGGAAGAACTGTTCTGAAGATTTGTTTTCCAATGAAATTAAATTATAGTATATTGCAAATGTATGCAATAAACGAGCATTTCAGTTGAAATCTTGCATGCCGTTTTACTCAAAAACCTTACGTGATACAAAAATTCTGAGAACACCATCGTGTTCAGCACGTTGACTTGTATAGAAAACAGTCGAAGTTTTTCGGAAATCAAAAAAAGTAATTTATAGTCTATTTAAATAATATGCAATATAAAAATATTTAAGTTAAAATCTTGCATATTGTTTTTCTCAAAAACCTTACGTGATACAACAATTCTGAGCATACCATCGTGTTCAGCACGTCAACTTCTATCGAAAACAGTCAAAGTTTTTTCGGAAATCAAAAAAAGTTAAAATTTGTTGTCCAGTGTTATGATTATTAATTTTGACAGTACAAGGTCTACCCAATTATTAAACACTATATGCCTAATTTTATTGTCTACGATCAAGAGTCAATCGATATTCCTGTTGTGGCTTGAGCCCGAATGCTCTGAATAGTCGGCTGCCGTGTCCCATGGGTTTGAGCAAAGCTCGAGGGTACGTACCACACGTATTCTATTTTTTGAAAGGTAGCCTACGTACGTATTTTAACGTACCCTATTTTAGGGTACGTAAACAATAAATAAAATACGTTAACCATGTCATTGCTCATTATAAGAATGTTCAATTTAATTTAAGCAAAAAATCGCAACCCATAATACAATGTAGGACTAATAAATTGCTGCAATGCTATATTGTAGGTCTATGTTTATCCAGCATAGTATTACATTGCACTTAATGCACTAATGTCAGTCAGTCGGCTCAGTTCTGGTGCAGCACTTCAAAGGTGTGCTCTTATGCGATTGCCTGATCCAACCCAGAACTGTTTGTCGAAAAATTGCATTCAGTCAAATAATAGTGTTCGCATTTTTCAAAACTTTCACGTGCGTAGGCCTATATTCCTTCCCATGTTCTCTGGGCATCGCTGACTGATGCGTAGGCTATTATAAGACATAGCCTACTCAGTAGGGTGGAGTGAAAAAACTTGTTTTTCAAATTTTTCTCGAATTTCCAATTCCAATAGTGATCAAAAGTTGCCTATGGTATCACAGAATTGTTACAAAAAATTTGACCTTCCTATGTTGACGTCTTCTGCCCTCTACCGGACGATTTATGGACGCCATGTTGATTTTCAGTAATGTCAGGCATTTTTGACCCGCTTGGAATCTGAAAATTCCACTGTTAGAAGCAAATCATATAACAATTTGCTAACTGGTGTTTCTAGACTAATTTGACCCTCCTGAAAACGAAAATCGCGGTTAGCAAGCTGGATTTTTAGCCGTTCCATGGGAAAACAAGATGGCGGACAAAATGGTTGCCAAATGCTTCAAATGACTAAAAGTAAAGTATTGTATGTGACAGGAACACGGTTTTAGACTCTAAATTAAGATTATATGGTTCAAAGAATGTAATGAAATCAAAGACATATATGTAGCACTGCAAAAAATCAAAATGGTGGACAAAATGGCGGCCAGAATCTTACTATGGCTATAGATGAAGTCATGTATGCAATGGAATCATGATTTCAGGGTCTAAGTCAACATTTTCGAGGTCAAGGAATATGATTGAACCAGTGCCACTCATGTAACAATGCACGAAAACCAAAATGGCGGACACCCTCACCCAAACATTGTTAAATATAAGGCTTACACTCAGTAGTAGACAGCATCTTTTCTTCTTTCACGGAACCCCCACCAACAGCTACATTCTATTCTATTCTATTTTTGGATTTATAAAGCGCCTCTCACAGTACAAACTAATCAGAGGCGCTCCCAGTGCGAAGAACATGGTGCTGTGGCTGTTGATAGCTGAATGGACAGGAATGAAATTAAGTCAGCTTTGCTTTCAGGCATACCAAAAACATTCAGCCAATTTTCCGACAACGGAGTACCGCTATTTCAAGACACAATACGATGATGAAGTTAGGGTCATAGTCACCATTTCTGTATGGTTACACTTTTTATAAGTAATTTCCAGGTCCATTACCTATCCAGGACAATAATTATTGACCCCCTTTGTAGCCAATCGAAAGTATCTTTACATGGGCAATAGTGTGGTCCTTAGCTCCATGTAAAAGTATTTTTGTGGGAATTTTAAACGAGGCACCCTCCTAACTTATTCCTTTAGGTTAAAAAATATTAACAATGAAAATTTTGAAGGACTTTTTTGAGTTTTAGGGGTTGCTACCGGACATAACAAATATCAATGTAAAGACACAGGCGAAGCATGGAATATCGTATATTGTATACCGTACTATTACCAGTGTGTGGTTGAATGCACAAATTAAAATAAATTCTGGTGGGCAGTGGACCGTGTTGGAGGTGGACTAGTGGGCTGCATGTGGACTGGTTTGCTATTTGGGTCAAAACACATACAAACGGGCATAAAAATGTTTTTCCAGTTAATATTTCCATTATTGCATCAGAGACTTTTTCCGACGATAGGTTTATTTCTTCACAACCAATAGCAGACTCTGCTTCTGATTCTCATTATTTGTTTGAAGCTTGTTAGGCCGTACTTGTTCATGAGTGCCAGTCCACACTCTGTTATGTCATTCGCAACTTTCACTGAGCTCGCAGTGGCCTAACCTAACTTGAAGTTCTCATCGTTTGACCATGTATCAACGTGTTGTTGGAGAAAACCTGCTGTAATGCTGAAAAATCTCTTGTTTTCCGTGACAAAATCTTTCAGTGGATGTTCAAGCCAAGTTTTGTCCAGAGTAGTAACTTTTTTGGCATTTGATATAAATGGAAGCCCCATAATCTTCTTCTTTAGTTCTCTGCCATCAGGCAGGTTCATATGTTCAATGACGCCACGCATATTATCTGTTCTGTGCATCCTCTTTAGCTCTCTGTAACCATCCATTGTCATCATCCAGTCCAGCAGCATTGTTCTTGGTCTTCCTCTTGACTTTTCCCCTCCATTCTTCCTTCGATGATGTCTCTTACTTTGGTGTCACTCCTCATGATGTGGCCAATCCTGTTTCACCATAATCAAAGATGGTCGACTGCACAGTGTAGGCTAAGAATTGTGAAAAAATAACTTTGGGGAGGAGTTGGACCATTATCCACTTGGAATTGGAGTGTGAAAAACAGACTTTGCTATGGGGCTCTAATAAAGACTGGAGGGTTGAAACCCCCCAAACCTCCCGGAAATTTTCACCCTGGGTCGACACCCACTCCAGAAATGAGGACAGGAAGACGGTCTACTATTTCTTTACTGCAGATATCTTCCAACAACTTCCCATCCCAGTGAACTGTTTGAGGAACTCCTGGTTGAGATTCAGTTTTCAAGTTTTCAGCAATTTTCTGCCGACTCTTTATACGCTGCTTACGAATTGAAAAGCAATTGAGATTGAACTCTGTGGGATTATTGCAGTGCGAAAGAGTGTAGGCCTACAGGAATTGAATTTTTATTACTCACTTTCCCCATTGCATTGTCAAAACTTAGACCTATTGCCAACTTTGGGTTACCTTTGAAAATAGAGAGATTATGCAATATACTGATATACAATCATGACAAATCAAAATTAAGCGAAATTGCCGCCAAAAGTGGCAATGGCTGTTAAAGGAACTTAATGCGTTATAGAATTTTTTTAAATAAAAAAAGTAAGTAAGTGACAATTATGATGTTGGGGGATGTTAATAAAATATGCAAGCAGTTGTCTATCAAATTCTATCATAGCCATTTACATGGTTGGAAAGCATATTAATGAAAACTAAGCATATTGTACCACAAAGCCTAAATTAATTCTAAGCTTGAACTTTAACCTCTGGTAGCGACCCCTAGATGTCCTTGGATTATCTCAAAAAAAATTCTCAAATTTTTTCTCATCAATAGAAACCAACTTTGAGGGTGCCCCGTTATAAAATCAGACTTTTAAAAATAAGGACCACACTAATGGGCAACCATTGCATCTGCCAGGTCACCAAAATGTCTTCGCCTTTGGAGGGCCCCTATTGCTTGTAGGCCTACCATTGCTTGTCCAATGTCCATCCAATAATTTACCTGGAAACTGTTCGTATGAATTGCGACACGATTTATTTGGTTTTATCTCATTATTATATGAAGATGTCTTGCATTGGCTCCGTGTCCAGCAGCGTATTGCCTACATGGTCTGTGTGCTGGTTACGGGTGCTTTGAGGGACGAGCCCCACTTATTTGCAAGAACTCTGTTTTTCAATTCGGGTGTCCAGCGTCGATCCACTCTTCGGTTGACGGACCAAACTGAGCCTCTGCTATTCGACAGCAAAGTTCATTCTCTGTGGCTGGTTCCACAACCTGAAATGGTCACCCATTTTCACAACGCTTATTGCCAATGGGTCATTCCACTCCGTTCCTTAAGAATCTAAAAACTGTAGAAATTCAGTCGTGGTTAGGTCGCAAGTGATATCAAGTAGCCTACCTTGAAGAGGCCCTACGTAAAATATTCTAAATAAATAAATGCTATGACTCTGTTAAAAGTTTCTGACTGGACAAGTTACTCTTCAGAAAGCATCCAATGCCACATATTTTGAGGGAAGCTCATGGCACGATATTGATGCCAGATCCGTGGGGTAGTCAGTTTTATACGCTGTGATAAGGTGCTGCATGATAACTTCGTTGGTGTTCTTTTGCAGAACGCTCCTTGGCTTAAGACCTGCTGAGGGAATTGTGATAATTTGAAAGATCATATATGGCAAAATAAGGGAACATTATAGATAAATTCCAAAGCACAGGCCCCAATATGCCATCTTGAAAAGACCTGGTTAAAAAACTGAAATCAAATTGCGATTGCATACATGCCTTCGCTTGTAGCCATTTTAGAATTATGGCCGCCATTTTGTCCGCCATTTTGGTTTTCGTGCCGTGTTACATGAGTGACATTGGTTCCATCGTTTTCCTTGACCTCCAAAATGTTGACTTAGACCCTGAAATCATGATTCCATTGCATACATGACTTCACCTATAGCAATTTTAAGATTCTGGCCGCCATTTTGTCCGCCATTTTGATTTTTGGCAATGCTACATATATGCCTTTGATTTCATTACATCCCTTGAACCAAATAATCTTAATTTAGAGTCTAAAACCGTGTTCCTGTCACATACAAAACTTTACTTTTAGTCATTTGAAGCATTTGGCAACCATTTTGTCCGCCATCTTGTTTTCCCATGGAACCGCTAAAAATCCAGCTTGCTAACCGCGATTTTCGTTTTCAGGAGGGTCAAATTAGTCTTGAAACAGCAGTTAGCAAATTGTTATATGATTAGCTTCTAACAGTGGAATTTTCAGATTCCAAGCCTGGTCAAAAATGCCTGACATTACTGAATATCAACATGGCGTCCATAAATCGTCCGGTAGAGGGCAGAAGACGTCAACATAGGAAGGTCAAATTTTTTGTAGCAATTCTGTGATACCATAGGCAACTTTTGATCACTATTGGAATTGGAAATTTGAGTAAAAGTTTTTTCACTCCACCCTACTACTCAGGCCCTACTGCAACTTTCGAGTTACAGCAATTTGTAAACCATGGCAGTGACGTGTACTTAGCTCTCATCAGAAAGACAGTGCAATTTGCATTAAATTAATTATAACCGAAGTATTTGTCGAATCAAATTTACTGCTAGGCTACCGGAAATGACGCATAGGCAACAGTTGACGTCAGATGATACGTATACAGGGTGCGGCAAAATAAAGTAATCCCCTACGGATTTTAGCCCATATCTTGGCCAAACATACGAATTTTTAAATGAAACTTTAGAGTCTTAGGCTAAAGGCAATTCCTACTTACGTACAATGGTTCAAACTACAACAAATTATTTCAAACTGAACAGAAGTTTTATCACTTTTAGTGGGGCCACCCATCGTTTTTTGACGATTCAAAAACGCGACGCAACAAAAAGTATCAAAAACACGTTTTTATTAAGTCTCATCTTATACAATTGTTATCAAATAGCCTTCATATTGCCAGATGATCATTATTATTACTATTTAAAAAAGAAACAGGGTACCAGCGTAGCTGCACGTCACTGAGAAGTCTCTTAGCAATATGCCAATCAAATTGGTAAATAAGGACTCTGTCAGATTAATTAAGGTCCATCAAGAACTTTGCAAAGACTGCCAAAGAGACTCAAAAGAAGTGTTGGCACTGGTGGTGGGCACATTGAACACAAGTTGTGAAGCACTACCACGTTCATTTGGCAACAGTTATAATTTGAGATGAGACTTAATAAAATCACGTTTTTGTTACTTTTTTTGTTGCGTTTCGTTTTTGATTTGTCAAAAAAGGTGGGTGGCCTCCCTAAACTTGGCACACTTCTGTTCCCTTTGAAATATTTTAATGAAATTTGGCCATCATGTGTAAATATGAATTGTCTTTAAGCCTGTAAAATTTCATATTGAAATTCTTCCTTCTCGCAATGATATTAGCAAAAAACCTAATTTTTGGCTGCGTTACGTTTTTGATTCGTCAAAAAACGGTGGGTGGCCTCACTAAAAGTGGCATAACTTTTGTTCTGTTTGAAATAGTTTGATGAAATTTGAACTATTGTACGTAATTATGAATTGCCTTTAAGACTGTAAAGTTTCATTTAAAAATGCGTACGTTTGGTCGAGATATGGGCTAAAAACCGTAAGAGATTACTTTATTTTGCCGCACCCTGTAGGCTATGGGTCGCCGTGTAGCCTAAACCATGAATAAAAGTTTCGTGTACGGTACGTTCCATACGTACGTATTTTAACGTATTCTATTTTAGGGTACGCGTACCCTCGAGCTATGGGTTTGTGTGTGTGATGTCAACGGGTGGGTAAAGAATATCTCTGTGGTCATTTGATAATTCTATGAAAGTGTGTTGATGTTTTTTTTAGATTGTGGGCCAGGTTGTGTTGGTTTCATCGTAGGTTGTGTCGATGCAGTCATCGTTGGTACAGTGGTGGCTTTGATTGTTTGCCGGCATGTTGATGGGTGTCCTCTCTACAAACAAAAACGGTGCTCAAAGTGTAAAAAAAAGAATTGCCGGTACGCCCATTGGTTCCGGTGACACGAAAAGGAGTATCCCCCCTGAAAGCTATCCGGGGGGATGAATTAATCTATCCCACCGGACGGAATTAACCGGTCTAGGCTATCCGGGGGGATAAACCATTCTATCCCATTTTTTTTTAAATGCGTATAATTGAAAAATGTATACTCTAATCAAAATTTAAAGTGACTCTAATTGTTTTAAGTGACCTAGGCAATACTCAGATCAAGGCAACTTGAATTTGTTTAGTGTCTCCGAGTGTTTTTACGTGTTTTAAATGTTTTAAGTGCTATAAAACCAAAGCAAAACAAATTATCTAGTAGGAATAAACATACCTGCTAGTCTCATTGGTCAAAACAAAGCAGATGAAAATTAATTGTCAAACATAAATACAAGCGGAAGTGGTTTCTTCGACTTTTCCTCATTTTGGGGGATACTATTAATACGGGGGATATTCTATTTCGTGACACCGGCCATATAAGTGGTAGGACGGCAAATAGATTTGAAAAAAGTGCCAGGACGCCGTCCATGACCGTCGTGCCACACTTTAAGCCCTATCTACAAATAAGAATAACCCGTCATAGACATAATATAAAGTGGGTAGAACATACTAAATAATTGCCTTGTGCTCGGTATGTCTAATCAGGAACCGGGGTAGCCTTCGTATCCATTGAATGCAGCATTGACTGTACTAGCTGTACAAACGTACAACTTACTTTGAGAGTGGGTACCAGCCTTGCATGAGAATTGCCTCTTACCCTCAGACACCTTGTCTTGTCAACTGGACGAGCTCACAAATTCTAGTCTGCTGTGTGAAATACATACAGCATCACCTCGTCACAGTCAAATTCTGACTTCGATTCGTCGTCTAATAGGCCTACTGGAGTACATTCATGAACGACACATGAATTTGTAATAACTCCAAACACATTTAAAAGGAACAGCGTTTTCCCCAAAAGCCATTCTTTCAGAACTCAACCCTCATCCGAAAAAGCGAAAATCCAACTTAAGTTGAACAAAAGGAGGTCTGGCCAGACCCTCCGGTCTGATATGGGTTTTTCATAGGTAATAGTGTTTTTATATGCCAATTTTGTAGGATGGTATCAGAGCAACTAAAAACAACAATGTGTCAGTCACTCTATGCAACATAAATCATTTCTATGATGAATTTTAAACTAAGATGTTCAGTAACATTAATTGTGACGGTTTGTCGTAGGCCCTACATGTTTGATCGACTCAATAATCGTCTGTCTATAAAAATATGAATTGTCCTTAACCCTCGGGCTACCAAGGGGGGTTGGTATCCACCCCCACCCCTTAGGTTTTTTCGATTTAAAACTTGTTCCGTATGGAATAAAATTTTGACCTTTTAGGTAGCTGTAGGGGGTTCATTGGGACATATTGTTGAAGTCAAATGTGAGATGATACCTCACACCGTTCAAAAGTTATACTTTTTTAAACCTAAGTTATAACATTTATTTTTACCCGAGGTGGATACCCCTAGATCTTCGTCTCTATCTTTTTAGCCTCTTAATATTAAGAGAAACAAATTATACCATTCTATAGAGGGAATGCGGGGCTACATTTTGATGGTCACTAAGTTGTCTTTTGACAACCGGAAGTGCTCAAAATAAATTAAAATGTGTGAAAATGTTGATTTTTACGACGCACACCGACAATGGCATAGGCCTAATTAGTTGTTTCATGCTGGTTGTCGATAGATATTCATGTTTTTCCTTTTGATTGTACCCAAAAAGGACTTATAACTAGTTTATATAGTTGAAAATGTTACTTTATTATACATGTATATAAACTATTCTTGTATACATAAATCATGTTCTACACACAAAGAATCCAACATTTTACTTATGCGTAAGTACACGTTTTGTGGAATCTATCGGTGCTCATGGGAAAAAATTCATAACTTCGAGGTAGGCTACATTCATATATTTTAAACCTAAATATATCATTGTGTGCAAAAATGAATGCTGAATCCAATGGTGTATTACAAGTTATCAAACCAAACCCAAAATTCAGGGGGGGGATAACCACCCCCCCCTCCTTGGTAGTCAGTGTTACAAAAAAGGCTTTGTAGCCTGAAGGTTAAGCCTGTAAAATTTCATTTCAAAATTCTTACTTCTGGCCAAGATATTGGCAAAAAACATAGTGGGGGTCTTTTTTGGCGCACCCTGTAGATGAGCTACAATAATACATGTAGAGATGTCAATGTCTGAAGAACAATCTTCAGGTGTTTCTTATGAAGAAAACAAAGTTGAAATTGAAGATGACGATGACAAAATCCCTTAATTTTAATGTCCTTTTCCACTCTCTGCGTTCGTAATATATGGATTTTATTTTTAACTTCGGACTTAGTGGTGTTTATTATTCAGCAAATGTAGCCAATTAAGTTGTGTTTTATTAAGAATAATTATATTGTTATCGTTAGCTATAAACTTCTACAGAGCCCGTAAAAAGCCAAGTGGCGGTGGCCAGCTTAATCACAGGCGCTCAATAAAACAAAAGTCGATAGGCAGAGGTCAATATCCGGAGAGTCAGGCGAGGAGTTAGACGGCTAAAGTGGATGATGTTTGGAGCTTAAACGGCGTTAGAGTATTGAGGAAGTGGAAGAATAAATGCTAGAAAATCATTGCAATATTATTGACACTGTATCGGAACATTATAGTCTGTTTTATGATGATGTGGCTTCTTATAACGCTCTGTGCTATTCATGTCATTCCGAATTCGTTAACCATGTTCACGTTTTGATTGTTTAGAGAAAAAAGTATGCATGCATAAGTTCAAACAGATTTATCATCGTCGAATTCTTTAACTGTTTGTGAACTGTGAACAATGAGAGCGCCTCTGAGTCGGTTTCTTACATCATTTTTGCCCTATTATTGTTTTTGGCGTTGTTTTAGAGGTCATTCAAAAAGACTTCACGCGAACTTTTGCCCCTTTCATCGTCTACATTCGTGTAAAAATGTGGCACCTTTAAAAAATTGCGTCTCAGGACGCTGAAACTAAAGACGAAATTTCAATTTTGGTAATGAAGCATGTTTTAAATTACATTTAGCACCATCGTGAAGAGTATCTAATGTGATGCTGCACTTTTGTCTCTGATGTCCATAATTAAAACGGTCAAAACGGTCAGCAAAACTTTTAAGATAGGCTAATAAAATTTACACGGTCTGTGAAGTAAGTTCGTTTCCATATTCAGCAGGTGGCGCCAGAAGAACAGCTTAATTCTCTACTATTATAATGAAAGGCATTAAGTAGAGCACACAGTCGGCAGATGGCGATGTTAAGCCAGCTACTGTCAGTAACTGTATTCGCCACAATTCGCTTTTTACATTCAACAGATGGCCACACACGCACATTTACACAGATCCTTTTCTGCATTAGATTGGGTGCATTTTATGTCAAAGACCCAATACAAATAGGCTAATAAGAACTACATCGTTTACCGATGGCCCTTCGACGACAGGCGATTATGGCCTCAAAATACGATAATTAAAAATATAATGCAGTTTAAGGCTGCAAATTGTATTGAAATTTCATAAAGTTTATTTCAAAAGGCATTATTAACAATTGACTTTGTTGTACGTGCAGCTAAAACGTTAATTAAGCGTAATTAAGCGTTTTTCAAGTCATGCTGATGGGTTACCATGATGACAGTTGGAAGGAAGATCAAAGATCCAGATAGAATATATTCCAGTTTTGAAAAGGAAATGCAACAGTTACTGTTAGTAGGCCTAGATCTGCGTCTACTTAGTACGCTTGAACAACGACTTGTTTATTTCTCCATTTCTATAGCGCCCTCTCAAGCTCCCTACAAAGAAGATCTCGCGACTACAGCGCGACCACTGCATCAGAGTTTCACTCCGAAGCGCCGAGCAATAGCGAATGAAGGACTTCCAGGAGGTCCCTACAAGGCGGCTTGAGGTGGATTCTCTACTCTTAGGTCTTCACAGGCCCGCAATAAGGCTAGTGCGGGCCCGGGTGCTGTGACAACCTGCAGGGCCCCCCATCTTCAAGCACCGGGTCACCAGGCAAATAAATATAGTAGGGTGTGTCTAAAAATTAAAATGTCGACGCCAATATCGACCAATATGTTTTTGTGTTCCACCTTCTGAAATATAGTTATCAGCCAAATTAGAAGAAAATCCAAATAGATTTAGGACTTGCGCAAAGCACCGGAAGAATAGCAACTTCGGCGACATTGTGACACATTGTAATTTTCACATGTCCAAGCAAATTTAAACACGTAAACATCTTATTTAAGGCAAAATCCAATGAAGTACTATAAGTTAGCATTGTATTGCATTGTATCTGACCATTTGTAAAGCGCTTCTTGCAGCAAGAGAGTTTCCGACGCGCTCCCAGTGCGTGCAACTCCGAGAGAAAAGGCAGGTTTTTAGATAAGAGAAGATGACGAAAGACTGCTAGTGAGGATGGCAAAGCGAACGGATGGGGGAATTGATTTGGATTGAGCCATAGCTGTCCTGAAGCGAGTAACAAAGAGGTCAAACCGATCAGAGGACCTAAGAGGACGCAGCGAAGTGGCCAAAATGGGGCGAAGTTTAAGATCACAAAGATACTTCGGAGCAACACCCAGTTGAGACCTGAGGACCAAAATGAGAACTTTAAATTGTATACGAGCTGAGAGTGGAAACCAGTGAAGTTGTTCAGCCATGAATGTATAAATATGTGAGAATCGAGGAAGACGGGCAATGAGCCTTTAACAGCAGCATTGAGTACGGACTGTAGGGAAGTTAGCCGAACCATAGGGAGGCCAGCAGGACAGAATTGCAATAGTCAATTCGAGAACAGACGAAGGCGTCAACAATATATAGAGGCAAAGGTTGAAGATGAAACAGATTTGCGAATAGCACTCAGACGCCTTATCTGAAAGTATGCAAAGTAAGCTTGGCTTTGTGTTCGGCAAAGGTTAGAGAACTATCTAGAGTGACGCCTAGGTCTCGAACACTAGACGAAAATTTGAAGCGAGGAAGAGTTTGAGAGAGTACCGAGTAGTCAAGTGTTTGGAGCTGCTTGGAAGTGCCAAACCAAATCTGCTGAGTTTTTGTCATAGGTTATTCCTCTTAGTACATTTGAAAAAACATGGCTTTACTTGACCATTGCAGAACAAATTGTTTCTCTCCCTTATTTCTGACCAGACTTCATTGAAGGACTGCACAAGAGTCACTCTGCCAGATCATTCTTAGATCAGGTCAGATATGATGACTTAATTTTGGCTGACTGTGTGATTTTCTGACTACCATTGTTGCGAGTCTCGAAGAGAGTAACCCAATCCGAGGATCTTGGATATTTTGGTGGTGGCTTAGGTGCAATATAGGAAGCCTCTCATGAGATCAGATCCCAGATCAGGAAATTCGTTTCGCATGCTGTAGTCTATAACTCGTCAAATAGCTGTGGTCAACCTGAGTCTCTGACAAATATCAAAAGTGTCGGGAAAATACTGTCAGGGCAACATGTAAGACTTCTTTGGTGTGGTAAGTATGGATTCCCCTTTGGGATTCATTGTTTCAGGTACATGGTGAAAATAGTACTTCACGTGAGACTAAGTTGCTGTCACATAGAGTGACACTTCAAGTAAATGATTCCATACCTTTTCAGTGTGGGATGGTCGAGATTATTCTCTCTGTGCTCTGACGTTGCTGAATGAAAAATTGATAACTGAAAAGCCACAGCTCGATCATGTAAATCGCATATGACATCCAACAACCAACACCCTCGGTGAAAATGCACCTGGTTACCTGAACTTTATTCCGTTTGGTGGAATTCATCTTTGGAAAATGACTATTAGCTTTATTAGCTCTTGACTAAAGGCTTCCTAATACTGGAGTCCTTGCAGAATCAATGTGAACCACTTTTCCAGAACAATTTCAGAAGCATGGCATCGATGACAAGGTTCAAGAGGTCCTTCCTCAATTCGCCTCCAGCTTCATGCATATGCCGTCCTTGCAACTCGTCCTACTCGCCACTGTGTCAAAACACATGGCCAGGACTTTGTCTTCCAATCCCCAGCTTCAGATCTCAGCCAACAGGAATCTGACATGACAGTAGCTGTCACTGATTGGATGATCTTGTCATTCAAGTGAAGAGTAAGAGAAACCTGTGGCTCAGAAGAATCTTTGTTGTCAGGGCTGCAAGATCATCTCTCCCAAATTGAAACGTACAATTGCTACTGTCTCTTATAAGTTGTCACCCAGACTCTGATTCCTTGGTGTATGCGTAAATTGAGCAGTACCGTTCATGGGAACCTCTCTTTTGTGAAGACAGCTTCGCATAGCCGAAGTGATAATCAGTACTGCCTACCAACTAAATCTCAGCTTTTTGTAATCAATTTTACATTGCGCCTGCCTTATGATACACAAATGAAAGGCACCACTTCCCGCCATTTGCAACACATGACCAGTGACAAAAAGAACATCATATCAGTAACGGCATGATCATGGATGTTCATGTGTTGGGAACTAGTCACTGAGAATGGTTTATAGCATGCCGCTCACATGTATTGAAATGGTAGATTTTAAGGCTTGCAATGCAACCAAGTCCCTAACTTCAGTCCTCTTGCGCAAGTCCTCAATGTTCAGCAATCGAGATATAATTTCAGATATTCAGTTTACATATGATTTGGCACGATAATTTCACTTGGTCGTTATTTCATCTTTTATTTGAAAATTTCACATGCACCTTAAAAACACCCTAAAATATAGGCTACAATTTTTAACAAGTATTACGATGCTTTTCTTGTGGTGCATTTGTCTCAAAGAAGAAAGTTTCAGAGACTAGTACTGTGATAACAGGAACGAACGACAAGCAATGTATAAAAATTATTCTTTCAAATCCATATTAAATTTTTTAGAATGGTTTAGCGAAGTTAACTTTTATTGAGTTCTTCCATGTTTAAGTTTGACATTCGATATAGTCAACACCTACATGGTCTTAGAAAATTAGGATGCACGTTAAGCCTGCAACGAAATTTTAATTAAAGAATAACTATTGTGAACATCTGAAAAGGAAATGTTTACAGGAATCTAAAGAAACTGATGGTAAAACATTGTTATGGAGTGTGGTGACTGGCCTCATGAAACAGGAGAAACAAATTTAGAGCGTATTATTTTATTGGTTAGCTCTTAATTTCTGAATCCATAGTTTAGCACCTTCTTCTTTATATCTCTGCTTTCGCAAGCAGGTTCATATGTCCGACGTCGCCATTCATCTCGATGTCGGGGCTCATCTTTGAGTTTTTCGTGTCCATTAGGTGACTGTCTTAATCCAATCCAGCATCATTTAGCTGTCGTAGTCATCCTCAATTGCTCGCTTCCCTATCATTCTTTTTCTTCAATGATCGTTCTTAGCAGTGAGTCTATTTTACTGTGTGCAGGCCCAATACTCCATCAGGGCTTTTTCTTTTTCGATCACTCTCACCACTTCTTCATTTTTCCAAATATTATGTTTCATTCAGTTGATTTTCTTCATTAGTCTGTAAGTCAGAATGATTGACTTTTATGACATCACTGTTGAAAGGTCTTATAATATACTTCCCAAAGATAAAATATTACAACAGGAATATAGAAGCTACGATTTCAATCAATTTACACAAAGTTAGGCTATAATTCGAGCTGACAAATCTGATGTGTGTGAGGTTTTTGTCAGCATTTCGTCGACGATGACTTGGCATTTATTATTGTTGCAGTATTCTCACAACGAAATTTCATAACTTCCAAAAATGCGGGCCCCTCAAAGCGCGGGCCCGGGTGCTGCAGCACCCTTAGCACCCACCTTAATGCAGGCCTGGGTCTTCCAATGACCCTTCTAGTTCCTATCTCGTATAGTCTGAATTCTGAAACTGCTGGTAGATTGATTGCTAATGTGCCTACATTCTCCCACATCTCCTTGTACGTGGTCAATCCACTACACTGGCTTCTTTCTACAGCCCGTATCCAGTTCAAAGTCATTGCTTTGGTTCTTTATGGCTGAATTATGCTCATACATCTATCAGGAATCCCCCTTCTTATTGTACAGCTTCTCTCCCCTCACCTAATTTTGTTCATCTATCAAAGACCACATAATTATATGCTGAAACTAGATCATTATTTTTTCCCACCATTGGGTCTACTTTCCTAAATGATCTGCCCCCTAATAACGTGTTTCCATTTTTTCTAGATTTTGTTCCTGCATCTTTATCATCTAAATCTAAAATTATCAGCTTCACCAGTCGCATTATGGCTGTTGACATCGGGGATATAATAATATGCATGTGTAATAATAATATTATTGATATTGTTGAAGTTTTGACACGGTGTGTTTGCAGCTGGCACTGCTGCTGTTGCTGTTGCAGCTAACGTTGCTGCTGCTAAGCTGCGTTGCAGCTGCTGCTGCTGCTGCTGCTGCTGCTGCAGCAGCAGCTTATTATTACACTGCCGCTGCTGCTTGCTATGCTGCTGCCGCTACTGTTATTGCTTGCATTGCTGCTTGCTGGATCTTAGCCTACGGATCTTGGCCTACAGATCTTGGCCTACAGATCTTGGCCTACGGATCTTGGCCTACAGATCTTGGCTTACAGATCTTGGCCTACGGATCTTGGCCTGTGGATCTTAGCCTACGCTGTTGATTATATAAGAGAGGTTTTGCCCGTGCTTCGACGCAGACGAATGGTCTAGCGAAGAACGCGGTAAAACGCGTAGTAGCTGGCAGATGATCTGGCTTGATGAGCGGTAAAACGCTTGTTGAGTGATACTACTGTAGAGGAAGTAAAACCCTGAATCTGTGCCTCGAGCTCGAACCTTCGGCCTCTTCGGGTGTTCCTCTACGTGACTGGGGTTCGGTTTCCGACTACCGCAACCTAGCTGACGGACGAAGCTGCTACGACGACGGTTCTACTCCTGGTGCTGCAGAGGCGGATACGACGGTCCGTCTTGCTCTACGACGACGGTTCTACTCCTGGTGCTGCAGAGGCGGAGACGACGGTCCGTCTTGCTCGGCGACGACGGTTCTACTCCTGGTGCTGCAGAGGCGGAGACGACGGTCCGTCTTGCTCGGCGACGACGGTTCTACTCCTGGTGCTGCAGAGGCGGAGACGACGGTCCGTCTTGCTCGGCGACGACGGTTCTACTCCTGGTGCTGCAGACGACGGTCCGTCTTGCTCGACGACGACGGTTCTACTCCGACCATTCACGCAGGCGTTATTGCCTGCTGTGCTCGACGACGCCGATTCGATTCCTGAACGCTTCGTATCCACTCCGTCCATTCACGAACTCTGGCGCTACATAAACTGCTGCATCGACGCACGAACTTTGGCGCTACATAAACTGCTGCATCGACGCACGAACTCTGATTCCAGCGCTGTAGAAATTGACACAAACAGTTCGTTCTCGAAGTGCTATAGCGATTGCCGTGAACTCTGCCTGATTATCGTGGTTTCTTCAATAAATGTGTTTAAGCCTAGTCGGCTAGCCCTTGGTCTACAGCCAAGGCCTTACTGCGCGGACTGACAGAGGGTACCTTGACGACTGGGGTTGGTACTCGGCTCCTGGTGTTTTCGCCCAACCCCTGGTCCGCTACAAACTGTTACCAGAATTTTGGGTTTGAAAGATTCGCTGCGCTTCTACGAACTGGTGAGAATATCGACAGACGGCGACAATGTGGAGTCCTCTGATCGGAGACATGGACGGAAACGCCGCTGGCTTCCCAACGACTTCTACAACCGCTGCAGGACGAGGAAGGGACCTCTTGGTCGACTACGAGGTCGAGTCCAGCCGATTCCTCGAGAAAATTGACTTCGACGACGTGCCGAAGAAGGATAGCAAAACCGTGCTGATTGCTGAGAGGGACACGAGCAGACTGGAATCGAAGGTCATGGAGAACGTCAGTCGCTTGGTCGCTGAAAAGAAGAATCCCATGAAGCCCGGAAAATTCGATGGAACCGGATCCCTCGAGTCATTTCTGGCACAATTCGACGTCTGCGCAAGACACAACCGATGGACTGCAGCCGATAAAGTCGACTTCCTCCGCTGTTCCTTGGAAAAGGCGGCAACGCAGCTGCTGTGGGATTTCGGAGCTAGCACCGAAGTGACGTACGAACAGCTCGTCGTGAGACTACGCCAACGCTACGAGTCGGAGGGTCAAGCTGAGACCTTCCGAGCTCAACTCTATTATCGCCGACAGCGAGCTGATGAAACCCTTGGCGACTTGCTGCACGACATCCGGAGACTCGTCGTCCTTGCCTACCCGGTCCCGTCCAACGAAACGACGGAAATTGTTGCGAAAAACGCCTTCCTTGAAGCGATCCGCGACCGGGAGCTGTCTCTCAAGGTGAGAGAACGAGAGCCGAAAACCATCGACGAGGCGTATCGAACAGCTCTACGCCTGTCCGCGTACCAACAGACGTCGGACATAGAGGATCGTCGGAGACCTGCCAACCGAGTGCGAGGGTCTCAAGAAGTCGACGCCGGTGGGCAGCTCCAGTCTCAATTGGACAGTTTCTTCGCTTCGCAACGCAAGTGGCAACAAGACATGGAAGGAAGGATCTGCCGACAGCTGGAAGAACTCAGAAGCTCGCAATGGACGAGTTTCGGCGCTGAACCGACTGCTCCACGGACGGTTCCATCTACCGTTCCTACTCCTCCGTCTCCGCCCCGAGGAAACGCTTCAGGTGGTCCCGGACGCGGGATAACCTGCTTCAGCTGTGGACAGGTGGGTCACGTGGCTCGCCTGTGTCGCCAGCGTCAGCAGTTCTCCAACCGCCATGACGACGCACGCACTTCGGACCCACCGACGTCTGAACAGAACGGAACAACCGTCACGAACCATACAACGAGGGACCGAGCATCGGGTGTGACAAACAACGCGATCTACATCCGTGGAACGATCAACGGACAGCAAAGAACTTGCCTAGTGGACACTGGGTCGGAGGTAAGCCTGGTTCTCTCTGCTGATGTTGATGGTTTGCCGCTCCAGCCTAGCAATCGCATTCTTTTGGCTGCTAATGGGACGCAGATTAGAGTCTTGGGTCAGATTGATGCTCCGATTAAGATTTCTAGAGGGTTTTCTATCGACACTAGTTTTCTTGTCTCTGATCAAATTGGTGAACCAATGCTTGGCATGGATTGGTTAAGGCAGCATCGTTGTCGCTTAGGTTTTGGACAGGGTGCACTTTTTATTGGTCAACGCCGCATTCCTTTGGTTAAGGGCAACGGCTCGCTTTGGTGTCGCAGGGTTATGGTGGCCGATGAGACAACTGTTCTTCCTCGTTCTCAATGTGATATACCGTGTAAAACGCAGTATCGTGATTTGACGACCTCCGCACAAGCCTGGATGACTGAGTCTAAAGAGATCCAGCCTGGGTTGCATGTTGCCAGGGTTGTGTTGGGGGACGATGCTGATAATGCTTTTATTCGTGTGGTGAACTTGAATGAACAGCCTGCCCTGTTGACAACTAACCAACTGTTAGGAGACTTACACCCCGTAAAGGTGGAGGAAGATATGGAGAGACAGACGGGTACTGCTGACGACGACTCTTTGGTCGGAAAGCTAATGGACGAAATCTCTGAGGATGTTCCGGCCGATGTGAAGGAACGACTGAAGGACTTATTGGTCGAATATGAATGTATTTTCTCGACCACTGACCATGACTTGGGGAGGACTATGATTTCTCAGCATCGAATTGATAATGGAGACTCTCGTCCGGTGAGACAACCTTTGCGTAGACAACCGCTTCCATATCGGGCTGCCATTGACGCACAACTGGACCAGATGTTGGCTACCGGTGTTGCTGTCAGCGAATGTTCGGCAAATGTGTTGGTCGCCGAGGAGACAGAGAAACCTTCGCAGTTTTGTATTGGGAACGACAAATTGGTTAGGCCTCGTCTGACGCGGAAGGATTCTAATCCTTTTTTCGGATGGATTGTCTGTCTTTGGGTTCTCTCTTGCGTAGTGTGTTTCTGCACAATTGATTTGTACTGTGGATATGCCCGGGGAAGGATGAGTTGTTGTGCCAATGTGACTGGTCTGTCTACTCGTGTGTTGAATCGGAATGGGGGATTTGTGTCCTTCGACCCCGGAGGATTTCGACGGGATTCCAATAGACTGATTCGGGAGAGACTCGTAGCTGATCTGTTAGAAAGGTTTGAAAAGTCGCCGAAGGCCAAGTCCTTCGTATCACACGTTGATAAACTTCGCCACTGCTACGGGAGAACGAAAGGAGAGTGGAGCGAGCCGACTGCGGAGCGAGCAACTTCCAGAGATCGACATGGTGGAGTCATCGACGGCGCAGCCCTTCCGGCGGTTGATCAATCAAGGAACAGAGCGTCTGGAACCGAAGAAAGTTTGCACGACGAAAACTCCGACGAAGCAGGGGTTGGTCCCGGTCGACCTCACCGTACCACTCGTCGACCAGTCCGGTTCCAGTAGACGGTGTGTAGGTTCCGCGCACGACGACACAGGATGTTGTGAGTGAATGACGTTAAAAGATTCCCATTTTTGGCTAAAGGCCTTTTCTTTTATCGCCAAAACGAGGGGGGGAATTCTTTTTATTCTTTAACGAGGCAAAATTTTATTGCGAAAGTATCATTATTTTAAATTGTGAAAAGAACCCTTTTCTTTTTATTAAGAGATGAATCTTCTTTTTGGTAAACAGGAACCATTTCGTTTTTATTGGAAAAGGAAACATTTTCCTTGCGAAAAGCACCATTTTTATGAGCAGTTCTATTGTAGAAATGCAGTATTATTATTATTTTTATCTGTCCCCAGATGGACTGTTATAGGCCTAATGCTTCGTGTAAATCGGTTGATTAATCGTGTGGTTATTCGTGGTTAGCTGCATGAGATTCTGTTGTTAATCGTTTAATTAATCGCACAATTAATTGCGATTATTTGCATGCAGGCTTCGCTAAGTTCACATTTTGATCGTTTTTGATATTTGTGCCAGAGCAGGAATTAATGTGTTTAGAGGACAGTCTCTCGTAGGTGGCTCTGTGCAAATTGATGGTTTAGGGTTGTAGGTTAAAATTGTGCTTTAAATTCGTTTGTGACTCGTGTATTGATTTGATTGCTTGCATATCGAATTATTTGTATCGTGCCGTTGTAAGTTGCGTATCTGTAACAGTTAGTGTAAACGTAGATCTTAATGTTCTGATTCGATGTACTAGACATTTATGTATAATGACCCGAGTGAGGGTATTTTCTATTTAATTCTGTTTAATTCTGTGGAAAAAAGGAAGGGGGTTGTGCGCAAACGGCACATCGCACCCAAAACAGAGGGAAAAAAGAAGGGGGTTGTGCGCAAACGGCACATCGCACCCAAAACAGAGAAAAAAAGAAGGGGGTTATGCGCACCTCGCATTTCGTACCCGAAAGAGAGAAAAAAGGGGGAGGGGCTTGATCGCTCACCCAATATTATTGTGGACCACTATGTGGCACAATTTAATCGTTAATCGGGGACTTAATTGTCCAGGTTTGGCCGACCCAAAAGGGTACTTTTCTGTTTAGTTTTGATCAATGAGTTTTATTTACATACATGTATAGGCTACTGTGTAATAACTGTCTGTTTGCGCTGATACGTGTACTGCGTTGCATAACTGTATTATTGCGTTGCATTGCCTCGGATTATATAATTATAGGCGCTGCATACAAATTGTATGGGTTGAGAAGATTCTCTTTCTGTTTCGTAGGCCTACTGCTTATAATCACTGACGGCATAGTATACTGTTGGTAGCGGGACTATACCCATAATTGATTGAAGAACCAGGGGCCTATAATTTCGCTGGACGCATGTAAATCTGTGTATATATAGTCACGCGTGCCTATTAAACTTCATATTAATCGTTCTGTAACGTTGTTTGACGGCCGACCTGATGTGTGCACGCGTTGTTTAATGAACATTGTCTGTTATACCGTCGTAATATTTCAGTAATGTAATAGACGACTATAATAGCGACTGTCGCTACGTCCATTTGTGTGCGCTATATTAATGCTTCGCTTGCTAAGGTTTATCGGCTCATTATTTGCTTGCTGACGTAGGCCTATATTGTGCCCCCAGCCAAAAAAAATGTTTTTTTTTCTGACGGGCCAATATTGTCCATTCATTTATTTTTATTTTGCGTGGCTTTCCTCCCTCAGTGCGGGGCACCTACTTGCTCCGAGGAGGCCTCGGAAATTTGGTCAGGTGGGGGGTGTTGAAGTTTTGACACGGTGTGTTTGCAGCTGGCGCTGCTGCTGTTGCTGTTGCAGCTAACGTTGCTGCTGCTAAGCTGCGTTGCAGCTGCTGCTGCTGCTGCTGCTGCAGCAGCAGCTTATTATTACACTGCCGCTGCTGCTTGCTATGCTGCTGCCGCTACTGTTATTGCTTGCATTGCTGCTTGCTGGATCTTAGCCTACGGATCTTGGCCTACAGATCTTGGCCTACAGATCTTGGCCTACGGATCTTGGCCTACGGATCTCGGCCTGTGGATCTTAGCCTACGCTGTTGATTATATAAGAGAGGTTTTGCCCGTGCTTCGACGCAGACGAATGGTCTAGCGAAGAACGCGGTAAAACGCGTAGTAGCTGGCAGATGATCTGGCTTGATGAGCGGTAAAACGCTTGTTGAGTGATACTACTGTAGAGGAAGTAAAACCCTGAATCTGTGCCTCGAGCTCGAACCTTCGGCCTCTTCGGGTGTTCCTCTACGTGACTGGGGTTCGGTTTCCGACTACCGCAACCTAGCTGACGGACGAAGCTGCTACGACGACGGTTCTACTCCTGGTGCTGCAGAGGCGGAGACGACGGTCCGTCTTGCTCGGCGACGACGGTTCTACTCCTGGTGCTGCAGAGGCGGAGACGACGGTCCGTCTTGCTCGGCGACGACGGTTCTACTCCTGGTGCTGCAGAGGCGGAGACGACGGTCCGTCTTGCTCGGCGACGACGGTTCTACTCCTGGTGCTGCAGACGACGGTCCGTCTTGCTCGACGACGACGGTTCTACTCCGACCATTCACGCAGGCGTTATTGCCTGCTGTGCTCGACGACGCCGATTCGATTCCTGAACGCTTCGTATCCACTCCGTCCATTCACGAACTCTGGCGCTACATAAACTGCTGCATCGACGCACGAACTCTGGCGCTACATAAACTGCTGCATCGACGCACGAACTCTGATTCCAGCGCTGTAGAAATTGACACAAACAGTTCGTTCTCGAAGTGCTATAGCGATTGCCGTGAACTCTGCCTGATTATCGTGGTTTCTTCAATAAATGTGTTTAAGCCTAGTCGGCTAGTCCTTGGTCTACAGCCAAGGCCTTACTGCGCGGACTGACAGAGGGTACCTTGACGACTGGGGTTGGTACTCGGCTCCTGGTGTTTTCGCCCAACCCCTGGTCCGCTACAATATACATATACAATAATTAGGGCTGTCAATATTTCCGGAATCGTCTGGTCAGTCACGGAAAGTAAATGCCCGTGCTCGCCCTGTGCCTCGGATTGACCAAAACTTGTTCCGGAATATCGTGTAGATAATATTGGATAATCATCCATTTCAGCAAACTCATGTTGTTTTTGTTTCTCACGCACCAAAGTCGAATAGGGGCTGACAGTGTGTTTTATAGGATAGCCATTATGTTATTATTGTTGGTAATTGTATTGGTATTGTTATTATTGTTATTATTTTTAAAGAAATAAATTAAAAATGCGGGTATAATCATTAGTCAGCAGCCAGAGGAAGATGTAGGCCTAGTTATAGAGGACCATGCCGTGGCCAAATAATGTCTATCCGGGGCGCCGTGCGTCTTTGTGCCGTTGATCTTGAGCTGGAGATGGGCTGGCCACCATGCGTCGTCGAGCTTTCTCCGCAAGCTTGGGGTGAGTGCAGCAGACGAGACCCTCATGTCGTGCCGGGTGCTAACATACACTTTGAACATGCTTTACCACGATTCGCGGTCGACAGTGATGGGTCCGATGGCAAAGGATACGGATGAAGCCTAGGCACCGCGTTCATGAAAAGGCAATGTCCACTGTCCATTTCAAGCCAAAAGGTGAGAACACGCGAGTGAGTCAATCATAGGTCTACATTTTGAACATGCATCAACACGATTCGCGGTCGACAGTGGTGGATCCGATGGCAAAGGATACGGATGAAGCCTAGGCACCGCGTTCATGAAAAGGCAATGTCCATTTTAAACCAAAAGGTGAGAACACGCGAGTGAGTCAATCATTATGGTCTCGACTAACGGCTGAACCGGCTCAGCACGGCCAGACAAGCCGCAGGGTGCCTTCCCTCAGGCGACGATCATCTGCAACCTGTCGGGAAGCCATAATCTTCTGTTTGTTTGTATGTGCTCTGGTAATTAAATTAGAAGAGCACATTAAATTACAAAAATTACAACAATTCTTTAAAAACAGCCCTGATAATAAATTTTATTATCAGGGCTGTTAAGGAATTTTTAGAACTGCACAACTCCTCTCCTTGCCCAACATCCAAGGTAAAATAATTACCTCCAATCGGAGGACAATGACCTATTTGCTAGTTTTAACTGTGGGCCTATTTCTACAACTGCACATTTAGTATAGCCTACAACTGCAAAGCTCTGCTCGTTATAGCGCCCCTTCAAAATTACTGATAAGAAGCGCTTCCGACTACTGTAACAGCGCAGACACTGCATGCATCAGAGTTTCAGGCCGAAGCGCTGAGCAATTGCGAGAGAAGGACTTGCCCAAGGTCCTTACGAGGCGAATTGAGGTGGATTCGAACCGGCAGCCCTCCGGCCGCAAGGTCACGAAAGTACTCACTACACCATGCACCTTTGTGGAGTAGGCTCTCACTAAATTATATCCGGCTGCCAGCTAGAGCACACGCGATATAATGAGAGTTGCTATATATATTGCACTATTTCTGAACGTAAAATAGAGAGTTTTGTTAGTGCTGATGGATTTGTAGGTGAAACAGGTTAAATTAAATTAAATTTGTGTCAACAAGAAGCCAATGTAGGCTATCTGATGGAGTAGGAATGAGAGAGTAGTTAGGTTGATAATAACCTATCCTGTCCGTATGCCGTACGAACTTCACTCAAGCTGGGGACATCGGTGCTGCATCTAAAACACTCATAAACTTGGCAAACTCACCAACATTTCTGAACGTCGCTAGGATTAGGTGGCAATATGGCTACTGTCGTTGTTCTTAAATTTCAGGCAAATACCAAAAGTTTAACCAAATAATGACAGTTTTGTGAGGGTCTACATTTCATCGGGACACCGTGTAAATAAAGAAATTGTAGTGACCCCTCTTACAATACTCGGATGGGGTTAATTGGTGCGTGGGCGGGGTTAATTGGTGAATGGTTATTGGTTATGGCGTAGGCTAATATCGAGCGCCTATACGGGCATCCAGGATTTGCAAAAATAAAAATTCGGCAATTATAATTAATTTAGGCTACATGTTGCAAAGGGCTCGGAACAAATTATCTGAGATAGCTATAATATAGCCTACTGCAATGAAATGAAAGCGAAAATGGATTGGTCATTTTTGTCAATGGTGGCACCTTACTTGGAGACTCTCGCTTGAGAATCGTCAAGGAAGGTAAAGCGAAGAGAAGGAGGAAATGGTGTGTTATCTATGACTGAATTCTGACTAAATATTCACATCCATGGGTACTACGGGTAGTGTATGATATTTCATCCGCCATCGTTGTCATAAGAGAAAAACTTGAAACCGTGAAACAGACTCGGTTGTTTTCGGTCATACTGTAGGCCTACGCTTAATAAGTTTAAATTTTCTGTAGGCCTATCTAAAAGCCATTACGCCCTAACCAGCTCCAAATGTGCATGGTTATAAAAGCGTTTCGTCAACACTTACTAGGATCTGTTAGTGTCGCACGAGGTGTAGGCTACTGCTGAATATAAACGAATCAACGCTGTGCGTGATACAGAGATGAAGAAAGGAACATTGGTCGAATTTACTATTTTCTTAACAAATTTATTCTTCGGTAAGTAGGCTAATCCTATTATTGACGACACGATTTTTTTTTTAAAGTTCTCACTTTGTTGGTGAATGGTAATGTTACTGCTGATATGTTGCGGTTAGTTGTAGAGGACACACCCTTAGAGAATTTAACACGATTGAGATGACTCGATAATCCAGTTCTACGTACACAGGCATTCATCTTAGACCTTTGGGATTCCCCCTTATCAACAGGCACGCCGACAGAAATTAGGAATGGGACCTAAACTGTCTCTAGGACGTCTGAGCAAGTTTAAATAATAACAAACTGAAATAGTTAGGCTATGGTTACGAATGTACGATAGCGTGTTATAGGCTTACATTCATGATTTTAATCTGTTCTTAATGTAAAGAATTTAATTTCCAAATATATTCCGTATTGGAATTACGATAATAACAAATAAAATTTCCATCCAATCTATTCGATTCGGTTCATTAATATTTTCGCCATTTTTGCAAAAATATTGAGTCTTCAGAAATAGGTGAAAAGTTGTTCGGTATTTCAATTGGAAAAGACAACTTTCATTTCTTGCAATAGAAGTTCTGCCAATTTGAATGTTTTCAGTTGGTATAACAGAGGCACAGGAAGCAGATGCCTTCGGTTTCCTGTTTGACACGGTTGAATTGAACTGCACCAATTCATATGGGTCCATACACTGGGAATTCTCGTCCTATGGTACGACCAGCTATTCATGGATCTACCTGAAGTCACAGATGACCAACGCACAAGAGGCGAGATACTCGATCGTCTCGAGCAATGAAAGCTATCGTCTTATAATGAAATCTGTCGATTGGTCGTTTGCAGGAAAGTACAGATGTACAGATAAAGCTGGAATGGGGCGATCAGCAACTACACAGCTCACGGTCATCGGTAATTTCAAAATTATGAACTACTTCAAGAAGATAACGAGTCCAATAGTATTTCCTTTCATACAGTTCATGATAGGCTTATCGCTAATCAATTTCAAGCTACTGTATTGGCATTGACCGTCTCTTGTTTTTGCCCAGTGTTCTATTGTTCTATTAAACCTATTAAAGTTTAATTGCTTGCTTAAAATTTAGTGAAAAAATTAGCACCTGTCACGTTGAAAACAGTTTTCCCAGGCAAATCTTTTGAAAAATATTTTAGTTTGAATGCATGTAGCTAATCGTGCTTATAATTATAATAGTATACATAGATTCACTTAGTGCCTATCGCACAATAACTAAGCTTATAGTTGCACTTGATAGATAAACTTACGGTTTTTATGAGCATTTCTTAGTGAATGCAATTTCAATGGATGGCGACAATAATCATTACGTCTAACTCTTCCATCGAAAATCTTACTTGAACTTGCCGCATTATGTGATTATACCGTAGTACCGATTGTATGGAAGTGAGGCATGGACTCTGAAGGCGGCGGATAGAAGGAGATTGACAGATTTTGAGATGATGACATACAGAAGAGTGATGCAGGTTGATTGGAGGGCACACCGAACAAATGCCTCAATATTGGCGGAGCTGCAACCGAAACAGAGACTGTTGGAGAGGGTGCAGAAAAAGAAACAGACTGCGATACTTCGGACACCTGATGAGGGCGGATAACATATCGACACTGCTAATACATGGACGAATCGATGGAACCAGAGCACGTGGAAGACCAAGGAGGCGCTGGATGGATGATGTAAGCTTATGTGACTGGACGGACTATCACCTGTGGACTGTGCCAGACGGGCGCAGGACAGAGAGGAATGGAGGAAGCTGATGTCGTTGCCTCTGGTCTCCGACCCTCAGGAATGAGGATGGACGGCATCATCATCACCATTGATAGGCCTATTCCATGATACATTATATTTTTACAAGTTGAACTGTATAGCATAGATTTACGTATGAAACAGATCGGAGACCAAAGTGCGTCATTAATTCTTCACTGGACCAGTCACAACGATCATCGTGTGTTCCTGGTGTCATGACCTGTGAATTTAACTACCTGGGCGATGCTGTTCCGACGTTGGCTCTCTATAAGTACTCGTATGAGCGTAACGAAACAGCTCGTTCAAGGACAGCACCACCTCCGATGAACCACAAAATATTCAATGTATCATTGGACCAACCGTGCGAAAGAACAAACCAGATGAACACTTCGACAAATGAAACGTGCTATGCCTGCGCTTTGTGTAAGCTTACGTATTTTAAATTTTAGCGTCTAATTAAGACCATTTTTTCAATACAGTGCAGGCCACACTAGCATGAACGTAGATGCATAAATGGGTAGCTGCATGCTAGTATAAAATATAACATTCGGGTTACCCGGTCGCAGAACATTGCCCTCCTTCTTGAGTTCAACCCTGGAAACACTATTTTATTTAAAAACAAATTTCTTCTAGGCTATATCAATCAATTAAAATGTAATCTTGAATGTTCTTGTGCCTTCTTTTGCTAACTGATCCATCTGGTATGGCATTGGATGGCGTAGAAAATTCACTGAAATTTTCCCGTTTGTGTGGTGCTGCATTAACCCTCAGGCTACCAAGCTTTTTTGTAACACTGACTACCAAGGGGGGGGGAGTGGTTACCACGCCCTGGATTTTGGGTTTGGTTTGAGATATCATAACTTGTAATACATCAATGGATTCAGCATTCATTTCTGCACAAAATGGTATATTTAGGTTTGAAATATATGAAAGCACCCCGGAATTATGAATTTGTTTCCCTAGGCACCCGTCGATTTCGCAAAATGCATACTTTCGCATAAGCAAAATATTAGATTCTGTGTGTTTTTAACATAATTTATTTATTTAAAAATAATCTACATATAATAAAACCAATATTCAACTATAAAAACTAGTAATAAGTTAGTTTTAATTACAATAAAAAGGAAAAAACATGTATTAGCTGCTAAAAAACGTTTACGCAGACTTATCGGTTTACGTTGTAAAAAAAACCCAACATTTTCACACATTTAAATTTATTTTGAGCACTTCCGGTCATCAAATGTCAAATTAATTAGTATCAAAAAATAGCCCTAAATGCCCTCTATAGAATGGCATAAGTTACTTCTCTTGAAAAATAAATTATGAATAATTTTTAATAGGAAAAACATGAAAATTTTATAAAAATAAAACAACTTTTTATATATTTTAATTTATTTTGAGCACTTCCGGTTGTCAAAAGACAACTCCGTGACCACCACAATGTAGCCCCACATTCCCTCTACAGAATGGTGTAATTCGCGTCTCTTCATGTCAAAGGACGGATAAGATACAGCCGATAATCTAAGGGGGGTGGTATCCACCCCCTTGGTGCCTCGGGTATATCGGGTATAACGTTTGAATGGTGTGGTATATCATCACCTATTTTAGCTCAAAATGTGTGCAAATGAATCCTCTACAGCTACCTAAAACGTCAAAATTTTATTCCGAACGAAAAAAGTTTTGTTTGAAAAAAACCTAGGGGGGGTGGATACCACCCCTCTGGTAGCCCGAGGGTTAATTAATTAATTAATGTTCAAATACAATTATTGCAATAATTTCTTTATACCTCTAAATGTTGCCAACTATTGAATACTAGAATGCTATTCTACTTTATCGAAGACTAGTCTTGTATTTTCAAGTTTGGCACACCTACGAAAAGTGTTTTTAAGCGAGAAGTGAATGTGCATTTGAAAATACTGTAGTGTAATTTAGTCATAATATTATTATGGCTGTGCGGTTTTGTGCTAGTTTCAGTTACGTACTCTGCAGATGACAGGGGAAACGGCAAACACGTGATTTCAAGAACAAGTTAGACGAATGCATTCTATTGCTTGGTTTTCTGTTCCAATAAAACATTTAATAGTAAAAAGATGTTTTACGTAGGCTACATACAAGTAGCAACGACTGTTTTTGGCTCATTGGCATCACCGATGGCCGCGAGAACCGTAGAGGATCAGTCCGCAAAACAGGATGGCAACCCATACATGTAGATGGTGTATAAACAGTTAGATGCAAGTCGTAAGTTAAGCGAATGTTTCGTCAACGGAGATAGTTTTTACTTTAATTGGACGATTGGTCAACGGTCGATTGGTAAATGGACTGTTCGTCAACGAACTATTTATGACATGTGTCCAAACCAGTTCATCTGTTCCTCTCTATTCCAGTTGGAACAGAGAGGAGCAGATGAACGGGCCTGGACACATGTCATGTTGAGGGAAGACTAGCTGTTGGACTGGTTGATGGACAGAGAAAAGGGACGATGATTATAAAGAAATCAATCAAAAAGCAAAGGATAGATAAGAATGGCGTCGTTGGAATCTTGGACTTGTCTAAGGACAGAATACTAAAGAAGAATGAAACTGACATTGGAAAAATAATTATTCTGAAATGAATTGGAATTGATGCGGGCAGAGGCGCCGTTAGGAGTACGCACTTACGCAAGTGCGTACAGCGCGGAAAGGCTAAAAAAAGCGTCACCCCTTTTAACATCCAAAATTACCTCTATGCGTATACCCAAAATGGAGCAAAAAGCTTATGCTGGTGATACCTCATAATCGCCAGTAGGCATATACGGTATATACATACATAAGCTACATACATATATATATATATATATATTATATATAATATATATATAATATTATATAAGCTCGTATCGATCGCTGTTCGCTTCATATTATTTTGTGCAAGTTGTATTGTGCGTACAGAAAAAATCCTAGTGTATTGTGCGTACAGAAAAAAATCCTGGCGGCGCCGCTGGATGCATAAGTTCGCACACGATCAGCAACAGCAAAGAAAGTTTTTCTCCGTTACACTGGTGACCTGTCGCATTAGTCAACGACTGAGATTGGTTATATATCTGGAGATCAAGACAGTTTTAGTAGAGATTTAGACTAGTAGATGATATCAGATAACCATTAAGTAAGTAAGTAAGTAAGTAAGTATATTCTTTAATGTACCAGCTGCAAAAACGCACTCTGGTTTACAAGCACAAAAAACATGACACAAAAAACAAATACAAGACAAATCTGGCAGCCAGGGCCGGCCCTAGCTATAGGCAAAGTAGGCAGTTGCCTAGGGCGCCGAAGCCTTTGGGGGGCGCCGCGACACCGGCGATTTTTTTTAACACTATACATTGTTTTAAACTCAAGACTTTCGCTAATGGAAAGAATTTAAAACAATGTCTTCAAGAGAGGGGCAGTAGGCCTAGCTGAGGCAGGGTCGACCTTAGGCATAGGCAAAGCAGGCAGTTGCATGAGGCGCCAAGTTCTATGGGCGCCATTTCCATCAAAGAGGGCGCCATTTCAACAAGAGTTTATTTTAATATTATTTGTAACTTACCGTATACCATGCATTCTCCACAAAATTGAATATTATCCAGCCTTCAGTGTAATAATAAAGAAATTAGAATGAATTACTCAGTTGAGCGTACAAGGCCGTAGTTAGGGGGTGTTTGGGGTGTTTGAACACCCCCCCCCAAATAAAATAATGTAAAAATGAAATAATTATGCATTTGCTAGCACATGGCGGTGTTTAATGTAATTTTGAGCGGAAAATAGTCGAAAATTGCGGAAAATAGTTTTTGGACGTCAGAAATTTCGACGACTAACAAAAGTCGTCAGAAAATTTCGCCCGAAAAAAATCGACCGCAGCATGTACGCACCTCAAAATTCACGGTCAAGAAAACATCCCCCGAAATAAAATCCTGGCAATATGGCCTTGTGAGCGTATACGGGTTCTGGCTAATTCATGTTTAGATTCTGACGTGGGCTGAACAATTGAGTGGGAATCTAAGGGCGCCAGATGCAGGCCCATGCCTGGCCCTGGGGCGCCAAATGTATGCCTTGCCTATGGCGCCATTTGGGCTAAGGCCGGCCCTGCTGGCAGCCATCAACGGCGCCCACTCATATAGCTCAAGCCTATTGATGGAAACGTCACAACGACAGAGTCATCCTTAGGAAAAACTCCGCTCGAGATGCACGAGATGAACATCGTCGAATTCTTACGCGTTGGCTACACGGAGAGTTCAGCCGACAGTTTCTCGTACCGATTCTCGAAGATGGTAGTTTAACAGTATTTTCAGTGTCTACAGAGCCGAGAAGCATAAGTGCGAAGAGCAGCGGGTCGGTAGCACAGCGCTGGAAACGAGGCACTACAACGGCACGGTCTTCGGTTGCTGGTAAAAAGATCCTTTAACCATGGTCATAAGGCATAAGATAACAGAAGGACCATGGACTACTCCCGGACCACCATGGACTACCCCCGGACAACCATGGACTATTCCTGGACCACCATGGACTACCCCCGGACCACCATGGACTACCCCGGACCACCATGAACTACTCTTACGGATAACCCTTTTTACTCAACGCAGCGCTCGTGAATAAGCCGGTGCCCCGCGCTAGGCTTTCTAGATGCGCTTTAGAAATCAAGAGTTTACGATTACGATTACGAAGATAGCGAAAGAAATTAGCTGTGTTTTATGGTTTCTTTTGCGCGTTAGATTTTACTCTGGGAAGAAGCAAACAATTCAAATATCAGATAATCTGTGACATGCAAATTTGCATGTCACAGATTATCTGAAATTTGAATTCGCATTATTTCGTCTGAAATTTGAACTCGCCTTATTATCCTATTCAGTTATTTAATAACTGATTAGGATAATAAGGCAAGTTACAATATTGAACACTGAACAGGAAGCAAACACTCGTGCACTAAAACAGGAAAGGGAAGTATGTTGCAATATTATGGTTTGCCGAATTATGCATTTATATTGTTTGCCTTGAACCAATGAAAGACAATAGAAAACATTACTATATCACTTTCATTGCAATATTGACGACAACTAAAACTTGTTTCGAGTTTCCCATCAAATTAAACTAGTTAATGACCTCGTGCAAGGTTCTACAAAAGTCGCGTCGTTTCAAATAGCTGTCCTTGTTACCGGTACTCACTTTATTAAAAAAGGCAGTTAGGTGACATTTGTATGTATGTATGTATGTATGTTATTTGTATGTACGATTGCACAATGTACATGTACGTACGTACGTACGTACGTACGTACGTACGTATGTATGTATGTATGTATGTATGTATGTATGTATGTATGTATGTATGTATGTATGTATGTATGTATGTATGTATGTATGTATGTATGTAAGTATGTATGCATGCATGCATGTATATGTACATGTACGTATGTGCAATTGTACATGTCTCCTTTCCATCCATGTCTGCCTATCTGACTGACTTTCTTTCTCTCTCACCGTTATTTTGTTTCCCTGTGTCTCTCTTTCTGTCACTCTGTCGTTCTGTCTATGTCTCTCTGTCTCTCTGTCTCTGTCTCTCTGTCTCTGTCTCTCTGTCTTTGTTTCTCTGTCTCGGTCTCTGTCTCTCTCACTTTCTCTGTATCTCAATCTCATTCTTCTGTCTTTGTATCTCTGTGTCTGTCTCTATCTCCATATCTCTCTGTCTCTCACTGCCTCTCTTTATCTCTGTCTATTTGACTGCCTGTCTGCCTGTCTGTTTGTCTGTCTCTGTGTGTGTCTATGTCTGTCTGTCTTTCTCTATCTCTCTCTGTCTTTGTCTGTCTATCTCTTTCTCTCCTTCTCTCTCGATCTCTCTCTGTCTTTGTCTGTCTCTGTATGTCTCTCTCTGTATCTCAATGTCTGTCTATGTCTGTCTCTTCTGTCTGTCTATAGGTCTGTGTCTCTGGCTCTATTTGTGTCGCTGTCCGTCTGTTTGTCTGTCTGTATGTCTGTCTATTTCTCACAAACGCCTGTGTCTATGCCATGTGGTGCCAACCACTATTATAGTTCGACCTCCCACCTCCTTCTCAAAATCGAATCACCCCTGCGACTTAAGTAAACATCATCCAGAAAACACACAGAAATTCAACACATAAAAGATAATAATTATTATTGAAGGTCGTCGCATCTACGACAAGGTGACGCAATGAAAAGTATGATTTATAGCATGAACTGACGATGACATTCAACAGGCAATTAAGCTTATACATGTAGGCCTATAATTATAGGCCTATGCTTATTTTGAAAATACTCTGTATCCACAATGGATTTTCACTCCAGCACACACACACACACACACACGCACACATGTAGGCCTATATAATACAATATGTGATGTAATTAAGTTAATTAACCCGACTACTCTCCACTGGACTAATTAGGTCCCTGGTGAGAGTTGCACTGTTGAAGCCTGCGTTGAAACTATGGATCTGCGGATTCGTAATCCCAATCGTCATTAATATAAATCGGTTCCTGATGTCAGGGTACAAACAATATGTTATCTATTGTCTCATTGCCCTCCTCTTGCTGCTGCTGCTGCTGCTACTATTATTACTACCATTAACATGCTAGTATAATAATGCTACAGCTTCACATACTACTACTACTACTACTACTACTACTACTACTACTACTACTACTACTACTACTACTACTACTACTACTACTACTACTACTGCTACTACTACTACTACTACTACTACTTCTACTACTACTACTACTAATAATAATAATAATAATACCGATACAATCATCATATCATCATCGTCGTCGTCGTCGTCATCATCAACATCATCTTCATTATCATCATCATTATCATCATTATCATCATCATCATCATCATCATTATCATCATTATCATCATCATCATCATCATCATCATCATCGTCATCGTCATCGTCATCATCAATTTATGAATAATGTTCATGGTGAGTTGTAAGTATATTGTTCTGGCAGAAATTTCACTAATGGAAGGCGTGCTAATGACCCTGTGGGTATTGCTTGGTGCGGCTACAAACGCAAGTATTGGTCCGTTCGGATACGGATAGCGGTCCTGTGTTACGGATACGTGTCGGGTAACAAAAATGTTTTACTCGCAGACCTCTAGTTGAAACCGGGGTCTCCTCGGTAGACATTCCAGCTACAAACTTCAGACTGAGGAAGAAACATTCTCGCGCTGTTTGGATATTTTTGTGAAAATCTTACCCTAGGTAAGTTAATATAGGCTACAGGCTTATACTTTTTTTCTTAATAGTAAAACTGGCAGATACTATAAAATTGTGTAAAAAACAGAATAATAGTCTTAAATGTATAATAGTAAACTCATCGGTGTTAGTTAGTTGCAATGTTAGGCCTATTTATACAATAAATCTTGGCATCATCGTAAAGATTTCTGTGATCAGAATGTTATGGTACCTTGGTTAATTATGGTTATTAGGGTGGAGTGAAAAAACCGAAAATTGGAATTCCGAAAAGTAATAGCAACCAAAAGTTGCCCAATGACATGGGGTCAAAAAATGTGTAAAAAGGTTTTTAAAAAATTAATGTCTTCAGCCCCCATAAGTGGGCCAAAGTTCCGAAAAATTGCATTTTTTAAAGAAAATTGCCGGTTTTATCATGACATATTCTTAGTGCAAAATAACTAACTGCCATTCAATACACCGTTGGAAAGAGCTCTTAAAACTGAATAAAATGATGTAATCATTTACAGAATAGTCCCATATTTGTAGAAGATATTAACTTTTTAACCATACCTCCTCTTCGCGACATGTCGCGAAGCCTAAAACAGTAAAACACTAATAACTTTTTTATCCTTTGAGATATTTCAATGCATAATATGTCATTCGATTCCGTTTAAGACCCTAAGGTGAGATTGCATATTGATTGTCTGATATTATTGGGATGGTATCTAATATGCACCTTGACTGAAAGCACTTCCAAAGACTTTCATGGCAATCGTATTGCCGTCACAGTAGGGTAACGTCACAAATGTCAGAATTTGTCTCATATACTGGCATGCATCATTGACCATCAGCAAGTAATCATGCTCTTTTAAAATTTATCCTATCCACTGTGTCTTAGAGGGACAATAGTGTGTTACAGTCCTATAGTTCCTTTTGATTTCAAATAATTTATATATCAGTTTCAGTTCTCGCGATCTTAATGGCGTCCGGACAGACTCATCTCTGTTGTCTGCACCTCAGCTACGCGGCAATAGCTTCATTCACACTTTTAAGACACCTTTCAAAAATACTCTAATCTGGACATTGAAACTGTCAAACTATCGAGCCTGACCGGTAACGAAATTGGAGCTGTTCTGTCCATTGGCTGTGTTGGAACAGATTGTTGGAACAGCAACCCTCCAGCTATGAAAGTCAATTAATAATACATTATCTGTTGAGTTAAGATTCTGAGGCAGAAAATGGAAGCACTGCAAAGACAACTTTCTATCTTGTTTTCAGCTACTGACATTCTCCTCTGACCAAGTTCTTTCATAGGAGTAGCCTATGCACCGTATTGAGATGATATCAAACATGCAACCTGACTGAAAGCACTTCCAAAGACTACAGTCACTCTATTAGCCTAGTATACCGCGTACAGTCTATTGGGGTGGCATCTAATATGCACACTAGGGTGGTTGCATCTCTGATAGAAAATTTTCAACTTAAGATCTCATATTTCTCCAACCCGCCATTCCGTGCCACTTGGTCTAAAACCTATGTAGCCAAAAAATTATCAGAATTTAAAAATATTTAGGACTTGCGCAACGTCGTTGAAGTTTAGTATTTTACAAATAATTGTCGTAATTTTGAGCATAAGTATTATTTACTTAAAAGTCTTAGAATTATAGTTTTCTGACAGAAATACTTTATCATTTTTACTTAGGCACAGCTGAAAGGTATATTCTACAATGTTTTTGTCATCAGTGATTGCTAGTTATCTATTTTTATGAGCATTTTAGCGGTAATTGACAAGTGAGGGAATTCCTGCGAAAAATGATCTATTCTGTCCAGTGTTATGATCTTTTATTAGTTACATTCCAAGTCATCAATGCACTACCGTACACAATACACATAGTCTTACATACATTAGGCCGTAGGCTGTATAGTATCTCATGCATTGTAGAATTTATCATGTATTAGATTGTATTAGGCCCTATAAGCTTACAGTGTTACGATGCAAAGGTTCTATGTAATTGTTTGTGTTCCAAACAACGATATCCTTGCTCTCCCTTCCTGTTCGACCTGTTGTATCGGCTTACAGGCATGTTTTTTATCTTCACCACTTGAACATGCTTTGCTTGTTCATTGCTGAACTTGTTTCCAACAACGCCATGCATAATTATTATTAGCATATACAGCATCATAGGGGCATTATTTAAATGTCTGCATCTAATAGTGAGAAGGCGATGCCGATTACAATAGCGTTAGCGGTAATAGCGCATGCTAGAGGACAGAGGAGAGCTTCAAAGGTTCCAAGCTCCCATCTTGAAGAGACGTTCTAGCAGAGAACTGCTCCATCGTCATAAGCGTGAAAAACTTGGCATCAGGGACAGTATCACTCAGACTACTAAGCAGCTTCTTTGACAAGGTTCCAACTCAGGAGACTAAGCATATCTGGAAGCTGCAGATCGGCAAGGTTTAAAGAAGCTAGCATCGGCTGCAAACCCCTCAATAACAGTAGCCTAAATGGACGACGAGAGCAATTTACTGCTTGATGATGTTGCCATTTCAAGACAAGTAGGCTATCCTCTAGGCTACAGCAACGATTATAGTCAAAGAGTATTATGACGAATATATGTGTGGGAACATCCGGAAATAATTAATTAAGCTTATCAGTCTATTTGGGACATGCATCTACATGGCCGCCATTAGTTTCAAACCCCACCAGCATTCAGCAACCACTGATCCTAGGAACGATCTAGTACTGTTGTTTTATCTCTCTTTATATCCACGAAAGGTCATTGCTGATGCCGCTGTGACACCCTTTGGCCGAAATCTCTGGTATTTATCCAAGCTGTTGGCAAGCTTAGGTTTCTTTCACAATGACATGTCATTGGGAGAGAAGAAATTGATCATAGCAGTTCTAGTGAACAAAGAAGGTTCTGAGATCCACAAACGTATACAACTACTCTTCTCCCAACCATTCGCAAAAAAGGCTAGATCGACATCATTTAGTGATGAATTCAACCCATGACCTGTTCTGCATCTTGAATTAAACTACTAGATGCACTTCTGGAACACGATCCAGTTAAGCGGTCGGATAAAGCACGAAGACTGCATGAAGAGCTCGACAAGCTGCAGATCCATAAAGGTTATCAGTGATGTAGCTGAGCGAGGTGTCTCCCTTATTCAGCATTTCAATGTCTCAAGTACAAGGAATGAACAACAAAAACAATTTATATCAGAAGTTGTAGAAGAACATCGCATCTCGTTCTCAGCACAAACAAAAGAGAGTGCCGCAGAGTCTTCAAGGTCACATTGACATTGTTTAAGTACCTAAGCAGCAATAATAATAATTGCAATCTTGATCACCAAACAGTGTAATCATTGGTAATCATGTATGCAATAATATAGTCACATTGTATTGAGTTATGATTTGAGGATGCATGGTTTATTATGCTTGCAATTCAAGTTTTCGCTTCTTTGGTACATGGCGAAACTTTGATGGTGTTGCGCAAGTCCTAAATATTAATATTTTCTCTCACAACTTTTTGTGTGATGTTTCTGGATGGAATGGCACCAAATGGAAACTTGGAGAACAGTAGATTCTAAATTTCATTTCTAACGACCACCCTAATGCACACTCACTGAAAGCAATGCCAAAGACTTTCAAGGAAATCGTATTGCCGTCGCAGTAGGGTAATGTCACAAAATGTCAGACATTAGTCTCACATACTGGCATGCATCAGTGACTGTAGTCTTTGCAACCTGACTGAAAGCACTTCCAAAGACTACAGTCACTCTAAGACACAGTGGATAGGATAAATTTTAAAAGAGCATGATTACTTGCTGATGGTCAATGATGCATGCCAGTATATGAGACAAATTCTGACATTTGTGACGTTACCCTACTGTGACGGCAATACGATTGCCATGAAAGTCTTTGGAAGTGCTTTCAGTCAATGTGCATATTAGATACCATCCCAATAATATCAGACAATCAATATGCAATCTCACCTTAGGGTCTTAAACGGAATCGAATGACATATTATGCATTGAAATATCTCAAAGGATAAAAAAGTTATTAGTGTTTCGCGAAGAGGAGGTATGGTTAAAAAGTTAATATCTTCTACAAATATGAAACTATTCTGTAAATGATTACATCATTTTATTCAGTTTTAAGAGCTCTTTCCAAAGGTGTATTGAATGGCAGTTAGTTATTTTGCACTAAGAATATTTCATGATAAAACCGGCAATTTTCTTTAAAAAATGCAATTTTTCGGAACTTTGGCCCACTTATGGGCGTTGAAGACATTAATATTTTAAAAACCTTTTTACACATTTTTTGACCCCATGTCATTGGGCAACTTTTGGTTGCTATTACTTTTCGGAATTCCAATTTTCGGTTTTTTCACTCCACCCTAATGGTTATCCTGTTTTGTTCGTTAATTGTGTGTAACAATTAGGCGGGACGAATTAATAGGATTTTCTTGGATGATGGTGGTGGTGGTTTCATATTCAAAGAAATGTGACATTGAGCAGTTGAGTCTGCGTCTGTTTCTGTTTCTGTCTGTCTCTGTCTTCCTTCACATGTCCTTTTGAGTGTCCCCCGTCCGCCTCACTCTCTGGAAGGAATGTGGCCGTTTCAGACAGTCTTCGGACGATTTTTGTCTCTTGGGGGAATTAGAACTGTAATGTACTTCGAATAAGGTCATAATAAAATGATAACAAACGTAACGATGATGATGATGATGACGACGACGATGATAGTGACGATGATGGCGACGATGACGCTGATTGTGATTATGACGCTGATTAATTATATGATTATGACGTCGATGTGAAACAATGTAATTATCGAATTTAAAATCATATCACCATTGTACATGTAAAGTCGTTTGATTGCTTTCCTTGTGCATTTGACTCAGACAAATGATCATTGTACCATTGGACTGCATCACTTTTAAACTGATTCTTTCGATGCGCTTCATCAAGCGTATTGAACTTACAGGTTTCTCGCAGTATAACGACTAAGCAATTCATAAAATAAAGTTTTGCAGTTACGTGCAACGTTATGATAATAATACATTCTTCACTATTATGACAGGCTAAGGCACAGATCGCGTCTGGAATCGGAAGACAATGGTTGAAGAGCACATCCCTCCTTATGAAGGACGTGTAGCGATCGATTCGGACGACAGCGTTTTGCTCTTTCTACTTGTCTTCTTCTCGACTCCGTGGAAGCAACAAGATGAGCGACGATAACTCAATTCGGGCAGTGGAAATGGAGTTCATACGCAGGGCGATAGAATGGGCAAACAGTGACAAGATTCCTAACATTGTTATCTTTTCAGATTCTTTCTGTGTGTTGCAGAGTCTGGAGAGACAGCGTTCCGGGACAAGACAGCACCATCTCGCCGACCTCATCTACGCCATCGATGACTACGGACAACACGCAGAGTCGCCAGCGAAGATCGTTTGGATTCCTGGTCATCTCGTCATCGCAGGCAACGAGACCGCAGACTGACGGCGCAAACAGAGGCCCCCACAAGACCACCGTCGACCTCCCGACGACGCTCGAGCACCCGGAAGCTCGACACGCCTACCACAACCACTTCATCTTCGGGCCGCCTCTACCCTTGTCCATGCTTCATAGTTCACCGCCTTGGCTACTGTAACAGTAGATGTAATATTTGCCCTCTGGATGTCTTTTATTATTTCCTGAGGGGGGGTGCTCGGTAGTACAGTGGATAGCGCGCTGGAGTGGAAATTAGATGTCTTTTTAATTTTCTGGGAATTTTTTCCTTGAAGAAACAATCAGCTAATTAATCAGTTAAAATGGTGATAAAGGATTAGCTGGGGATTTTTTTTAGATGTCTTTTTAATTTTCTGGGATTTTTTCCATTGAAGAAAATATCAGCTAAAATATCAGTTAAAAATGGTGATAAAGGATTTTCTGGGGTGTTTTTAATTGAAGAAAATATCAGCTAATAAATGAGTTTAAATGTTGCTAAAGGATAAGCTGGGGGTGTTTTTCATTGAAGAAACAATCGGCTAATAAACCAGTTAAACTTTGTCGATGCATTCCATGCATTCCTTGAATTCCATGGTGGCGTTGATGTCCACGGACTGTGTAGGCTAGTCGCCCGTATTAGCATACATAAGCCTACTGTGTATCCTCAGATAATCGATATGCAGCGACTTCGTGTTTGTCTGTGTATTTGCCCGTGTTAGTCGATGCATTCCACACATTCCATGGTGGCGTTGATGTCCACGGACTGTGTAGGCTAGTTGCACGTGTTACCATACATAAGCCTACTGTATAATCGATAAGCAGCGACTTCGTGTTAGTCGATGCATTCCACACATTCCATGGTGGCGTTGATGTCCCTCCGACCAAAAAGTTGATGACCAAAAAGTCCCCAGAAAAAGTCTATATATATATATATATATATATTATATATTATTTTTTCTAACTTTTTTCTAACTTTTTTTTTCTAACTTTTTTTTCTAACTTTTTTTCTAACTTTTTTTTCTAACTTTTTTTCTAACTTTTTTTCTACCTTTTTTTTCTAACTTTTTTTCTAACTTTTTTTTCTAACTTTTTTCTAACTTTTTTTTCTAACTTTTTTCTAACTTTTTTTCTAACTTTTTTTTCTAACTTTTTTTCTAACTTTTTTTTCTAACTTTTTTTCTGACTTTTTTTCTAACTTTTTTTTCTAACTTTTTTCTAACTTTTTTTCTAACTTTTTTTCTAACTTTTTTTTCTAACTTTTTTTCTAACTTTTTTCCTAACTTTTTTTCTAACTTTTTTTCTAATTTTTTTTTACTAACTTTTTTTTCTAACTTTTTTTTTCCAAATTTTTTTTTCTTCTAACTTTTTTTTCTAACTTTTTTTCTAACTTTTTTTTAATCATCTGTTTCAAAAAAGTCAAGAATTTTGTTTTTCGATTTTGGCCGCCCAAGAAAGTTAACGACCTTATTTTTTTAGTCAGCGTGCTTCATGACCTAGTTTCGGTATCATCAGTGATACCAAGCTGCGAATGTACAGTTTAACTTGTTAATAAAGCGTGTTCATAGAGAAGTAATGATTGCACAAGGGCTGTAGTAGAAACAATTTGCTAATAGTAGTAGTAAATTCACAATGATATCAAATCCTTATTGTCAATCCATGAATTGAAAGAATCATCATAGCCTAACCATTTAACCAAAGACCGATTTCCTCTTTTTCTTATAATCTTCTCTATTTTAAATGTATCTTGCGTTGTCGATTGTAACTCAGCTTCATAAAATGTCCCTTTTATTTCTTCTCCATGATAGTCAGAGATTTTATAGGTTATAGGGTCTGTGTACTGAATGTGTGTTATAGTAAAAACTTCCTGTGTCCAACGATTTGTGTAGCCTTTCTCGAATGTCTTTTTCTTCTTAGAAATTCTTACTTTATCTCCGACTGAAAATTTAGGTTTACTAGTTTCAGGTACAGCGTCGCCATATAAATTCATCCACACAACCCACTCGTTTGCTTTGATGCTCGCTTTAACAGGAGTCATTTTAATGGAAGAATGTCTTGTGTTGTTGTATAAATTAACCATATTATCTAAAACATCGATATATCTCTGAGTTGAATTTGCTGTAAAATATTTGAACATTTTCTCTTTCACTGTTCTATTAAATCTCTCTACGATACAAGATTTCTCTTCGTTCTCAGTTGAGTACAACTGCATACCTAATGATTTTACCTGTTTATTATAGAATTCTGTTCCCTTATCGACCCAAAGTTTTTCACCCCTTCTTTTACTCGTATTAAATATTTTAACGAAAGCATCTGCCACAGATTCTCCGCGCTTATCTTTTAACGGCTGAATAAATGCATACTTGGAGAATATATCAATAACACTTAACAAATATTTCACACCAGAATTAAATTTAGCATAAGCCTGCATGTCAATCAAGTCAGCCGCCCAAACTTTGTCCACTCCCTGAACATAAACAACTCGCTTCCTGAACTTCTTGACTATAGGTTTATGCAATTCGTCAGCAAGTTGGTCTGTCCATCTCAGAGCTTTTTTTTCAACCCCATTCCAAAATGGGTCTTTGTTGATAATATCGGTTTAACTATAGATCTTTCAATTCGTTCGCGGAACGAAGGATTAGGTATATTATTTAATTCATCTATCATAGCTCTGTCAGCGACGTTTCTCCCTGCTGTATCAGTATGTTTAGCATAAGCTAGGTCATGACGAAAAGCCGCTGCATCAACCCTATCTACTGGTTTGCTCCAGTCTTTAGGTGTTCCGTCACTATTCAATCGCAAATCCAATCGAGTACCTGGACCCGTGAAAGAATGTCCTGGAAGATGCATTTCACCCGGGTACTTTGCCCATGGAAGTTTAATGTTAGAAGTAGCAGAATTGAGAGCTGAGACCAAATCACCTCCTTGTACAGTAGTGGACATTTTAGTAAACTGAGTTTTTCTAGCGCCACATTCAACGCATACACATCTAAGCATAGATCTACCATTCTTACTGAAGAATCGTTGAATTTCTCTACACTCAGTTTTTCGTTTACATTTTACACAATACGAGCTGTGCTCCATTTTAATATAATATAATTAAAATGGAAGTCCATGACCTGTCATGGAATGAAGATACATCTAAACGCTTTAACAGTCCTCTCCTACCAAGAAGCATCAGAGGTTTGATCGTAGGTAAGTCTCAATGTGGTAAAACGATTTTACTACTTAATTTATTACTGAGACCTGGTTGGTTAGATTACGATAACCTACATATCTTCGGCAAAAGTTTATTTCAATCAGAATACAAGATACTTAAAAAAGCATTCGAAGAGAAATTACCAAAGGAAGCAATTATAAGACTTTTTGATAATCGAGATGAGATAATGAAATTAAATGTATCACCGACCGCCGTAGTCGAGGAGATGTCTAAAAACATGGAAAAGAAATCGGATATAGAATGCAAGTTCTTTGAAACCTCTGAAGATGTTCCAGATCCACGAGACTTAAGTCGAGATAAGAAGAATCTCATGATTTTTGATGATTTACAGTTAGAGCGACAAAATAAATGCGAATCGTATTATATAAGAGGTAGGCATAGTAATGTAGACTGCTTTTACCTAGCACAAAATTATTTCAAGCTGCCTAGACAAACTATAAGAGAGAATGCTAACTTTATATGTCTATTCCCTCAAGACCTAAAAAATATTAATCATATCTACAGCGATCATATAGGCGTAGATGATATGACTATTGAAGAATTTCGAAAACTATGCAAAACTGCGTGGGATGAAACGCATGGTTTTGTGGTTATAGACCTTACTAGTAAAACAAATAAGGGCAGGTATAGATCTGGATTAGATACATTTTACATTAAATAAAAGCAATAATAAAATGATAACAAAATTTAAGATTTTATATTCTAGGTTTAAAAATAGCTATCTAAAATGGAAACCCTTCTTGACGAAATTTTATCTAATACTCAAACGATTGCACGCAACACAGAAGCTAAAGAATCCTTTTGCATTTTGTTGAGCGAAAGGAGCACACGAATTCGAACGAAATTTAATCCACTAATCGAACTGGATAAAAGTAAAAAATATGAAATGGCCCTTGTTAATCTTGAAACGTACTACAGTTTTCCTAATATAGACGAAACAAATAATAAATTCGTATATTCGTCAGATAACGGTGTAACGTGGAAAGATTTAGACATTCCAACCGGTTGCTATGAAATCGATGACTTAAACGAATACATACAGAGAATTTTAAAGGAAGAAGGTCATGGTCAATGTATAAAGTTGCGACCAAATAACAATACTTTGAAGGCTGTTTTGGAAATTGATGAGAACTATAAAATTGATTTTAGAGTACCAAATTCAATTAGCACCGTTCTAGGATTTCAGAGTCGTGTATACTCCGAAGGATATAACGAATCCGAGCACATAGTCGAAGTAAACAGCGTGAATAGTTTACGAGTTACGAGTGATATAACTACGGAGAACATAATTTATTCTTTCTTTCCATCGGTCGGGCCTGGTTACAAGATAATCGAATCTCCTCACAATCTCGTATATCTTCCAATAACGCTATACTCTATTTCATCGATGGAAACAAAACTAATAGACCAAAATGGAAAACTAATTAATTTAAGAGGTGAGGAATTGTCGATACGATTTCACATAAGAGAGGTTTAATTTAAAGTTTATATTTAATATAAGATGAGCGCTTACGCTAAGGTCAAAGTTAATATTTCTGAAGGGCAAAAAGAGAAGATTAAGCGAGCTGTTCAAGTAGGAACTGGAGTGAGTATAAGACTTTCTCATGGAGATATAACTGGTGAGCATGTATTAGCTCTAAACCAGAGGCAAATCAACAAGTTAACTAAAGCGTATCAGAATGGAACTGGAGTGACAATTAAAATGGGTAAAAAGCAATTAGAAGACAATGCGAGAGTCGAAGGCGGGTTTATTGGTGCTATTCTACCGTTCTTAGCAACAGCTGGAAAGTTTCTACTGTCTAGTGTTCTCCCGAGTTTAGCCACAGGAGCCTTAACAGGATTGGGTTCTGCAGCTGGTTCCAAAATTGTCGATAAAATTAGTGGATCTTCGATCTCACATCCGATAAGTGGATCTTCGATCTCACATCCGATAAGTGGATCTTCGATAAGTGGATCTGGCGTGCTGTACGTTAAGAAAGGAGGAATATGCTGTAAGATAGTGCCTGCTGGGGAAAGTCTTTTTCTATCTCCGTGGAAAAAGGGTATTTCGATATCAGGTTCTGGTCTGTTTATGAAAAGAGGAACAGGATATGTTAGCGGTGAAGGTCTTATACTTGGTCCCAATTCACCATTTAAAAATATTCCTATTCTTGGAATGTTACTTTAAACAATCTCTTATAGAAATGTCTGGATACGGTCACCCAATACACAAATTTATCACCAAACGGAAGCCTCGTGTGAGTACGATAATTTGGTTGCCCAAAGTGGTCACTCACGCTCCTGCAAGACAACGAGCAGGCGATAGATATGAGATTTTTGCTCAGCAAGCGATAACGAATGAACCAAAGACAAATATTACAGTAGAAGTAGGCCTTGGAGTCCGAATGACCAGTGGAATGTGTCTAGTCTCTCTTAGACAGAAGTTGAAACAACTCAGACTGAGCCTTCAAGATGGTACTGTCCTAGAGGACGCAGAGGATATAATAATTACAATTCAAAACAACTCCGATTCAGCAGTTACTATAAACGAAAAAGACTCCATATGTTACGTTAATTACTACGATGCATAAATTGTACGTTTTATGTTTACGTTTTACGTTTACGTTTTACGTTACGTTTTACGTTACGTTTTAAACATTATACTTATAATAAAAAATGTCGCTACTGAAAATTAGCGATCCTGCAAAAAGAGATTTTATTATCGAAGAGTTTTTAAAAACGAAAAAAAATATTAAACAAAACTTTCTTTCAGAGAGAATAGACGATCTTGGACTTCAACGAGAATTAACGAAAATCTACAAACCAATAGTCGACTCTCAATCAGCAATTTCAAAAGAACAAAACGCTTTGCTGTCGACAATAAAAGATAATTCTGCAGCAACATCACTGGCTCTAAAATCACTTCCAGATTCGTTGAAAACCATTCAATTTCCTCAGTATCCGTCTATAGAGGCGTACGATGACGATGACCCAGTAGAAGACATTAGAAGGTTAGAATTAGGAAATATTGCAGTTGAATACCTTAAAAAATATGCTTCTGATAAAAGACTTGTGGATACAACATTCGGATTAAGATCAAGAGATGGAAAATTCTACATCGGTGACAGCGAAGCCTCAATCCAAGGAAATGATATTACAGTTGGAACCACAGATTATCAAGGAACTCCAGGATTATGGGAATTGTTAACGTTAGCTAGTCCAAACAGTTCAATTTATGATAATCGTGATCTCGAAGAATACGCCGAGATTCTAATTAAAACGAATGCCATGAGTCAGCCAAATAAACCAAACAAACCTAAATCGTCTAGAAGTCTAAAATATGCAAAGATAATAAAACCCATATGGGACGATTACATGAAGTTAAGAGGTAAAACAGGAAGCGGAATAATTACCATTCCTTCAGATCCTAACGAATTAGTAAAACAACTCGAGTTGCGAATATATAGCTACAAAGCGGGAAATACGGGTGTAAGAAATGAAATTGTAGGTATGACGGATGAGTTACTAAGACAAGGAGTGATAACCAAAGATGAATATAAAAAATTGATGATCTAATTAAAAATTGATGATCTAATTTAAAAATTGATGATATAGAAATGCTGGTCGTTGCGAGAAGAAGTTATAAAAAAGTACACGTTGTCGGTGGAGCAGGAATATTCGATTCCATTGCAGGATTTCTCAAGAGACTACTGACATCGAATGCAGCCAAACAAATTGCGAGCACAGCTGTCAAAGAGATTGGGGGTGTTGCTAAGGATAAGGCGATCGACGTTGGAAAACGATTACTCAATAAGATACTTCCACCAACCACCGTTCAGCAGCCGATAACTCAGGAAACTAAAGTCATTCTAGCTAGATTACTCGGGTCAAATCCGCAAATGACGGGTGGAGCTATTAGAATTCAAGATCTCGTAAAACGTTTAAACGGAGGTGGTTTGAAAATGGCTTAAGTTTAAATTTATTTTGCTTAAGTTTATTTTCTTATTTAGGTGTAAAAATTTATTTTCTTATTTAAAAATATATGTATAATAAAATGCAATCCGATATTCTAAGATTCACAGAGCAACCATTGATCGATGAAGGTATCGAGCGATACGAATGGCATGAGTACGAACCTGTAGCGAGAACTAACCTTAACAGTTCTGGTGAAATAAGAATAAATATTGAATTACAAGACTTATACAGTCACCCAGCAGAGTCATATCTACAATTCGATGGAAGACTAATTAAAGCCGATGACACCGCATACGTTAACGCCGATTTAGTCACTCTTACGAATAATGGGCTTATGTATCTATTCAGTCAAATATCCTATCAGTTATCAAATCAAGAAATCGAAACGCTATTTCATCCGGGTCAAGCTACAACGATGCTCGGTTTACTTACGTATCCAAACGATTTTCAGTTGACTCAAGGCTTAAATCAGCTGTGGTATAAAGACACTGGAGCGACTGCTGTTATTGCGGACAACCCCGGCTTTGCCACTAGACAAAGCTTTCTCATTCGCAAACCAAACACTAAAGGAATGTTCAGCTTTATTGTTCCGTTGAAACATATTTTCGGGTTTTGCGACGATTACGACAAGATTATTTACGGTTTTAAACAGACGCTGACATTAGTTCGTAAAGCCGACGATGATGCAATATTCCGAGATAACGCTGCAGCTGCTGGAAAAGTTGCGATAAACAAAATTTCATGGTTTATTCCACACGTTATTCCTTCCGATATGGAACGAATGCAGTTGTATAAGACGATTGAATCAAAATTAACGTTGCCAGTTGCGTATAGAGCTCGTCAATGCGACACAATAACGGTTCCTCAGTCGACAAGTTTCAGTTGGCGTCTTAGCGTAAAAACATCACCTGAGAAACCTAGATATATCATCGTAGGATTTCAGACGGACCGTAGCGGTAATCAGGAAAGTAATCCGTCGCTATTTAATCACTGCGATCTCAAGAACATTTATGTGATGATGAATCAAGAAAGATATCCAGCTGTAGATCATAACCTGTCGTTTCCTAATCAACAATTCTCCAGAGCGTACAGAGACGCGTCCTCCTTTAGTCAAAAATTCTATGGTATGGATAAGTTGATCACGCAAGGAAATATAACACCTGTAGATTATAAAGAATTATACCCGTTGTTCGTGTTCGATGTAAGCAAACAATCCGAGCGTTTGAAATCGTCAGTCGTTGATATTCAGATTAAGGCTCTTTTCAATGCAGCGGTGCCAGCCGACACCGAAGCGTATGCTGTCGTAATTTCAGATAGGTTGCTGCAGTTCCAATCGGATGGACAGAAAATGAGTGTAGTGTATGGAAAATTGATTTAAAGAATACTTATATATTATGAAGCTACCAGAGCTTAGAATGTTGGCCAAGCATAACAATGTTACAGGCACTTCACATCTCAACAAACCTCAAATGATAGCTGTACTGATTGAAAAGAATATTCTTCCGTCGGACTACAAGTCTGTGTCATATCGACATGACACGTTGGGTAGTATCAGGAAACAACCGAGAAGAGTAGATATTATAGATCGAGAGACTGGCGTTGTTACCTCGTATCCATCGATGTATAAAGCTGCTAAGGCGTATGGTCAGAGTGCTGGTATAATAGCTTATCATAACGGAAATGTCTGGAGAGATAGATACGAAATTAAAGTGTTTGAGAGATAGATAAGTGGATCTTCGATCTCACAGATAAGTGGATCTTCGATCTCACATGTTTTAATATTTTTGCGTGGTAAGATAAAATGGATTTAAAGAAAAGTAGTTTAAGAAACATGAACCATGTTGAACACTTGCTCGACTCATCGGTTCCTGACATTAAGGTTCCTACGCTTACTCCCACACCTGGTAAGTACAAACCAGTAGCGCCTAAGAGAAAATACAAAAATAGGGTTAGGACAAAAATAAATGAATTTGCGGATTGGCTACTTAGTTATGTGCCCGAACAAGCAGAGGTTAATGAAAAACTAGAATCATTGAAGTCAACTGTTTCTAGGATATTTGATAAAATTAAAATTAGAGAAACGGCGTCGGCTATTAAAGGATTCACCAAGCAATATAGAATAGATGGAACTAATGGAATGGACGCCTCGTCGTTTCTTGATTTCGTCAGACCGCAGGTAGTTAATCTGTTGTCGAGTAATCGCCAGACAAAGACTAATTTAGTTCTTACTTGTAATATGGAACGAGTAGATATGAAATCGGGAATAGTTAATTCTGAGGATATACCATTCGTTTCCAGGGCAGAAGTTATTTTAGAAGCAACCGACTTGAATGAAATATACAGCAGAAAGAAAGACAAAATCATGGAGTCTATTGCTAGTTTTCAGATGCAAGGAAGTAATTGGAGATTTAAAGCTGTTGTAAAATTAGATATAAATACGGTAAAATATACCCCCTTAAGAGGTAGTTCTTACATTCCACTTCCCAGCTTCTTAGCTAATAAAAAGGCTATTATAAATATGAAAAACGACGACGAAGAATGTTTCAAATGGTGTATCACTAGAGCTTTGAATCCGGTTGTAAAAAATCCGGAAAAAATAACGAAAGCTTTGAAAGAACAATCGAAAAAACTTAATTGGAGTGGTATTGAGTTTCCGGTAGCGACTCATGCTAATGTGATAGGTAAATTTGAGAGAAATAATAATATTAGTGTTAATATATTTGGTTACGAAAAACATGTCTATCCGCTTTATCTGTCTAACTGTGAAAGCGATATTTGTGTAGATCTTTTGCTTATATCTGATGGAGAAAAAAAACATTATTGCTGGATGAAGAATTTTAACCGATTGATGACGTTCCGAACAGCAAATTCGCATTATTCAGCGCACTATTGTAAAAGGTGTATGAATGGTTTCACAACGACAGAAGCGCTTAACAACCATGATGAGTACTGCAAACACCATAACGCACAAAAAATAGAAATGCCAGAACCAGGAACTATGTTAAGTTTTAAAAATTATAACAATTCTATGAGGGTTCCGTTTATAGTCTACGCAGATTTTGAGTCTTTTGTAAAACCGATCGATACATGCCAACCAAATCCAGAGTTGTCGTACACTAATAAATATCAAAAGCATATTCCTAGCTCCTTTTGTTACCACATAAAATGTTTCGACGATAGTGTATATTCTCAAGATCCTGTGACGTTTACGGCTGAAAGCGAAGATGATGATGTTGGTCAAATATTTGTAGATAAACTAGAAGAGAATATAAAACAAATATATAATCAATTTAAATTCCCTAAGAAGATGATATTTACAGAAGAGGACAAGAAGTGTTTTGATGGAGCTACTAGGCCTATATGTCATATCTGTGAAAAAACGTTGGGCGAAGACCGAGTGAGAGATCACTGTCATCTTAGCGGTAAATTTAGAGGGGCTGCTCATAACATTTGTAATGTAAACTATAAAGTCCCCAAGTTTTTCCCTGTAGTGTTTCATAATCTTTCCGGGTACGATTGTCATCTGTTCATTAAGAAACTGAGAGGTAATAATGGAGAGAAAATTAATTGCATACCTAATAACGAGGAAAAGTATATATCTTTTAGCAGAGAGGTCGTTGTTGATAAGTTTGTAAATAAAGAGGGAAAAGAGATTACCGTCAAGCGACAACTGCGTTTTATCGACAGTTTTAAATTTATGGCTTCTAGTCTTGATGCTTTATCGAGGAACCTAAGCAAAGACCAGTGTAAAAATATTGGGAAACGATATACTGGAAAGAAGCTCGATCTTTTGCTGAGAAAAGGCATATATCCTTATGACTACGTCGATTCATTTACTACCTTTAATGAAACCGAACTACCACCAAAATCCGCATTCTATTCTAAGCTAAATGATTCGAATATTAGCGATGAAGACTACGAGCATGCAAAAACGGTATGGAAGGAATTTGGATGCAAAACATTCAGAGAATATCACGATTTATACAACGTTTCGGATGTTCTGTTACTTGCCGATGTTTTCGAAAACTTTAGAGATGTGTGTATGAAGAACTATACGCTTGACCCTGCATGGTATTTTACATCTCCTGGTTTAGCCTGGGATGCCGCTTTAAAATTGACAGGCGTGAAATTGGAGTTATTGAATGATTATGATATGATTCTGATGCTTAGGCAAGGGATGAGAGGAGGAGTGAGCACAATATCAAATCGTTACGGGAAAGCGAATAATAAATATATGAGCGATTTCAATAGTAACGAAAATTCTACATTTATTACTTACCTGGATGCGAATAATCTATATGGATGGGCTATGATCAAAAATTTACCTACTCACGGGTTCAAATGGATGAACGAAGATGAATTAAATAATTGGAGAAGTATTCCATGCATATTGGAAGTTGATTTGGAATATCCTAAAGAGTTACACGACCTGCATAACGATTTTCCGTTAGCCCCCGAAAGCATTGAGATTAACAAAGTCAAAAAGTTAATTCCAAACTTAAACCATAAAAAGAAGTATGTGCTGCATTACGATAATCTGAAGCTGTATGAGAGCTTGGGTTTGAAAATAACAAAAGTGCATAGAGGTGTACTATTCGAAGAAAGTGATTGGTTGAAAAAGTATATCGATTTAAATACAGCTCTTAGAACGAAAGCTACTAATGACTTTGAGAAAGACTTTTTCAAGTTAATGAATAACAGTGTCTTTGGAAAAACTTGTGAGAACATTGAAAATCGTGTTGATGTAGAGTTAGTGTGTCAAGAGGAGAGGGCTATTGAACTAGCCGCTAAACCTAATTATGAGAGATGTACTATTTTCGATGAAAATCTAATAGCCGTTCACATGAAAAAAACTAAATTGTACTATAATAAACCTATATATCTTGGCATGTGTATATTAGACTTGAGCAAAACGTTGATGTATGAATTTCATTACAATTACATCAAGGATAAATACGGAAATAGAGCTAAATTATTATTTACCGATACAGATTCTTTGACATACGAAATTAAAACTGAAGACTTTTACTCAGATATCGCAGGCGATATTAAGACTCGATTCGACACGAGTGAATACCCGAGAGATCATCCATCTGGTATTGAGGTTGGAGTAAATAAAAAAGTTATTGGAATGTTCAAGGATGAAGCTAGTGGGAAACAGATAAAAGAATTTATTGGACTCAGAGCAAAGTTGTATTCTTATAAGATGGCTGCTGGAGATGAGCACAAGAAATGTAAAGGTATTAAGAAGAATGTTGTCCAGAAAACTATTACTCACGAAGATTATAAAGACTGTTTATTTACTAAAAAAGAACAACAACGAACAATGAATGTTATTAGATCTTATCATCACGATATTTATACAGAAGAAATTAATAAAGTTGCATTATCTGCAGATGACGATAAACGGGTAATAATGGAGGATGGAATTCATACTTTGGCATATGGTCACTACTCGTTGAAAATTTTTAATTAATGTTTATATTAAATAAATGAGCGTCAAACAAATCGATGTTTGTGGAGTAGTGCTACCGAATATTGCTTTATCGAATGTGGATCTAATCGAAGCGGCTAAGAAACTAAACCTCAATAATTTTAGAGGAGTATTTCTCAGAGACGAGCTGCCGAAGAAACCTGGACGGAATGAGTGTGGGATATTGAATCTAGATGGTTCTAATGGGACAGGCTCGCACTGGTGCGCTTTCTTAAAGAGCGGTAATGAGAAAATATATTTCGATAGTTACGGCCTTCCTCCCCCTCTGGAACTGATAAAGTATTTACGCCGTCCAGTGTTATATAACAGTGAGCGAATACAACCCGATAACGAAGTATTTTGTGGTCATTTGTGTCTGTATGTGACGAAGATGGTGGGTGATGGAATGAATTTCCAAGAAGTTATAAACGGCTTGCATTAAAAATTATTATATATAAATATATATAATGCCTGTCGATAAATTCGGTCACACCGCTGCTGGAGGAACATCACGAAGAGTAATCGCTGGAGGTGTAACTCTTAGTCAAATAAATGCTAATTTTCTTCGATGTGATGGAGCAAATCTGCCGACTGGAAATTTAAAAATGAATGGACATGTGATAAAAGGTCTCCCAGTAACGAATACTTCGACAGCAGGAATGGATGAAGCTTTAAGTAGGGGACAAGCTATTGATTTGATAACGAATCACAACGATTCTCCGTCCAACGATAATCATTTGACGAATAAGAAATACGTTGATGCTTCGAAAGTGTCTAAAACTGGTGATACAATGACTGGCGACCTGTTCTTAAACGTTGGCTCCGATCGTCTGCGTTCAATGGGTTGTAAGGACTTGAGAGGAGAAAATAAAGAATTCACTATTTTCTTAGGTAGTATACGAAATAAACTACAATGTTCGTTAAACAATCCTATTACATTACAATCGACGGATGGATTACTGTGCAAAATGGGTGTAGAGAATATAATGAGAATCGGCAGAGCGTCTAACGATCGAAAAATCGACGTTTATCAAAATATCCTAATGAATAGTAATAATATCAACGATTTAAGCGATCCTCTTTCAGCTCAAGATGCCGCTACAAAAAATTACGTCGATAAATCTCTGAAAAAGTGTCGTGTTGGGTATATTCCTCCCTTGGAAGCTGATGTAAGTGTGACAGGATTCGTTGCTAGTGCCAGTGAGTGTTTATCCGGAAGCAAAGCCTACCATGCTTTCACTAATCTCAAGGACGATGTTAACACAGCTTGGAATTCAGGTCAAGTAATGGCTTGGTTACAAATTAAATGTCCTGAGCCAGTTAAAATTTGGAGAATTGCGATGAAAACCGTATCTGTATCTTATTTCGATTTTGACGCTAGCAATGATGGAGTAGTGTTTGAAAAATTACCCATATTCCCTTCTTCAACGAATTCACCGGCTGTTCCGAGATTTTGTAATATTACTAGACCTATGGGTGCGTATCAATATTACAGAGTTACATCAACGCAAGTGGATGATTTTTCTCCACGAGGGATTCAGGTAATGCAATTATATGTATACGATGACTAATCTGCATTAAAAATTATTATTATATATAAAATGCCTGTCGATAAATTCGGTCACACCGATGTTGGTTCATCACAAAGAGTAATCGCTGGAGGTGTCACTCTTAGTCAAGTAAATGCTAGTTTTCTTCGATTGGATGGAGCAAACATCGCGACTGGAAATTTAAAAATGGGTGGTCACAAAATTAAAGGACTACCAACAACGAAACCTTTGACAGCAGCAATGGATGAGGCTTTAAGTTGGGGTCAAGCCATTGATTTGATAACGAATCACGACGATTCTCCGTCCAACGATAATCATTTGACGAATAAGAAATACGTTAATGAACAAGTTGCATCGAAGGTGGCTAAGACTGGTGATACAATGACTGGTGATCTATTCTTAAACGTTGGCTCCGATCGTCTGCGTTCAATGGGTTGTAAGGACTTGAGAGGAGATAATAAAGAATTCACTATTTTCTTAGGTAGTATACGAAATAAACTACAATGTTCGTTAAACAATCCTATTACATTACAATCGATGGATGGATTTCGTTTTAGAATAAACAATGAAATCATGTTAGAGATGGTTAAGTCACTCGATGGCACTCCTCCGTCTAAAATAAATGTGTATAAGTCCATCTTTATGCATGATGCTTACATTACAGGGCTACACGAACCCAACAGCGTCAGCGATGCAGCTACGAAGCAGTATGTAGATTCTATCTCAATCGGTCCCGCGCTTAGCATTCATTCTTTAACTTGGCAATTCTTAATCGCTAAAACTCACACAAGAGTTACTTTCGATAGTGTAAGATTCAAAACCGATGGTGTTATAAGTGCGGGAATGACCCGTTTCACTCCCGGTAAAGCCGGATACTATTTCGTTTCGACGTACATAGAATTTGGTAACAGTAGTACCGCTCCTGGTAACGTCTACCTGTATAGAAATGGGGCGAATTACATGCAAATTGCGGGCGGAGGGGGAACGGGAGCTGCGTTTAACAATTCAACCGGTAGTTGCATAATTTTCGTAGCCAATACCGATTTTCTCGAGATATTCGCTTATTCACACATCGCACTAAATATATTAGCTAGAGACTTTTCGACAGTATTCTTACGACCTTAATTTCCTTGCTGATCGAAATAATAAAAGGAGATGGATGAGAGATGTGAGGAGGAATCAGTAAAAAATAAAAGGCGCTAGATGAGAAGAGGAGGAATCAGGAAAATAATAAAAGACCTCTTGGTTGACAGTCCAGCGCGCTAACCACTGTACTACCGAGCACCCCCCTCAGGAAATAATAAAAGACATCCAGAGGGCAAATATTACATCTACTTGTAACAGTCCTGCAGTGCCCTTCATGATGGACTACCGACTGACCGGATTATTCGATGATATAAGCATTGTCGTAGTTTTTAGCATAGAGCAGTTGTTGACATAGTTCAATAGCATAATAGCATGATTTTCTAAATCTTTGTGACGCTGATTATGATTAAACCTTTTAATTTGTGGCATCACTGGATAGCTTTCCAGTGCAAAATAATTTTTCACTTAGTCTTCAGCAAAGTCAGAGCATCACGGAAGGCGATTGGAAATGGTGACTCACGAGTGATTTTCTTCGTTTTCATGAACATGCGTTACCATCTCGCGTAAACCTTCAAAACCTTAGATCTCTATAATTGTGAACAAGACATAGGCCTCTAACTAGAGTTCCACTTTGGCCAGGCCGCACTATAGCATGATTGTGTTCGTCAACAAGGTCATGTCATGGTTTCTAGCATATAGCAATTGCTGACATAAGGATTAAGTTCAAAAACATAATCGGATGACTGAGAGAAACTAAATGACTTAAGCCTGTACACTTGTCTCATTATTTGATATCCCTTCAATGCAAAATTTATTTTCCAGTTAATCTTTAACAAAATCAATGCTCTCAAGAGTTTCGCCAAACCTTACAGTTGAGCAATGTCCACTCTCGTGATGAACTCTAAGTACGTCCCACAGACGATTGGCAATGGTGGCTGTAGCTGACGTGTCCTTGTTTTCGTGAATATGCGTCACTATCCCATAAACCCTCAAAACATCAGATTCCGATTGTGGACAAGATGCAACTAGGGCTCCACTCTGACCATCCCGAGCAATGGCGCAATTGTTTTCATCAACAATGCAAAGAGCATTTATCACTTCTTTCTTTTTGTCTTTATCTTTGCAGTTAAAAAACGAGCTCTTTATTTTCCCTGGATTCATTAATCCGTCCTCATTCAACACCATCACAGTTTCACCCGGGGAAATTCTGCCTTTGTGCAAAACCAACCTATGTTCTCCTTTAGGGTTTTTTGTGCGTAGGGTATTCTTCACGATGCGTGAACCATTCATTTTCAGAAATGAAATATCAGCTGTAAATTCTTCGGTTTTCGTTTTTATCGTCCCCTCTATTCGCTCTACTATGTTACCAATGACTACTTGATCCCTTGCGTCGTGTATTTCTGTAGAGTTTCCTTTTCCAATGTGACCAACAGTGATTCCAATTGAATGTATTTTTCCAGAGAATGTGACATACTCGTAAGTCTCTTTATACAAGATCTTATCTCCAGGACAAATTGGTTCGGAACTTGATGTCTCATTTGATTCAGCTCTTTCATCTGTAGCCATTATTCCCCAAAGCGAACTTTAAATTGTAAAGCTGGAATGCAAAACTTTGCAAAATCTATGTTAGGAACAATAAATCATCGACAGTAGGTCTAGTCATCAAATAATTATTAAACGTGATCAGCACACTATGCCTACAACAAAGGGCTCAGCGCTTGAAAACTGGTTACAATAATTTTTCCTTCAGGCCTATAGCATCCTCAGTGCCGTTGGGACGAGCTCTCCCGAGAAGCGTCTGACAGGTACCTGGGTCGGTTTCTACTACTTCCAAGTTCCAGATGTCTTTCAAACGAGGAAACTGTTCATTAATTCTTTGAGTTGCATTCTCCTTGTTCAAGTCATGTGCGTTCACATGAACACAAATGCCCTGTTCTGTGTCGTAGTAACTTGTTGCCCAGTCCTTCCTAAAATGTACAAAGTCGACAGAGTCTACATCGATAACTTTCTATCATCTGAGACCCACAAAATTATCCTACTTGTGATTGAACTTTACGCGACCTGAATCACTTGTGATGCCATCATTGCCATGTACAAATAACACGAAAATATCGACCTGACATTTACTCTACGGAAGTCTTCTAAATAAACAAATAAGATACGCCATAGATTTGTTTTCCTATGTACCGATAGAAACAGATGGTGCGCGAGTATGCGCAAGTAAGTATTTTAATCAAAGCCAAGAGTTTAGAACATAATTATAAGAAAGTGCTATCACAGCAGAAAACACAACGTTACAGTCCTGACACACTTTAGCTGTGTTAGGTTTCACGAGAGGTTATGTGCTATAGGCCTAATGCATAAAATTTCACCAGGCGTTCAAATGCCTTATGAAATCTACTTGAGACCAGTGTGCAAAACGTTGAGGAATTCTGACTAAGTTAGTCAACTCTGTACTATGTGTTTTAGTCCACTCTTTATATATTTCACCTAATAGTTAGGTACTTTAACTTGGTCTGTAGGCCCTACTTAATGGAAACCACTAACTAGCAGTAGGCCTAACTGTTGTTTACCTACTTTTTTAACCAGTTGAAGAGATCTGTAATCGTGTCGCCCTTCTCATCAGAGGTAGGCCTATACTGCCGACTGCATTGAGAAGTAAATCGTAGTTCTTCGCTTTGAATCCGGTATTTTGCAGCTAGCGATTCACAGCTAATGGATCTGGGGATTTTTATACTATAGTGGAAACCCTCACCCTCTCTGCTGGTTTTGCTTGTTGGCGTCGTGTGTGGATCATCTATGGACTTCCGCTTTGTAGGCAAAGTTATAGGCCTAGTTGCACTTGTTTGCATTGCCAGGTACAACTATCTTTACCGCAGGATGACGAGCTTGTAAGAACACAAAGTCGTGTAGGCATTTAGGCGAACTTTTGCGTTGTCTGATGTGTCACGCAGGTGATACATGTAGATGTCTCACCTAATATCTGAAATTGCAAGCAATAATACAAATCCTTGCAAAGTGACTCTGTCACCGGTAGCCTACTGCGCCAATGTTTAATATTTTTTTGATGGCAAAGACACATTTTCATAGCAATCAAATTTTCTATGGCGATTAAAACAGTGTGCCTAATGGTGACGATAAGGGTGAGAATGTCATGCGATAAACATCAATTATTAGCCTACTGCCCAGGGGCGGATCCAGAGGGCAAATCCGGCCATTGTTTTGTTTAATTTTCACCAGCCATTTTGGCTGGGAAAATGAACGTGGCTCCTCTTAAGGTTGGATGAAGCAAAGGGATATTAAAGAGAGAAGAACAGTAGGCCTAGGCCTAGTGTATGACTAAAAAAGGTCATCAGTCTTTTCGATGAGCAAAATGGTATCTTTTTCCAGAGATTAAGATCAAATGACTCTTAAAAGTCATAAGATTTTTCGACCAATGATCAACTGAAAAAATTGTCAGGCCCAGACCAAAAATTTTACCCCCTCCTCTTCTAAAATTTCTGTACCTGCGCTGTTATTGCCAATCCCATCTTTGCATTAGGGTAGAGCCTGAAGTGAAAAACACGAAATCAGGTAGCCTATCTTAAAGTTAATAGCAACTGAAAGTTGTCCAATGACCTGAGTCAAGAAATGTGGAAATGTTTTTAAAAAATCAATGACTTCAGCCCAACCAGAGAGCCAAAATTTACGAAAAATTGCATTTTTTAGAAAAACATTTCTTATTAAATATTCATAGTGCAAAATAATTGACTTCCATTCAATATAACGTTGGAAAAGCTTCGATTCTTAAAGCTAAATCTCTGTCTATTATAAAAGGCTTGATACATCACGGGGTTCTGGCAGATTCTGATGGAGCGTGAATCTATCCCTCTAACTAGATTTGTCACACAATCCCTCTTACCAGTGGTAAAAAAGAAACAGGCTACCAGCGTAGCTGCACGTCACTGAGAAGACACTTAGCAAGATGACAATCAAATTGGTAAATAAGGAATCTGTCAGATTAATCAACAGGCCCATCAAAAACTTTGCAAAAAGACTCAAAAGAAGTTTTGGCACTGGTGGTAGGCCAAGATATTGGCCAGAATAATTAGATTGGTTTTTTGTTACTTTTTGTTGCGTCGCGTTTTTGAATCGTCAAAAAGCGGTGATATTAGCAAAAACCTAGGGGGGCTTTTTGGCACACCATGTATATTGGATGCATGGTCACGTGACTGACGTCATAAAATGGCCATTCTTATTTGTATTGAAGAAGTTTCGACGGTTGTAATGTAATGTTATGTAAATCTTCGAGAATTTCTCAGCGCCTACAAAAGCCACGTCAGAGAGACCAGCCTATTCACCGATGTAAAGGTTTCAAATTACCCCTCCTAAACATTACCCCCCCCCCTGCAAACTGTGAATTGCATGAATCATCTCATTTATTGCACACAAATATCATAAAAATCATCCCGCTTCTTGTTTTGGTCTGAAGATTTTCATCCGTCATCCCACTTCGTGGTTTGTTTTCAATATTTTCATATGTAACTAAAATACTAATCGCCGCAGAAGTTACAATGGAGAAATGGTTTCGAGGCTATTATTTTTTCAGGAAAAAAATTGATAACACACCACGAAGACAGAAATTGATCCGACGAAGATTTTCTCTTCACTTAAAACTGAAACTGATTAACATTTTTGATAAAAGTCATGCACAAATATGGTGAAGGTTTTCGTTATCTTCAGCAGAAATTCCCAAGAATAAGTGATGCCAAGCTCAAGAAGGTTTCTGTTGGTCTGCAGGTCAGATACAACATCAATGACAATGACCTCCCACTAAACTTGCGACTTATGCCTAGACTAAATTCACCTGCTTTCTATAGGCTAAGTCACTCAAAACCTATTCAATTCAAATCAAGTTTATTGCTGCCATAAAAGCAAATTTAATATAATTATATTAGGGTGCATAAAAAATTTTTTCCTGAAATTTGAGTTGCCTGGTATTCAGTTATGTTACATTACCTTAGAGAAACATTGTGGTAAAAAAAATTTTTATTCAAAAATATTTAGAGGTCCCCCCGGCCCATTGAAGTTTTGTTTAGTTCCATTGCTTGTACTGTGGAAGACAGTCATGACAATTTTTTCAGTCGGTAGCCATTTCTAATTTGCATTACTAAAATAAACATATCACATATTTTTAAGCTGAAATAAAATTCATCTTATTTCACTTAACCCTCGGGCTACCAGGGGGGGGTGGTATCCACCCCCCCCCCTAGGTTTTTTCCAAATAAATTTTTTTTCCCTTAGGAATAAAATTTTGACGTTTTAGGTAGCTGTAGAGGATTCATTTGCACACATTTTTAGCTAAAATGTGTGAGGATATACCATACCATTCAAAAGTTATACCCGATATACCCGAGGCACCAGGGGGGGGGTGGATACCACCCCCTTAGATTATCGGCTGTATCTTATCCGTCCTTTGACATGAAGAGACACCAATTACACCATTCTGTAGAGGGAATGTGGGGCTACATTGTGGTGGTCACGGAGTTGTCTTTGGACAATCGGAAGTGCTAAAAATAAAATAAAATATAAATAAAGGTGTTTTATTTTTAAAAAAGTTTCATGTTTTTCCTATTAAAAATTATTCATAATTTATTTTTTAAGAGAAATAAATTATGTCATTCTATCGAGGGCATTCAGGGCTATTTTTTTATACCAATTAATTTGACATTTGATGACCGGAAGTGCTCAAAATAAATTTAAATGTGTGAAAATGTTGGGTTTTTTTACAACGCAAACCGATGAGTCTGCGTAAACGTTTTTCAGCATGTTTTACCTGTTTTTTCTCTTTTTATTGTAACTAAAACTAACTTATTACTAGTTTTTATAGTTGATTATTGGACTTTATTATATGTAAACTTTCTTAATTAAATAAATTATGTTAAAAACACACAGAATCTAATATTTTGCTTATATTTTGTGGAATCGACGGGTGCCTACGGTAAAAAATTCATAACTTCGGGGTGCTTTCATATATTTTAAACCTAAATATACCATTTTGTGCAGAAATGAATGCTGAATCCATAGGTGTATTACAAGTTATGATATCTCAAACCAAACCCAAAATCCAGGGGGGGTGGTAACCACCCCCCCCCCTTGGTAGTCAGTGTTACAAAAAAAGCTTGGTAGCCTGAGGGTTAACCTATCTGAAAGGTGAAATTGCTAAATATTTAATATTTAATTAATCGATTAAAAAATTTGAGTTAGGGCTAGAAATCAATATATTCTTTTGCTTGAATATATATATAGATTCGGTTTATTATTTGTACATAATTATCAGAGCCATTTCACATGCATTGAATTGCCTACCATTAGAACCCAATTCGAATAACTCCATACTCAGAATCTCAGATGAATCTGTGTTTTCTTTTTGGACCGGGCCCCGATGCAGAGTCCGAGGTTTTTGAAGAAAAGATAGCGGCAGCTGAGAGATTGGTGACAGCATGATCACATCATCTATGTTGCTGTGATTGTTGACCAATTTATACATTTTCATGCATTGCAAATATGACAAGGAAGGGACTTTTCACTGATTTACATAATTATTACAACATAATTTATCAGAGTATTACATCATTGGCTAAAGTAATTAATTTACTATTTGCCTGATTTTGATCTTTAAGCTTATACCACGTGCATTGCCTGACAGGGTAGAGCACTTCCTGCAATCTGTGTTTATGGTGCAACAATCAGATGTACTCAGTTTTAAGATGCAATGTGTACCATTGCAATCTAGCAGCGCCAAGCTTTCAGCAGCCAAGAAAGTAGGCCTACCTAAGCAAGTGATCACCTTAACCAATGAACAAGTTGAATTTCTATGTGACGATCATCATGAGTTTGCTGAGTTATCACTTGTTTACTTGTCTGCTTTGAAAAGTGAAGTGACCTTCAGAAGATCTGGTGCTCTACGCAATGCATAATACAATAATGCATGATGGCTGTGTTGGCCTTAGCATTGCTCTTTGTGAGTCGCATGTCGCAAACTGTGCGATGCACTATAACCAAAAACTCTCAAAAACCCAGAATACATGCATTTGCCAACTCTATGTGTATGTCACATAGTATCTTACATGTAAGAAACCCTGTGTGCACCTTGGAATGGTGTACACCTGTACAAGCCGTTCCTGGAGTATCAGGCTGCTGACAAGGTTATTTCTCAATTTGCAACTCGAGCACTACATGTAAATCAACATCTTTGGGATCTCACTTGCACTTGAGAAATTGGTTCTGAAATGCTGAAATGGTTCCTGTGGCACTATACATTGAGTGTGTACCTTTTGGCACGAGACACTCTAGCAGATGCCTTAATCAAGCTCAAACCAGTTACTTATCTGCAAGCCCAATTAATCGATCTGGCAATGACTGGGGCACATCATCTATTAATTTTTCAACACAACTGTGTGTGCAACCTTGTTCAAGTGAATTCGTGGTTCGCAATGTACCATCTTCTTAACCGCCCTGTCAATGAGTGTTGCACGTCAGCTGCTTACGTTTCAAGTGCTAAAATGTTGAGGGCGTGAATGTTGTGAATGATGGGGCGGAAGTAACGTAGGACTTTGTCGAAGTCACTCGATCTGTGATAATAATAAAACTAAATTGCAAAACATGAAGCAACTATTGTATTTCTGTAACAGTTAACCATGTATAAGAGCAAACTATTAAAAAACTAACATGGCTAGTGGCTCCATAATTATTATATATCAATATTTTTATTTTAATGGTCTGTTTTTGTACATTTGACATACAAATGTTGTATGAAGTCATTCGAAATTCCAGCAAAAATTAGTTTTTTTGGCAATGTCATTTCTAAATATTAATTTAAAACATTGTAACAACATTGAATTTGATGTTTAACATTGCTCTAGTCATAGAATTATTGGAATGAAGCAATTATGTTTGATTTCACAAAACGAATTTGCTCAAATGTGCATGTTCGAGGTTCCTCAAATCAATGTTTGAAAACAGGGGTGGGGGGACCTCTAAATGTATGCTGATTTCAAAAATCTTTGTGCCCAATTTAATCTTGATCACAATGGAACACAATCCAAACCCAGGTAGCTCTTTTTATATACTTCAAATTTTTGCAATGCATTGGTGATGCACCCTAATATATATATATATATATATATATATATATATATATATATATATATATATATATAAAATTATACAGCAATTACATAATATTACATAATAATATTACAATTACATAATATGACTTGCTAATAAAGCTACGAATGTTAGATATAAATACATGTGCAAACGAGTAGCAATTCCAGGGAAGCAATAGGAGACCCAGAAGGGAAGATCCCACTATTTAGGGGCCCAATTATTTTATTATTTTAGCTGTGGCTGGACTGGGAGCGCCTCTGAGAAGGTTTCTTGAAGAGGCGCTATATAAATTCACGAAATGAATGAATGAAATGACAAGCATATCGAGCATCTGTTGGAGGAACCAGAGACACTTGCCTGGAAAGCACTGAAGAATGTTGTCGAGAATTTTCTTGGTTACTGTAGAACTCCAAATTAGCCTAAGCTTACATTAAACTGGGTAACAAAATGTTACAGCATAGGCTACTGACATGAAATGTAACATGTACATGTAACTTAAGATTCACATCTTGCATTTACACTTGAACTTCTTCCCAAGTTCCCCACAAATCTTGCGATGAACACCAGGAAATTGCCAGAGTGGAAAAATGGTATAAGGGAAACTGGAATCCAGCAGTATTAAAATCAACATGCAGGCCTATGATTTGCACACGAAAAAACGCAATTTTCTTCAAATATAGGTTACATTAAAATTTAAAAATATTGTTCGTTCAAAATTCCTGAAATTTTGGTAAAGTGTCCGTATTTCATATTCACAAAGGTAGAAAAAATAATCCAAGCTGGTTCGACGTTTTCCACAAAAAGTTTATAGTAGGCCTAGAATACCTCTGGGGTGTGTCATACCCCACCTCACCTCCGAAGGGTTAACACAGTAAATAAAATGTGTAGGCCTATAATAGCCTCGTACACAAGCGTGACAAAGCACTGTTGTTACCTAAGACATACAGACGTAGGTTATTAGTGTACAGTATCTCCTTTCTGCTTAATTAATGACAGCACTGACTCTATCCGGCACAGAATGGATCAGCGTCTGAAGTGTCCGAACTGCTATCGCTCGTTGGAGGCGACGTTTGAGCTGATCAACGTTATTTGGCTCGGGATCTTTATAAACGCTGAGAGAAAAAATACTCCACAAGTTCTCAATAGTAGATAGGTCCGAAGAGTTGGGTGGCCAATCTTTCGGCTTTATGATGTATGTGTGTAGACTGGTTGTCGCCTAGCAACTTTGTTGTCACAGATGATGTAGTCTATAACAGAGTTGGGTGGCCAATCTTTCGGCTGTATGTGTGTAGACTGTTTGTCTAGCCACTTCGTCAGCCAATTCGTCGTGACAGCTGACGTGCTGAAATACTCATAGGCCATCGATCATTGTCAACAAACAACTTTCGTTGCGTGACACTGTCATTGTCATTTTCTCTCTCGAACGCTGCTTTTACGGTCTGCTCGAGAATGTCAGTGATATAGTACTGCGAGTTCAGTCTGGTACCATAATAGGCAAAAACTCTAATGAATTCTATCTGGTAAGAAGATTTATAATAAAGCCAGCAAAGACAGTCATGCATGAAGACAAATACTAGCTTGCACAATGCAGACATATCAGCAGACGAACATAGCCTAATATTGCTTTCTTCGGCCTTCAACGACCTCCATCTGATAAGATTTATACGGGTAACAAGGCATAATTATAGTGAAGACAGCCATGCATGAAGAGTTCCACGACAATTGGTCTACGGACAACTCGTCTACCGACAACTCGTCTACGGACAATTGGTATAACGACAACTGGTCTACTGTAACAGACGGCTCGTATTGATGAAGTAGAAGCTGGATTTATGAACATGTTTTTTTTGGTTAAATGGAAGCTGGATTGATGATTTTCATTTATGTATTTCAACATGCATCCAGCCTCTTCTTCATATATAAAGATACCTTCATCCACCTTCTGTTTCTCGCCCGTGTTTTCGTCAATCCAGCTTCTATTTCAGATATAAAAAATACCCTCATCCACCTTCCATTGCTTAAGCGTTTTTCACCAATAGGCCTACAGCTTCTATTTCAGATCTAGAAATGCCTTCATCCAGCTTTTATTTTTCATGCGTTATTTTCGTCAATCTAGCTTCTATTTCATCTGTAAACGAACCATCATCCAGATTCCATTTCTCTTGCGTTTTTTCATCAATCCAACCTCTATTTCACCTGTAAAAACTTTAATCCAGCTTCCAATTCTCAAGCGCTGGATCAGTTGTCGGTAGACCAGTTGTCGGTAGACGAATTGTCCGGAGAAAACTTGTCGGTAGACGAGCTGTCGGTAGACGAGTTGTCGTGACACCACTCAGTACTCACCTCCGGGAAAAATCGGCATCGTATACTCACCTTCGAAGACCAGGGTACATCCGGGTATACAGCGTATACAGGGCCCTGGTATACAGGCTAAGTATTTTGGTGTAGCCTATTAGTTTTCATGAAATTCGGGCGAATGACTATTAAAAGGTCATCAGTTATTTCGGAGAGGAAATTTTTACATTCACGCCAGATTTGGGCCGGATGACTAAACAAAGGTCGTCAGAAATTTCGGACGAAAAAAATTCGGGTTTTCTCCCGGTCAGCGTGTACTCACCTCAAAATTTACCAGTAGGGTACAGTGTTGTCAAGAGAGTGCGAATGCATTTGCAACACGAAAGGACTAGAAGGAAAGAAGTCATTCAAAGTCACCAGAGCGTTCAGCTTTACCACGAGAGTAATGAACAGTCAACACTTTAGTAAGTCATGAAGTTTCTATCAGAACAACTAAGGGTTTAGGCTGGTTTAGTCCATCTACACTGACGGACACCATGAGAATAGCCTAGGAGGCCTTTTCAACTTATGTATTCAGTGCATGCGTGTTTGGCATAAGAGATGAATAGAACGAAATAATATGTTCAATTAATCAATCAATCAATTTTTATTAAGCCAAGACGCGTACAAGATCATTTCAAAATAAACATTAAATCTCTTGGTTACAAAATGGAACCTAGAAAGGACTGCAGAGACTCGCTGGTTAGGGCCACCTACATGTACATGTATAGAGGAAGGTTGCCAAAGATGGACCAGCGCCAAAGATGGACCACTCCGTTATTGGTCACAAGGATTGAAACTGTATTGTAATGTGATGCTATCGTATCAAGCAGGTCACAAGATAGATTGAATGAAATGATTAGACATCCGCTACACATAAAAACCTTCGAGAAAACAGAAAAAACGTTAATTGACATCGCTTGATATAATAATAGCTTGGGGGTAAAATGAGTACAAAATCGAGCCCGGACCTGCTGAAAAGTTTGGAATTCGTCTTTATGAACTAAGTTTTTCAATTCTTTACAACATACCATACCAGAAAATCCAATATCAGAACTGCTTAAAAAGTTAAATGAGTTGGAAGTGGGTGTGTGCAAGTTGCCTAAGAGGAAACATGACATTGTGTGGTCCATATTAGGCAACTATGCATGAACAGTTTGTATGTATGTACGTATGTATGTATGTATGTATGTATGTATGTATGTATGTATGTATGTATGTATGTATGTATGTATGTATGTATGTATGTATGTATGTATGTATGTATGTATGTATGCTGCCGGCTTTCATATGTCAGGGCTATGTGGATGGGAAAAGGGCCAGAGGAAGGCCGAGAAGAAGATGGATGGATGACGTGGAGGAGTGGACGGGGATGGCGATGGTGGACTGCGTGAGGACCGCGAGGAACAGAGAGCAATGGAGGAGGATGACGTCGTCGACTCTGATCCCCGATCCGCAGCAATGAGGATGGGCACGACGACGACGACGATGTATGTAGCCTATGTATGTATGTATGTATGTATGTATGTATGTATGTATGTATGTATGTATGTATGTATGTATGTATGTATGTATGTATGTATGTATGTATGTATGTATGTATGTATGTATGTATGTATGTATGTATGTATGTATGTATGTATGTATGTATGTATGTATGTATGTATGTATGTATGTATGTATGTATGTATGTATGTATGTATGTATGTATGTATGTATGTATGTATGTATGTATGTATGTATGTATGTATGTATCATGCATGTAGGTATGTATGTATGCATGTGGTGTGGCTAATTGCTGTGGACATGGCGGTGGAGCTCGTCATGATGGTAGTCAGGGTGGTGCTGCGGCGGAATATAATTATGGTGAATATGATGATAATAATTATTATGGTAGGAATCAATTCACCGACACAGTTCGATTTGCAAGATCGAAGATTACCTTTCAGTTGTTCCTGTATTGAGGAAGGTCAAAAAAGAGTTACAATGTCATGATGCTGGAATTCGTTAGTTTAATGTAGAAGCGTAGATTTACCGCTCAAGAAAAGACACAGAATCGGTGACTATTATTTGATTTACGTTGTGTACCAACTGGGTTCAAAAGACCACCTTACAGTGAAAAGAAGTTTATATCAGTTTTTCATGCATTCTATGGAATCTAGCCTATCTTATTGTTTGACAATAATTCCTTACACCAATTGAATGTGAAAGCAAAACCTTTAGTTAGCTGTAATCGAAGACCAATTACTTAGCCGTTAATAATTAATCGAATACGAACAAACGTGCACTTCAGTCATTGAAAATGTCTGAACACACTGCAAGTTCAACATTTCTACAAAGTAAACACGGACACCGTCTCAAGTGCACCATGTATTGTGGCACTCGTCGCAGATAATCTGTAATCTTAACTGCATAAAAGGCCACGGCACAGATCGCGTCTGAGTTCTATCAAGACTGAAGTAGCTCAGACACATAGTGGATTTTTTATCATTTCAATTTTGGCTGATAAACAATATTACACCAATACATTTTAAAACTTTTAGCCATGAGAAACCATGTGATGCAGCGTCCTGCACGCCTGTAATATAGTCCATAATAATAATTCATCTACGTTGCAGTTTGGACTATTTTCAGCGCCGCTAAAGAAGTTTCTTTCGAATAATCAACAGATGGCGAACGAAGACGAATTTTCGTGGTCAATTTGAAGGAGCAAGTAGAACGATTCTCTATAATTCCATTCGGCAGATGCCCAAGTCGGAATAATTCCTTTGGTATTCGTCAGAGGGCTGCAGTAGCAATCGTGTTGACATTGAGAAACATAATTATACATCCTCCATTATTATAGTCGCCGAAGAATTTCCTCGTAATGCAATGTTGTAGTGAAAGCTTTTGCGTCACATTAGAATGTGATGTAAATCTTCGAACAGTTTCTCAGCCCCTAAAAAAGCCACGTCAAATAGACCAGCCTATTTCCCGGGCATTAGGCCTCTATCAAAATCATGCCCGCAAATGCCAGAGCTGCCCTGTTCGTTCCTGTGTCAGGCCATTATATGGGAAGGTCAAACCGAGGAGCCAGCGTCGTGTTACGGTGATAATCTATTGTACCAGGTACAAGTTATAATATTATGGTCAATAGTTTTTATTGATTATTGTACAGTATGTATGAGTGTATACTGTAGGCCTAACGATCGTGGAAATTGCGATCGTTAATTATAAATTTGCGGCCTAAAACGGTTTGCGGCCTAGATTCGCGGCCTTGCTAAATTTGCGAGCGGTCCTCGGAGTTTAACCCCTTTTTGGAACTGACCGCCGGAGCAGTAATCCTTTCTAGCGGAGAAATTTGCATTGCGACACTCTATTTTTAGATCGGCGGCAACGCAACCGTTTTGATTGGACCTCCTCGGTCACGGGACTCTCACGAGTCACGTGACGTCGTCTCTGGTTGGCTGGAAACAGCTAGATCGGCAGACGGAGGAAAGGTTTCGAGGGTGCAACATCTCCGTGCTCGTGCCGACGAAATTGTTGATAAAAATAAGAAGAATTCTGACAGAAATTTCATTGAAATAATTCGTTTAATAATTCAACGGACGAACGAGATATTGAAGATACTTCTGGTTAAGACCGTAGAGTCTGGAGGAAGTTTTTACGCTAAATTGTCGACGAAATAGAACCAAAATTCTTCCGTGGTAAATTCGCTGGTAGACGATTCCTTGTGACCGCCATTGTCGTCATTGCCTATCGCTGCGATAACAATTACTGGAGGGGTAGAGAAGTATCACTGTGGTTTTTATCTGATTCCTTAACCGAGAAAGTTGAATAAGTATAATCTGTGAATAATACTTTGGCTGTGTGCAGTGTTGATAGATAATTAGCAACGAATGGATCGTGTGCAATAATTAATTAGATAATTGATTGAGTATAAATTGATCAGATAATAGTGAACAATTCTTTCAGCAGAGAAACGCGCCTGTAAAACTGATATAAGATTTAACCTTAATAAGCCTAAAGTGTTTTACTTAAATAATCAGAGTAAAGTTAGAACATGTATTAGAAACGTGTAATAATTAAGTCGTGTAGTTAAATCTTACGGAACAGACTCTGAATAGTGAATATTGTACATTGTACGAGAACATTGCTTTTAATTTCAACTACTGTTAAACATTGACAAAGTTTGTCAACTGCAGTTAAGATACGTTTGCTTAATTAAGTAATCTAAACGAGTATTGAATAACTTTGACTTAAGATAACCCTGAAATGTCCGAGGTATCTTATGAAGACGAGGTGGAGGAGAATAGGGAAGAGAATGAGGAAGGAGAAACCCCGGATGATAATGACCCCGAGGGGATGAGTAAAACAGGAGTCGTTGAACTTCTACAGTCCTTCACAGGCACACTAGCAGAATTTATGGAGCGCCATGATTCTCAAATAGAGCACCTAAATAACGAGATAAGTCAATTGCATGAACGCCCGGGTCAGTTTATCCCTTCTTCGAAGGAAGGTGAGGTAGTTTCGGAACGGCTAAGGGAAGTGGTAACACCACTAAAGGAAAGGGGGATCCAAAAACCTGTTGGAGCGGATTCGAACCCTGACGACCTTTATGCAAATGAAGTCGTTGCTCTCAGACCGAGAGCCGCTGAGCTGTATGTCCCTTCCACTCGAGCTATCCTTGGTACCTGTGTAAGACAACCCCGGCCTGAAGTGGTGGAAGCTACCCTCCCTTACGGCCAATCGGAAATTGACTCTGCCCTGGCGCATACCGTAGAAAGTGCTGACCCTGCTTATTTCGCATTATCTTCGGTTCCCCTCAATTCACGGACGCCGCTCCAACAGCGTGGCACCTCGTTTGGAAACACCTGGCAGTTTCCGAAAATGGGGGTCGCGACAATACACGAGTGTCTTTTGTCGGCTTGTTTGTGTTTAGGTAGCCTACGTTTGCGTGTGCGCGCGTAGCCTATAGGCTTAAGTATTTTCTTATCAATGAAGCACAGAGTAGGCCTATGTTCCTTAATAGGCCAACTACTTTGACCTCATAAATTTAGCTACGACAAGCGTCTTTATAACGACGTGCACGCATCAGTGACCGCATGCACGAAACAGCGTGACACTCACTCAAGACTTGAATCTGGCCTAAGCTGGAGTAGTGGGTCAATTCCGTATGCATTGTTCGAGGGTAGAGAAGTAAGGAGATTGGCCGGGAGCCAGGGCCGGATTAAGCTCTCGGGGGGCCCGCCGCCATATTCTCCGGGAGGGCCCTTAATCTACCTTGACCTTCCGTCACCATGGTCCTCAGAACTTCCTCTCACATGTTAAATTGTTATTGCATGCCTATAATTGATTAATCACGAATATGAGCCCTGATATATGATGAGAAATGTCTTTGAAATGACAGCCTAAAAATTATTGCTATAATTATACTGTTGTTGTGTGGAAATTTAAAAAAATGGGGAGGTGCTTGGCGCTTCGCTCCTCGGCGATCGTCCTCCGGTTGCTCGCTCACAGCCCCCCACCCCCAAGCCAATGCCAAGTCTTCGCCTACGCGAGCACCCATGCTATGGTTCAAATTTTCAGCTAATGGCTGTGGCAAACTGGTGAAGAATGTCATTGAAAGAAACAGTAACTATTAGCAGAAATATGCGTTGTAACCTTTAAGACACCTGCTGACCCACAAATTTTAGGTTCTTTAGATGTGTAGGCCTATTATATACCTTCAGTCCTTGGCGCTTAGGACCTAACTATAAGCCATTAAACAAACCGATCCAACCCCTTCCTTTGACCCATCTGGAGTTTATGAAAAAAATTCAGTTTTGGAACAGAGGAATTAATGCTGTTTTTCTACCAGAGGGTTCTTTGGCTATTCGCCTATTTTGAGCACTGGAAAGTTGAAATATTTTGTTTTTTGGCATCGTTTACTTTCGTCAATACAATTATAATCATGAAATTCATGCCAGGGATCTTATACCGGTAGGCCTACTCAGTGCCGGCGCTAGGGTACCGGAGGCCCCCCTCAAAATAAAACTTGAGGCCCCCATACCTTGAGCTGTCATCTCAGCAAAATTTCTCATAATATAAGGGCTGAAAGACAGGTGTAAGACTTCAATAAATGTCCCTCCCAATTTTTAAATTTTTTGGAATTTCCACGCTGAAATTGTAGAATTTTAAGCTGTCATCTTTATAAAATTGCTCACCTCTCCATTGTTTAAATTTGTCTGATTTGCCATCTTTAATAGTAGCATTTATAGGCTGTCATCTTAAAACAATTGATTATTATTAGGCTAATGGACAGTGGATGATACTTTTTCGGTGCGTGGTTTCAGGAATGAGCCGTCATGAAATGTATAATTAAGCTTGAGGCCTCTTGCAAACTTGAGATCAGACACGTACCATGGACATCTGGAACCCTACACATACAGGGTTTAATGTTTAGGCCTCACGCAGGTTTTATTCTGGAGCCTCATCCAATTAGCAATTACAATAAGTTACAATTTATAAATGTTGTGTTTGAGAAAGTGGACGAAACTGCCTGAGTTAGTTTAAATGGCTTTACTTACGCCCAAAATCGATATGGCCGGTATGATGTTTGCATTAGGTCTGCTGTGACAGTGCCATAATTATGGTTAGTTGAGGCATGCACCCGACCGGATCTGGTGCCTCAAATAAATGCGCCGGTTTAAGAAATATACAGTCACAAATAGCCATAATGACCAGCTAATTTTGGGGGCCCCCTGGGGGCCCATTCAAACTCGGGGCCCCCCAAATGGGGGGTATGGGGGGTGCTAGCGCCGGCACTGGGACTACTCTAAGAGTTATAGGCTATAGGGCACACAGTGCATTGTTTGCTCATAAAAACAAATCAGTAATTGACTTAAATTTACACACTGTCCTTTAAGTGAAGTTGAATAAATTTATGGGAAAATGCACATTAAAAATTCTTTTTGTTCTCGCACGGGGGGCCCCTGACGACGGGGGGCCCGCCGCCATGGCAGACATGGCGTACTGGTTAATCCGGCCCTGCCGGGAGCGGGGTGAATCCTAAAATTCCCGGACAACGCCAGGTGCCCCATCAATAGCAATTAATAAACTGCCATCTTAGGCAATTCAAATAATTATTGTAGGTCGAGAGCTAATTAGAGAGCATACTTCTTCGCGTCGCATTGTTACACTCGAATTTATGATTATTGATACACACTTAGGCTACAACTGATGGCTGAAAACAACAGACATTGGTATGTTTTTCTTCTAGATTTCTATAGCGTCCTTCAAGCTCACTACTCGGAGGCGTTCCCGACTACAGCGCGGACACTGCTTTGGAGCTTCACGCCGGAGAGTCCAAGCAATTGTGAGTGAAGGACTTGCTCAAGGTCCATACACGGCGGCTTTAGGTAGATTCGACCCTGGAACCCTTAGGCGTCAAGACACCGACGCGGACACTACGCCACCGCGCCCCACATGGTTATCTGACTCTAAAAATAATAATCGCTGTAGCCGAGGGATGAAATGAATGAGGAGGTTTCCTGTTGGCTTTCGTACAGACAATTATGGATGAGCCACTTGTCCATGGTCACTACGCAGTGGCGTGAGGTAGATTCGAACATGCGATCCTTCGCTTAGAAAGCAGAGAACAGACCCGTTACGGTACACCACCGCGTCCCACTATACTGACTATAGGATTCTTTTAAGGTGCTTTGACGCCAGACAGTTTCTATCTACGATCTATGTAACATAGATTAGGCCCACTTCGAAAAGTTTGAGCGTTTAATGAAATAATGTCGTCATTTTGTTTGCAGTCGCCGGTGGGAGTCTGATTGTAACTCCGCGGAATATTGCAGTCATGAGTGGCCAAGAAGTCGAAATGCAGTGCCAAACTGACGATGGACAGAAACTGAAGTGGTACAGACAGCATCCCGGACCTCCCCTAGAAACAACAGAAAAGCAGATTTATAACGGATATCGTGTTTCTTCGCAGTTTCCCCTCTATACAATCAACACGAGCTCTGATGGAAAATATTCTAATTACTCGCTAGTCTTCAATGCATCAAAAGAAACTGCAATGCGCTACAAATGCCAAGAGCCAGGTTCAGTGGAAGAAAAATCAGCGGAACTCATCGCACTGGGTGCGTATTTCACCACGTCGGCAATTATTGTTCAGTAACCGGGATAGCAGGTCTTGTGGTCGAATCTTTGGTGATATTTTTCACAGCTGAGATAGGTAGGCTACAGGTACCGACTTAATTCCTCCACCTTTGATACAGCCGCGATAAAAGTTTGACATTGCTTTCAGTTTTCGTTTTGTAAATAAGCCTATAATAGATGTGAGCTTATTGCTTTACAAAAAATTAATAATGTTGACATTGTTTCCAATTTCTAAATATCCCTAGATGTATTGTTCTACTTAAATACGATCCAGAGACTAGGCAACATTTGAGTAGACTAATATTCTGATTTCGAAACGTAATGTTCTCAAAGAACAATGCGAATTATAATGAAAGCGCGTTCCGCTCTTCTGACTTCAAAAGCTATTGGTGTCTAAAGACATGTTTATTGTTTAGCCTCATAAGACGCTTTCGGCTACCATTACTCATTCTAAAATGGTAACACGCCTTGCTTCCGCTAGACGCAGTCAGTACTAGTCACGGTGATTGCCAAATGCCAACCAAAACATTGTTGTATAGGCCTACTTCTAGACTATAATTCAGGCAAGTAATTTTGTATGGACATAATTATGATACTTATAATCTAAAATTATGAGATCACAATTTCGCAGCACATAATAATTATAGTCGTTTGTCATAAGAGCCGTTTGCGGAAAATAATTTTTATTATCATTGTTAGTTAATGTTATACATTGGTTAACTCTACGTGTTTGCGAGGGCTTGCCACTGGTGACTCTTTCAGCTAACTGTGTTTTGTTTTGCAACGTGTTGTTATTTTTTGCTCGCCATGACTGTTAACTTAACATCATTTCGGCTAGTTAGTGCAGAGAGCACCTCTGAGTAGATATATATATCTTGAAAGGGCGCTATATAAATTCTCAGAATGAATGAATGAATGAATTGGTTTGGTCTTTGTTTTCTAGTATCTGACCCGAGATGCAATGCAGCCAGTGATGATGCATTTATCAACATCACCTGTGTCATTGGTTTTCATGGAAACTGGGCACCAATGATGGAGTGGACGTGGTGTAACAATGAAAATATCATCACCAGTGATGTCTCGCACTCCATAGTTCAAAATTACAGATCAAGTAGCACCTTGACAATTAGACAGATTGGCAATGACAGTGCATCCTGTTACAGACTCACAACACTGTTCAGAGAAGCTGGAAGACCAAACGAAACAAGCGCAGACAACATTCCAACCTATACCCACACGATCTGCTTCAAACAACCTGACTGGGGCAATACCTCTGAATGCGACGAAGCCAGGAAAAACGACAGCAATGCGTTCAGTAGGTGCTCAATAAATTAGTAAAATTTACATAAGGAATTATTTATTATTATCATTATTATTATGATTTGCTTGATTCAATCAGAGAGTTGTGTAAGGGTGTGTTATTTACATTCACACATAACGTATACGCACAACTGAATACCTTCTTTCTCGTCACTTTCCAACTTAAGGTAACGTAGGTCTACTTTGGTTTACTGCCAAAACCGCGCTAGCACAAAATCGCGGGTAACTGCGTGCGATCATAACATCGCTTGTTTGCGCATCTGTTGAAGTTCGATATTGTAACACAAGCTCGAGATGTTAAGAACATTCATTTGAAAATGGTATTTTAAAGCTAATGAATATAATTATCGAAAAAAAGAAGAAAGATTGATCTTTGCACTTCAGAGGATCCGCCGTTACCTGTAAAGTAGACCCGTAGAGAGAATTTGCGCAAAAGTTTTAAAGACATTTTTTAACTGTTTACAATCATACGAATAACGCAGTGCGTTAAAATAAATGAAAATAATCATTATTACAAAGAGCGTGATTAATTTCTTATGTCGGATAGTCTATCATTTCCATGATTGCGCGGTTGTGAACCCCGCGGTTTTGTTCGCCCGGTTTTTGCCTAGATGCCAGTGGCCTCGTGCTCATCAGCAATTTGCAATTGCCTGTTTGACTCTTCTGTTCTGACTCTTCTTTGTAGCCTCTATTATTCGCCTCTAATTCTCTCCCTTCTTCCGGTCCTTTGAGATGGTATTGAAAACTTAGGCTATATTTTTACATTTTCAGACCAGAACACTGTCATACTCAATGATTTTACTCATTAATCAATGTCAACTATAACCTAGTTGGGAGTAAATTACATACATGTATATATTAAAGTAATATAAGATGTATATTGCTATGATAGGACGTGAAATACAACAGCTTAACTGACATAACGCTTCTCTTCTTAGGTAGCCTGTCAGTTAGGATAAGACAGCAGCTGATGCTGGCGGCTTATCGCTTGGAAGCCGATAAGGCTTTCGATTGACGATGATCGCATTTTGTTCTTTGCATCTGCTTAACGTGTATGAGGTGAGCGTTCAAGAGAGAGAAAGAGAAAGATATATATATATATATATATATATATATATATATATATATATATATATATATATATATATAGAGAGAGAGAGAGAGAGATAGAGTGTGTGTGTGTGTGTTCGCGCGCGCACCATGACATATTAGCCTTATTAGGCTTAGGCTTATTTCATTTCAGTCCGATTCTTGAATATTATAATTTCTAATTATAGATTCCCGGGAGAAAGAAGTGTCCACAACCCTGACAATTATTTGTGGCTTTTCGATTCCGATATCTGTTTTAGTAATTGGCATTTTCGTAGTCATTTGGTAAGTTCAATTTCTGACTGATTCGTATAGGAGCCTACATCGGCGATTCGATAAATACATTACACGAATTTGCATTGCATTACTCTTTTAGTCACCTTGAATTCCATTCTGAGGCTATATGCTAGTCATCGTGAGAAAGTCTAATAAAAAGGATTGCGTCTTTGTCCTCGTTCATATTATCACCTATTTGCTATTTATTTTTCCATTTCTATAGCGCCCTTTCAATCTCACTACTCATTGGCGCTTCCAACGACAGCGCGGACACTGCATCGGAGTTTCACGCCGAAGCGCCCGAACAATAATTGTTGCGTGTGAAGGACTTGTTCAGAGTCCGTGCGCGGCGGCTTGAGGTGGATTCGAACCTAAATCTATCCGGCTCCAAGGCACCGAACCCACCACTACACCATCGCGCCCCACATCTCTCACTCCTCTGTGCGCAATCTTGGCATCTACTGTTTCCGTCTCCTTAATCTAGTCTTATGTCTTCAACCGATGCTCCGCCTTTGAAGCTTTCTAGTTCCTGACGAATATCCCTCTCTTTGGTCTATGACTTCCGTAATACATGACTTTCATCGAAAATCAGTTTTTGAAGATCTTCACGGATAAAATTTTGCGTTTATGAATAGATGATGCCATGAGTTTAGCCTCTGAATCACATTTTATACATCTGCAGTAATTTATGATTACGATTAAGTCCATTGATTTACCACGATTCTTCATAGTTAGAAAACTTGTATTAATACATTACTTGCGTTTCAATCAATATAAACAATGAATTCAAGAATTTCTTAACATTCTTTTTTGCGTTATTATCGGCAGTTGCTGTTGGTGCAAAAAACCAAGTATCTCAAAAAGTGATAACAGAGGTAGGTTAATGTTCATCTACTTTGTAATGATAATTAATCAGTCGTAGGCTCACACTCTCCTCTCTCTTTACGTCTGACTTTTCTCTGTATGTCCGTCTGTCCGTCTGTCTGTCTGTCTGTCTGTCTGTATGTCTGTCAGTCAGTCAGTCAGTCAGTCAGTCAGTCAGTCAGTCTGTCAGTCAGTCAGTCAGTCTGTCTGTCTGTCTGTCTGTCTATCTATCTATCTATCTATCTATCTATCTATCTATCTATCTATCTATCTATCTATCTATCTATCTATCTATCTATCTATCTATCTATCTATCTATCTATCTATCTATCTATCTATCTATCTATCTATCTATCTATCTATCTATCTATCTATCTATCTATCTATCTATCTATCTATCTACCTTTCTTTCTTTCATTCTTTCTTTCTATCTTTCTAACTATCTATCTATCTATCTATCTATCTATCTATCTATCTATCTATCTATCTATCTATCTATCTATCTATCTATCTATCTATCTATCTATCTATCTATCTATCTATCTATCTATCTATCTATCTATCTATCTATCTATCTATCTATCTATCTATCTATCTATCCATCCATCCATCCATCCATCCATCCATCCATCCATCCATACATCCATCCATCCATCCATACATCCATACATCCATCCATCCATCCATCTATCATGAACAAACTTAGCCTCACAACCTATATTTACAGACCTACTCCACATGTCGGCAACAGGTTCGCAGTATCTTCCGGGATGCTCGCGTTGATATCCAGCGTTTAGTGATTGCATTCACTTTACATTAGCTGCGTCATTCAAATCTGCATTAAAGATTGTAATTAATTTGTTGCAGCAACTGTCATTCTAATGGAAGATAGTCCACCTACCGCTTCAACGGGCGCTGAGAAGTCTACGCTACGTGAAAGCCTGATACGTATCAACGGGAGGAGACATTCTTCTCTAGTCTAACAGACTTTCTACCACAGCCGAGAATCTTGCCTTTGCCTCTGTTTGAACTTTGCTCTGAAATGGCTTCATATTATAACAGTTCTCATGCTCAGATTATTTTGATCTAAAGACACTATACTGTTTCTGCCAGTTGCCTTAAATTCTTCTTTTCACATGGTTTTGGCAATATGGGAGCGCCTCTGAATAGATTGTACTATGAGATGCGCTTTATAAATTCGTAAATAGAATAGCGCTGACGAATAGTGTATTGGAACGCACGCTTTCATGGTTCTATGCATAGTGAGCAGTGGGAACGCAAACCACCCACTTTAAACCCTGTGCTGGGCTCGTGAATAAGCTTGTGTCCCGCGCTTGACTTTTGGGTATCGCCTTAAAAGTATAGAGATTACGATTATAAATTATAATATTATGAGAGGTCTGAGGGCTAACTGATATTTAAAAAATTATTGTCGGAATTGTATCGTTGCAGTCCAGCCTTGTTGTCTACTCTGTAAAACTCAGGCACTAAGTTTATCAACCGATTACATTCCCCGTTTCTTTGGTGATTCAATCACGGAGACAAAGAATTTTTATGCTACAATATTTCTTTTAAAACTGTACATGTATCTTGCGCGATATTAAACATAGGCCTATTGTCCGGTACAGAGGCACATCAAATAGAAATTAGTGAACGCTTATATAGTGTAGGCTACGACTTTTTGGGTTTCACTGTCATTTACGTTGTGTTCTATTGAGTTCCTATAACTTAATACATGTTGCGTTGAGGAGTTTGTTCAGCTCGGCAAGGAATTGTTTACATGTAGTTGTGCGATGGATTCTATAAGTTCCGTGAAGTTTTCCATGAGAGTCGGAAGGGCCAGACTTTCAGTCTTCAATGAAGTGGTATGTTGCCGATCCAAATGATCATGTAATTTTGTACCGACGTCTGTTGATCTGTAGACCTATGTTTCCGTACTTATGTTGTGGTCCGTTACAGTAGTGAGCTTTCTATAGAATTCGCTTTTTATACGCTTGAGTAGGTCTAGTTTCTTTACAAACCATTGCCATGTTGTATTGTTGATCAGTCTCTGGCAATAAAATTAGTACTGAACTTTGTCTGATTTCTTCTGACACAATCCAGTCTACATGTAGTTTAGTCGAGTCGACTCAGTCGAGTCTAATCATCTGTTATCTAACGACTGTTGCAAAATTGTAATGATTATGTATAAGATAAGTAGGCTTATAATACGAGAACAAACGCACATTAGACTTTTACGACACAATATCATGATTCATACAGCTCTGGATTTATATTAGCTCTCTATTAAACACGAAAGCACAGATATGTTAAACATTTAATGTTGGCATAACTACAGACATGAAATTAATGCAAAATTGCTACAGACATAAAATTGTTACAAAAAGAAGGCATAATTAAGAGGAAAGTCAACTGTTACCATACATGTAACTACCGGCACAAAATTTCAGCAAAAAATGTAGGATGTCTTAAAAACAAAGTCACTTGCTTTAGCTGCAAAAAGAGATTCGCAAGTAGGACTAATTGTCAATGGAAGTAGCCTAAGTTCTTGAATTGAAAAGAACGCCGAGTTCGGAATCACGATGTAGAATAATCACTGTAACAACTCTAAGCAATGCCTTTAAAAAACGTCACAGTCGATTGACCTAGATCTACTCGCCATAATTATAATTATGGCCTACAGCGTAAATGTTGAAGTTTTTTAAAATGAATTCCTCTATCATGACACGTGATTGGCTGAAACCCAGTGGTGTAGTCCTAAAAAATGAAGTGGGGGAACGCTCTTTATAATAATATTATTAGTAGTAGTAGATCTATTAGTGTTAATATTCCATTATCCCTGGAAAAAAGTGCGGGAGCGGCGTTCCCCCGCGTTCCCCCCACTACACCACTGCTGAAACCCTGCGGTTGCAGCTGCTATGTACATTTTGGAAATAAGCGACCGGGACAGACCGGAATGTTCAGTGAAACAGCAAAAAGTCGCAATGTCATGCATTGTAGAGTGGATGAATCTGTGACCGGGGAAAAAGAAGACACTGACTCGCGAAGATCCTAGAGGCAGAAAGGATCACAACCCATTGGGTAATAGAGGCCAACTAATAATTATAGCCTACGCATCAGCATCATGGATTGTCGCTCTTTTCACATAAATTTTTATATCTGCCCAAATGTAGGTAGGCTACGGTAAGCTCCCTTGTAGATGGTGCAAGACTTGCTTTGTTAAAGCGCGTTATAAATGCCCAATTATGGCATAGGTGAGCAGCTGCAGTTCAAACATATTTGAGCAGATTGATTATGTAGGAGCTGGGTAAACGGTGTAGTTTGGCATGTAATCCAATACTATGTTAGTGTGCATGTGGCGGCTCAACAAATTTAAAGCGACTTTGGGTGCAGTTGTAGACCCCTAAAACAAACAAATAGGCCTAGATGACGATGGTCAGTTTTCGCTCAGAGTGGGCGCAGTTTGGATTGTTAAAAAATTTCGAACGGGTGACCTTAACAAATTTTAAATTTGGACTCTTTCGGTTTTTAATTATGATCATTATCTATTAGCCTACCATAACGACTTTGTAGGTTTTTCTGTGATTGTTCGGTTTTCACTTTCGAAATAAGAAAATTGGCCTATATGACATTGTAGCTTAATCAGAGATGGCCTACACTGTTACAGTACTCAGCTTTTATTCAGCATTAGCACTAGTCTAGTAAGAGTAGGGCCTACCGTAAATGAGATGCAACGCCGTTGTGTCTAAGATGAAGACACTAACATTTACAGAATGTTCAATATTTTTCACATTCTCGTGCTTTGGTAAGTCCTGCTAATTTTTAACCCTTTATTTCTATGTACATAACCACCGATGTTACAGCTACTGTACAACAGTGCAATCCTGCATAATTCTGAGAGAATTAGCAAATTTGCATGTTTTCAGCTGGCTCCTTGACTCTGCTAACACAGAGACCAGACGGAGATGTGTTCGGTATCCTGTATGACACTGTCGAATTGAATTGTGCCACGGACTCACATGGACCCATAAACTGGGAATTTTCCTTCAATGGTACGACCAGCTTTTCATGGATCTACCTTAATTCGCTGATGACACAATCGCAAGAGACTAGATACCAGATCGTCACGGGTAACGGAAGCTATCGTCTTATAATGAAATCCGTCGATTGGTTGTATGCAGGAAAGTACAAATGCACTGATGAGGCTGGATTGGGAGAATCAGCAATTGCGCAGGTCACAGTTATTGGTAAGTTGAAAATATGAACTCCTAGAAGACAATTAGGCTAATCATAAGGCCAATAACCCTACCTCTTATGTAACCAGTGATGATTCTGTTTCAGTTTAGTTTTGTGAAACGATGAGGCTATTATCTCGAAAAAGACTTTTCCATTTAAGTTGAGATGAGCACTTTAATATTTCCGTGGAATATTATTTAACTATCTGCTTGTAATCTTTATGTTCAGCGCAAGCCATGTGAGTCAGTCGAATCCAGATAAGGCTAGCCTAGTTGCTGACATACAAGGTAAGCTTACTTGTTTAGAATTTTGCAAGCAGAGCTAAATGTGGAACATAACAACCCTGGTAAAATGTGTTTTTCCCAGTGTTCCATTGTTTTAGATGTTTTTTCTAAGCAACTATTTGCTTTAAATTTTATGAATAAAAATCAGCACCTTTCGCTGCAGATAATTAATTTTCGCCAATCATAAACTTAGGCTTATTGTCTTTCGAAAGTCATTATTTCAAATGACTGATAATTATTGCCAGTTAGAGCTTTAATGAGCACTTTCAAGTAAAAGTAACTCAGGCTAACGGCGATAAAATGTAGGCTGTACAATGTTAAGACTTAATAATAGTAGGCTAGGCCTATGTAGTCAACTTCAACGGTTTGGATTTCCGTATGAAACAGATTGGAAACCAAAGTGCTGCATCGATTCGTTACTGGAGCAGTCACAACGATCGCCATGTTTTCTAGGAGCCGTGTCCTGCGAATTTAGTTATCTGGGCGATGCTGTTCTGACGTTGGCTCTCTCTAAGCACATCTATGAGCAAAATACGACAGCCCATGCAAGCAGAGTAGAAGCTCCAAAGAAACTCAAACTATTCAATGTCTCATTGGACCAATCGTGTGCGAAAGTGAACCAGATGACTGAAATCACGAACAGCTCAAGGAATGAAAGTTGCAATCCTTGCTTATTGTGTACGTTTTTAAAATAGCAATTCTAAGACATATTTCAACACAGTGCAGGCTACACTGTAACATAAACGCAAATTATGTTCCATTCGCTGACCGTGAATGATAGCCATTAAAAGACCTAAGTAGATCTAATAATTATATAATAAAATAACATATCAGGAGAACTTACGTAGGCCCTATGTTTATAGGGACATGTACATTGTACAATTGTACATGTAAGGTGACGTTGTCAGTGGATCATCGCTCTGCTTTTTTTAGAGACCCAGCCGGCAGCCTTGCAGATAGAAATCTTATAATTTATAGGCCTATAAGTCTTGCATAAAATATATAGGGCCTAAATATTAGCCTACATAAATATCGTATATAAATCTTAAATCTTTGACAAGCAATTCTTGCATGTTCCTGTTAAATACTTTGACAACTGATGCACGATTCTAGTTTATGATTATAATGTTTTATTGTATAGAATGTTAGCGTTGAGAGCACCGTTGACTTGCTTTGATATTTGAGAAGAACTAAAGGCTATAATCATAGGCGTACGGGAGTTTTCAGGAGTGGGGGGGGACAAAGATTGAATTTTTGCCCGAAAAATATATCCGGCCAAAAAGTTGATGACCTTTTTTTAGTAGTCCGAGGCTGTGTTTGCCCGAAAAACCACACTTGCCCGAAATTTGGGGGGGGGGGGCAAATGGCCCCCTGCACCCCCGCCTCGTACGCCTATATGGCTATAATTGTTCACTTGCATTCCCACATTCTCTGCCACAAATAATTCGTCAACAACCGAGAACCATTCTGCTTAAACGATGTCTTGTGCTTTCATGTTTGGAACTCTTCCGAAGAGTTTTCTGAACGCATGCAGCGCAATTATAATGCGATTTTTTCAATTATATTGTAGGCCTACAGTAACTGTAATCTAGTCTGAAACATGGCCTTACAGCTTTATGTTGTTTTCAGTGGCGCACTCTGCAAACAACGGGAAACTATTGGTTACTGGTGAAGATTTGACGACTACAGTTTACAGGATTACTCTGAATATCTCGACGATCATCGGATTGCTGTCGTTCACATCTACCTTCCACACAAAGCATCTCTTTCACGTTCAAAACGACAGAGATGCTAATTCAAGAGCAGGTAAGGCGAATGCTTTATGTCACTTAGTTTTCTGATGCCGTAAGACAGTTACTATAATTGTCGTTGTAGTGCAATCAGTGTTCAGGCTGATTTAAAATGACAGATCAGATATGATCGAGAGTCCAGAATGAAAATGCCATTACAAATACATCATCTTGAAAGATTCAAGTTGCTTCAAACATCAATAAGTTTGCAGACTTTTAGCAAAGCAGAGAAAGCCTCTCTCAGTGATTCCAGTAAGCATATAGAATGCCAAAGAATGAGACTGTCAGTAATTGGAGATTTGTTAACGTGGCACATTTTCACAAAAAGATTTACAACAGTTTCAACATGCACACAAGAATTTCATGTGACAGTAACATGATACACATAGAGATTTTAAGCAATGGTTTTCGATTAGCATAGTCTTGAAGCATGAGACAACAGAAGTTTAACAAACAAACTCTTATTCATGTTTTTATGTTCTGGTTGCAAGTGTGTTTCTCCGGGTAGAAGAGGAGAAATTGTCAGGATATCTCTGACATGCAAAAATGTGACTGATTATAAGGCCAGTAGCAATAAAACAGGAAGCTTAGGCCCTATACTGTTGTAAAAAAACACATGAAAAGGAAGTAGCCTATTTTAGGCCTATATATAATAGCCTATGGTTAGCGTAATTAGCATACGATTTTTGTTTTGCTTTGAACCAATAAAAATAGAGGCATACATTTTAAGCAAAAAATATGTAACTGCTGTTACATAGACCGACGATCAGGAAAAGAATGCTGTTTCTATTTTCTGATCTATTTGCAATAATTATGGCTTGGTTCAAAGTATAATTAGACTAGGCCTGTATGAACTTGCTTTCATTGTAAATAAATTCGTCTTAATTGCGGTTAAGCGATGCATGCATCAATGTTCCATGTCGTCTTTTTCATCATAAATAACAATAAGATATCATTTATATCACCTTGTAGTCCTATTTAGAAAGTCATCGTAATCATCGTAATCACTGTCATGAACTCATGATTATGGCCATCTGTTCCGTAATCGTAATCGTAATCATAAGCTCGGAATTTCTACAGCGCTCACAAAAGTCAAGTCGCGGGGACCAGCTTATTCACACGCGCTTTATCAAATCGAAATCGATAGGCAGGGGGGGGGGGGTCAAGACCCTGAGAGTCAGGAGAGGAGTTAGACAGACGTTTATGGCGGATGATGTTTAGAGTTGAAACGGGGTGGGAAGTAAGAAAAATGCAAGAATCAGGATAGGATCTGTGAAAAATCAGTGTTTTTAGTTTGGAGCGAAAGACATGATTGTGACGATGCATAGCAAGAGGTGGAGTTTTGTTGAGTGCGTAGGATGAATCAGATGTTTTTCGTATGATGATGATACCATAATTACGATCGTAACTTCATCATCGTCGCCATCATTATCTGCATCATCGTTGTCATCAGCATTTTTACTTTGGCCTTTTAGCGTGATCGGACTTTTGACCCGTCAACGTAATCATCCACGTGGTTGCTGTTCATGTTCAATCATTTTAGGCTATACATCACCGAAAGTGCTGTCATAATATAATCAATATCATTATATTTATGAGTTTCAGTTATATAGGTTTGTAAGTACTTTGTTGCCTTTTACTTTCTAGTTCTGTCACGAATCGAATAACAGCCTTGTCTCTCAAATTATTGTTTTTGCTCTTGATTCAGGTTGCGCTCGGGACGAAGCAACGACTGGTCTCAGTGTCCTCGTTTCTCTTGCTGCCATTAGCCTCGTTGTCCTCAGTGTGTACATTGTGTATCTCAAAAGAATTATTACAAGTAACGATCTTACTGGCTCACCAGTTGATTAGACTAAAACGTTAGACACTTCTAATTCGAATACGTTTCTTTATTCACAAAATTCAATTAAAGTTTACATGCATTGGTTGCGTTTAGAGAAATAATTAGAGAAAGTGGGCATTTCTGACCCATTGTATAATGTATAGTCACCAATAGACTTCTAAGTCAGAGCTCGAGACCCAAAGTTGGGTCTGAAGGAATGTTAGATCCACGATCCATGAAGCACAATGTCATGTTTAATAGTTTGTGCATATTAATTTTATGGTTCCTTAATTTTATGACTGAATTGTGAGCCATAAAGTTAATTAAGGTTAGATTTATCAAATTTGAAGGAGTCTTATATTCTATGATGCAAAATCAGATAAGCTCCAGAAGGACGAAGTTTCCATATCCCAAAATAGCTTACAGATTGCCAATAATTTCCGAGTAGGCCATGGGTATGAAATTTTCATACCCAAGAATTTCCGAGTAGGTCGTGGGTATGAATTCATACCCATGGGCCTACTCTGAAATTCTTGGCAATCTGTAGGCTATTTTTAGGTCATTCAATTAATAACAGACTCAGGATTTGAGTCAGGAATATACCCCGTCATAAATAACTCTTGAAATAATTGACGCAGATTATGAAGAAAAGAATTGAAAATGACTAATTTCCTCTGTCTTACATAGGCCTATGTCACTTGTACAGTTCGTACCTATAACTAAGTACGTAGCACTTTGTGAAATCTGCTGTCTATTATAGCACATTATAGAGATGGAGCCTACTCCTTTAAATAATCCTTCTCTGTGGCGTATTACTATTAAGCGAAACAATCGTTGTGAACTTTATAGATTTGAAATGTGGAAAAGAAGGCTCTACACCACCTTCACTTCATCCACTCCCTTCTGGTTCAGGCAGCAACGTAACAGGCAGCCACGGATACGAGGATGTTGAAGTCGACTTCAATGATTCATTCCGATTTGGAACTGCAGGTGAAACCGTCTACGACGCACTTGGTCAACGTGAGTCCCACAAGCCGGGTGTCTACGATCGATTGAAGGGGACACGACATTCAGCGCAGAGAACGAAGAATATAGCAACCAATGACAAAGAAGACGAAGGAAATAATATGTCCACTGGTGCATCTTGGGATCCTGAGAGTTCAAGGATGTCCCAATTTGAAAAGAGCTATATCACATTGGTTGAATAGCTTAGTGGACCATTATTATTATTATTATTATTATTATTATTATTATTATTATTATTATTATTATTATTATTATTATTATTATCTGACAATTTATAAAGCGCCTCTTGCAGCAAGAGCCTTTCAGAGGCGCTCTCTGCGCTAACTAGCCGAAATGATTTAAGAGTCATAACGAGCAAAAAATTACAACAATTAGCAAAACAAAACACAGTTAGCTGAAAGAGTCACCGGTGGCGAGCCCTCGCAAACACGTAGAGTTGACCATCGGATTCCCGTAGACAGCTGGTAGATGGCGTGGTTGATCGGAGTCACTGGTAGGTGGTAGATGACTCCCGTCCGGCTAATCGTTGAGACTCCAGCAAGGATGCGCGTAGTAGAAGGCATTCGTCGCTTGTCGGTCGGTAGTTGGAAGCGCCGCCGTTGACAGCAGTCAAGGTCACTCCATGCGCTGACCCGCGTGGACCGACCTCCGACGAGATGTAAACATCGGCTGGCTAGCAGCGGTGTACACGCACGCATTATGTGGTTATAACAGACACACAGCCCATGCAGTAATCAGAACAAGGCCATAATTATTTTGAAGCTATTTTATGGAGGCATTTGTTACTAAGTAACACTCCATACCTGAAAGGTTAAGGGCATTTGAACTGATTGGCTAGTGCAAACCAATTTCTCGTAGTTCAAATTGTAACCGTATGTGGACATAAAAGAAGTATGTGACGGGATCAGTAGAATTCTTGAAGAGGTGAGACCAGTTCCGAAGTCTACAAAGATTGTGTAGGCCTCCACATCTCTTAAAAGAAAATGTAATCGCACCGCTACGATAAATATATATAATTTTTATATATACTATATAAATTAATATACCGGTAGTAGTGTAGTCAGATTCATATAGGCCTACTTCCTTTGCAGTAGTTCGGTCCATATCCTATAGGTCAGAAAACTAGTCAGGTTAATCACGGAAGTTCATAAATCTGAAACATGCGCAGTAGACCTGGAATACAGTGACTTGGCATAACTGACAATTAAGTGAGTCTGTAGCCCGTGAGACATAATAATGTTATGGTCTCAATTAGAGGCAGTACATAGTTCAAGTTAGAACTAGTCAGCGGCCATCAATTATGCTAGCTATTAATCATTTAGTCAGGCCAATTAGGCTATATTTCACTTCATCAGGACTTATATAACAGGCGAGCTTTGTATCCGCTTTTGTTCAGTCTGCAGACACTCAAAATGCCTTGACAATGCGTTAGGTCGGTTCCAGGACAAAATGGTAGGCTACGGACAAAACGGTATTGATAGGCTAAATTCAAGCTGGATGAAGGTATTTTATTGCCGAAAAAGAGGGTGGATGTCTTTTTGTGGTTGAAATGCAGCTCTAGTGAAGAAAACAACTTGAGAAAAGGAAGCCGGATTGGCGAACAAAAATCATTTCATAGGCCTATTATACCGTTGAATATGTAGATTATTGTAGATGACACAGCACAACCAGTCGCTAATTAAAAGGAAACGCAGGACTCACTCGTATCGAACTGTGGAGAGCAATGACAGGCTTGAGATGCTCCGCAGATAGTTCCCATGAAGAATTGAAGATGCCCCAAATTGTCCCATGCATTGGAAACTGGATCGCACTCTTCATCGCTCTATTGATTGGCCATTAGATTATGCGATGCAGCGCTCGCGAATAGGTTGGGGCCAATTTGTTTATAATATATTTTTCTCATGAAGCCTCAACATTCTTAAGAGGCCCGTGGCTGATAAATTTTTTCAGGGACTCGGGAATTTCTCTCATCGAACATGGCTATATACTTGCTCAAAATTTAACAGGGTAGCCTATACATTCAGTCCTACTTGGAATTTTTTTAATTAATACAGCTTCGCTCAAAGTAGTGACCATTCAGTAGCGCTGTCAGTGCAAGTAGGCTAGGCCCTACCCGTCACCACTCACCATGGTTATCACAATGTGGCGTGGTTCCATGCGCTCTTAAACCAGACGTTATCTAGTAAAAGGATTTGATGTCGTCAGAGTCTTTGAATGTGCAAAGTGATTGCAGGATACAGACACATGCTTCGCCACTGTTCGTAAATCTGACAGTGCATAATAATTATAGCTGGAGATGTGGCTACAGATTTCTATTATAATAAGCTTGGGAGGTTGAATCCTCAGCAGGACAAGTAAAAAATGTTCTTATGAATTAGACAGAAGTAAGGTTTAGTTGCATTAATAAATTTATCTGTGTGTTGAACGGTGGGATCCTTCGCCGTAGAATAGATGCACCATACTTTAAATAATTAATTATGGAGAATTATTTTTGCGTTACCATGGTGACCACTGTGCTGCGTGGTTACACTCGCTCTTCAAGTAGATGCTCTCCAATGAGAGTACTTGCTGACGCCAGTCTTTTCATTATGTCTAAAGTGATTGCGAGTGTAATAGCAACTCCGCCACTGTTCGTAATCGTAATCAGACAGTGCCAGTCCCAAGCCTGGAGAAAGGAGAGGGGCAACCCTTTCATCATATCAAATTTGATAAAAACAATAGCTAGCCAATTTAATAATTATTTGCAATAATTTACTTCGAATGTGGATACAAGCGATACGGTAAGGCGAATGTGCTCTTGTACATGTAGGTACCTACAACTGCAAAGGCCTGCGAGATAGCACAATCGTCACATATCGTCACATTCGACAGTCCTTTCGTGTCACCAAAACACTTAACTCTATAATGAATGAAGGTCCTAAATCTTCCTCCAAAATGCCGAGCGAATCGGAAATGCAGATTCTCAGAGACTTAGATTCAAAGTCATCAAACATCATCCATGATGGCGAAATAAACATAGAAAACGTGCAATCCGCACAACATACACGAGACGTCTATTCGCAGTGATCAATTGTTTTGGCGCATTTACAGGGGGTCGAATAAGGGTTAACAAAAACATTCCCTTGGACGTCAGTGCCAGGGATGCAACATCAAAAGAGGGACTTCTAAACTGACTTTCCTGGCGTCTTTATAACTCCTTAACAAACCTGTCTTAACACCAAATTGAATAATGAACAATGTCAAAAGCACTCATTGTATCTGAACCGCATGTGCATGTAGGCCTAATAATGTGATTTCAAACAGCCCCGTAAGCAACTGTAGAATTGTAGATCTACATAACGAAGAGCTGACGGATGCGGGATCGCTTCCTGGTATACCCTTCCAAAGGTGCACTGCAACTTCTCTATTTGTAGTGCCCCAAAATACCAAAGCACATGCATTAGCCTCCCAGCGATCGTCGCTACAGCCTGGCCATCTTCGACCGATGCTGTCTGTCTGAAGAATGAGTTAATATTGTGTTCCTGCATTAAAGTCGGTGGTGACAATAAGAGATCATTATATCTATCTATCTATCTATCTATCTATCTATCTATCTATCTATCTATCTATCTATCTATCTATCTATCTATCTATCTATCTATCTATCTATCTATCTATCTAAGCAATTTATATAGCGCCCCTTCAAGGAATCTACTCAGAGGCGCTCCCGACCCAGGCCCGGTCAAAAAGAAAAGTCTTGAGCAGTCTATAGAATGTGCCAGAGATGTTCCGAGGTTTGGAACGCAGGTTAGAGGGAAGGTCATTCCAGAGGGAAGGTCCATTGACCGAGAATGCCCTATTCTGCCTTGTGGCTGTACGGGCAAAGGGAACCATAAAGTCGCCTCGAGAGGCCGAGCGCAGAGATCGGCGACCCAAAGTAGTTGAGGTCAAAGTGAAGAGCTCACGAAGATAAAGAGGTGCTGTTCCCAAAACGCAGCGCCAAGCAAAGGAAATAATCCGGAAGTGGATGCGGGACTGAATGGGAAGCCAGTGTAGGACATCACGAATGTAGTCCGAGATATGACCAAACTTGGGGACACCACCCACCAAGCGTGCAGCCGCCCGCAGGACCCCCTCCAGACCACGCAACCGAACCCAAGGAAGGCCAAAGTAGAGAGAGGAACAGTAATCCAACCGATTAACAATGAAAGCATGAACTAAGGTAGAAGCAGAAGCGGAAGACAGAGAGCGAGCCACGACTCGCAGCTGACGCAATTGATAATAACAGGAGCGAGTCAGAGCCTTGAGATGATCAACAAAAGTCAGCTCCGGGTCCAGGATAATACCCAGATTACGTACAGAGGTGGAAAAGACAAAGGTGGGGAATTCAGAAGCCAGAGACCCCAGATCCAGCTTATCTAGCTGTTGGCGAGTTCCAAGCCAGATATATTGAGTTTTTGAAGGGTTTAAGCGGAGTCGATTGGACGACATCCAGGCAGTAAGACATGATTCGGACGGCAGAGGCAGCTTGGGGCGCCGAGCAATGAGCGTAGGACTGAACGTCGTCAGCGTAAGAATGACTCTTAAGGGAACAAGAGGCAAGCAGGACCTCAATGTCAGCCGTAAAGAGGAGGTAAAGGAGAGGCCCCAGGACGGAACCCTGGGGAAGGGTTCCGTCCTGATTGGCAGAAGTGGCTACTAAGTTTATATAATATTATTGATACGATTATCATTTTGATACTGCCAATAATCAGATTCCAGCTGCATAGTGAGCACTGAAGTTGGTTGAAGAATCCTCGAGCCATTTTGTTGTTGTCTTTAACCCTCAGGCTACCAAGCTTTTTTTGTAACACTGACTACCAAGGGGGGGTGGTTACCACCCCCCCTGGATTTTGGGTTTGGTTTGAGATATCATAACTTGTAATACACCAATGGATTCAGCATTCATTTCTGCACAAAATGGTATATTTAGGTTTAAAATATATGAAAGCACCCCGAAGTTATGAATTTTTTACCGTAGGCACCAGTCGATTCCACAAAATGTATACTTTCGCATAGCCTACAAAAATTAGATTCTGTGTGTTTTTAACATAATTTATTTAATTAACAATAGTTTACTTATAATAAAGTCCAATATTCAACTATAAAAACTAGTAATAAGTTAGTTTTAATTACAATAACAAGAAAAAAACATGTATTAGCTGCTGAAAAACGTTTACGCAGACTTGTCGGTTTGCGTTGTAAAAAAACCCCAACATTTTCACACATTTAAATTTATTTTGAGCACTTCCGGTCATCAAATGTCAACTTAATTGGTATCACAAAATAGCCCTAAATGCCCTCTATAGAATGACATAATTTATTTCTCTTAAAAAATAAATTATGAATATTTTTTAATAGAAAAAACATGAAAATTTTATGAAAATAAAACACTTTTATTTATATTTTAATTTAGTTTGAGCACTTCCGGTTGTCCAAAGACAACTCACTGAGCATGGAAATGTAGCCCCACATTCCCTCTACAGAATGGTGTAATTGGTGTCTCTTCATGTCAAAGGACGGATAAGATACAGCCGATAATCTAAGGGGGGTGGTATCCACCCCCCCCCCTGGTACCTCGGGTATATCGGGTATAACTTTTGAATGGTATGGTATATCATCATACATTTTAGCTCAAAATGTGTGCAAATGAATCCTCTACAGCTACCTAAAACATCAAAATTTTATTCCAAACGGAAAAAGTTTGATTTGGGAAAAACCTAGAGGGGGGTGGATACCACCCCCTGGCAGCCCGAGGGTTAAGCATAGCCATATTAGGGTAAAGTCAGATGGATAAGGGTAAGGTATCGTAGAGTTAGGTCTTCTACTGGAGTGAAATGAGGTTGGGTGAGATAAGACCAGGTTGTCAGTAGCTACGATGTGATGGGTGAGGTGATGTCAGTCGACAACTCGACACCAATCTAGACAAACGCAACAAGTTGCGACAAACCTTTAGTACAAGGTTTGTTGGATGGTGTCTGCTAACAGAACACAATAATCACAACTTGGACAGTTTGCTCGCTCTCCTTTGTGACTGTGATCATTTGCAGGCTAACAACCCCAGCAACAGTAAACGGAAGTCCACGTCGATGACAGTGCAATTCACAACATCCGAGAATCAGGAAGTGAGTGAATCGCATAAAGCCCAAGCCAGTGACAGCCGATTAACCAGCAGGTTATAAAACACTGAGCGTCTTATAATTATTAGTTAAAATTATACCTAACTACGTCCTTGTTGATCCAATTATAGGCCTATTATACCGATGCACTGAGGGTCTTCGCTCAAAGGTTGACCAAGCAGATAAAACGAAAGACAAATAGGGCCTACTAGTTTCCGTAATGAGTGTGCTCGTGCAGCTAATGATATGTAAATAATAATCATCACCTGCACAGTTTGACTTAAAGAGAAAGTGTAGCAAGATTCAACAGAACATTAATTACCAGCATTTCAGGTTAGTTTCTCATCCGACGATATTCGTCTTCAACTTGTCTTTCAACTTAGCCCGACATTATGAGCGCTGCGAAGAGAAGTAAATAGTTTGATGACTTCTGTATTTATTCAGCATCTCTAACTGCATGTTTTGTTTTATGCCTATTGTCTGACCAGAGATGGATAACCAGATGACCTGGTTGAATACTAATTAGATCAGCTTTTTCACGATTGAGTGAAGAATGACTTTGTGTGTAACGGCCAAAACATAATAGTAGGCTATTCATGCAAAAAGCAGCGAAATCATAACGTTCAGCGTAGACCTACTTAATATTTAAGCGTATGAAGAGAGCCCCTCGCAAACCTGTTGGAAAATATCGAGACTAGCTTTGTGAAGTATAGTAATAGACTTTATTAACTCAAAACTAGCAATTTTCAGTGGTTAGCATATATTTGAAGCAGGAAATTCAAATTAAGTTCTCCTGGAATTCAAATACAGTTATCCAGATCAATTATCGGCCTAGCTACATTCCTTGTCTGACGAGATGCTATTACTTGCGCATATGAAGTTTACAAAATGAGCTATGATAATAATCAGATACATGTATGCCCATGATTAGGTCGGTGGTGAATTGTAGTAAACACTTGGCTGTTCCATTTCCGCGTCTGTCCCAATGACTTCATAAAGAGATGCTGCCTCTTGTTCCTGTGTCTGTGAACCTTCGTAGATGATACCTAGAGTCGATCGTCTCATCATTTCATACTGGTCTACAGGTTGTAGAATGGATGAGTCTCTGTTGTGGATGAGTAGGTGAACTGGTGCTTCCAATTCCGGCTTTGGCTGTTGTAAACCTGATGGTGTAAAAAACGACTTTTCTTGCTCAACCATAATAAATATTATACAGTTTACAGGAATGTCTTGCTTCTGACATTGGTACACCACAAGAAATAAAAATTATGGTAACGTCTTATAGGAATCCTTCCGGTAAAATTCCGAGGCAAACGACTGACGGCCATGGTAAAGCTTCGCGTGCAGTTGCACTCGTTAAGTTTTGTTGAATCGGTTACATAATTCATATTGCGTTCAACATTAAAATGGGTAGGCTTAAATCATTTGTAACGGCATAGGCCTGCGTGTAATAGTTAAATGATAAAGTTTATCTAAGGGCGGATGTCGTGCTCAAGTCTCTCATGATTAATGGCCTAGAGGTCAACAGATCAGCCACCAAAACAAGAAGCGATCAAACGAATCACAGGACACCTCGTTGAAGCTTTAATGATGACAAATAGGAGACGCTAGAATAACTGAATGCCACAAGAAATAATAGCAAATGCCGATTCCTAAGTCCCTTAATTCACATTTAAGATGCCCCACACTTCTTGACTTTGCTAAAAAAAGGGAAACTATTATTTGTACTCTGCCAGTACTACAATAATATAAAATTTTGCAATCATAACCTTAATTTGTCCATTAAAGGTGTCACTTTTATCAGAAACATTTGTTTTTATTACGTTTTTATTTCTAAGAATTCAAGCCGTGTGGTAGGCTACTAACCGTCCTGGCTCGGTTTTTGTATACTCAATCGTAATTTGAATGCGACAGCACTGACCAGAATCCCAGAGAGGACACCAATAAATCCAAATATGTATCCACGAATCACCAACCAGACATTTCCTGCAGCGTGAAGACATATCACACTTTAGTACAACAATCATGTGTAACGTATAACACATTGCACAATGATTTTCAATCCAGATATTATTACTATTATTATTATTATTATTATTATTATTATTATTATTATTATTATTATTATTATTATTATTTATTTATTTCAACAACTATTAGTACTAGGCTGCTATTGAATTTTTTTTTATATAGGGCCTACTGAGAATTGCTCTCAGTCCAGCAACGCTAAATAAAGCTGATTGAAAGGATCATTGTGATGTGCTACTGCATATTCCAGGCTCTAGTAGGCTAACAGCCACTACGAAAGAGAATAATTGTAGGTATTCCGCGAGCGAGCGACAAAGAGCTCAGATTGATCAACCGTCCGGAGAGCAGATCGCCTCTGGATACCCAATTTATGGTAGCCGTACGAAGATAACCCAGAACAATGCATTTTAAATGTTAACTTTATTCAACATTGCTGATTAAAAAAGAGTGTGGATATATAATGGATATATAATTGGATATGTTTAATATGTTTAATAGGCTATGTCTCTATTATTCCAGAACTAATAAATTGCTTAATGGCCTATTCCCAGGTGATCAAACTAACCATACCTTTAATTTTGACGGTAAATTCTAAGGATGCTGATCGCTTGTGTCCTTTCACCCAGTTTTCAGCGACACACAAATACAAATACTCAGCGTCGTGTTCTTTGGTATTTTTCACGATGATTATCTCAAATCTATCCACGGTACTTGATGTCTCAATATCTTTCCATCTATAAGCTGGACTCGGATTGGCATCTGCCTGACACATAAGACGACCACCGGGTTCGTAGCTATCTAGAATAGGGATAATGGACATATTCTTTGGGCCATCTGAAATTGCAAAGAAAAACCAATACAGCAGCCGGATTCATTAAGAGTTTGACTGGTAATAAAAAAGACTAGCTAATCTCAGTATTAAAACCTGCAATAACTTCGATGCTTGCTTATAAGTGGTAACTAATGCGCTGTATAAAAAGCTGCAGTTAATATAAAATACTGACAAGACTTAGTGTATTATAGGAAATTGAATCTTGGTTTTGAGTAAACTGTGCTGACGTTTCAGTAAATCAGATTAGGATAGGCCCTACACAATGCCAAAGCAGCACAAGAGTAAAGAAAGACATATATGTCTTTCTTTACTCTTGTGCTGCTTTGGCATTGTGTAGGGCCTACTAGGGCATATTATGCTTTTTAATTTCATGAAAAGATTTCAGAGTCTTATACAAAGATTTTGCACAGGCCTTTATGTTTTAGTTCTAATATTGAGGTCCCGATTTCAATGATTTTTTAGACATAGTAGCCTATGACAGCACAGTTGTGAAGACTTTGGTTGCGTAGCGATCAAACAACTTGTTTAGGCCGATGCCCTGTGTCCTAACAGAATAAAATATGGTTTAGAAGCTCACATTCTACATTGACTGTAATGTTCCATTGAGTCACGTAATCGGGAATGTTTGTGGCGTTTGTTGCAACTTGATTACCAGACGAGATGAAATGTGTCTTGCAGATGATTATAACTCCATTGTCGCTGGAATTGACTTGAATGATGACGGATGAAGATCCATTATGAACATTTGAGTATTCATTCGGAGCAGGTTCCAATGCAACACTACGATCATACTGTTGCTTTGACCATTCCATATCTGGAGACCATCTACCGTTGTAGTTAAGATCGCATTGAATCAGGACAGTGTCGAATTCTGCTGCCGTATGATTCGGAGAACTTAAATTGGACCAGCACACTGGATCAGAAACTGAAATTCAATTTGTACATCAAGAAATATATCAAAGCAGTAAGTGAAGACAATGACAACTTATTTCGAGCTATGTATGCAGCGTTTGACAAAAGTAATCGCAAACGTAATCTCGAGATTTCAGCAGCGCAGACAAAAAACGGAGTCGAGGAAAACAGCGCACTCACGACGCCGTTACATAATATTATAGCCTACAGCCCTACAAAGTACAAACTATAATAATTGTATTAATTTTAAATCCGCATTTAATCATTCTTAATAATTTTTTGAAGTACGAATTCACATAAGCCTTGGTACATAACATTTCGTATACCAAACTTTAAGAGCATCCTGCAGATTAATAATAAATTTACAAAAAACTAAAATCAATTTTGAAAAAGTTTGAATCGCTCAGCGTCATGTAGGCCTAATGCGCGAAACATAGCCATAGAGTAGACTACAATAATTTCTTGTAAATTTCTAGACTAGGCCTACATAAAATACATCGCTTAATATTCCGTATATTTATGGTCACTGGTGTCTTAAATCCCAAATTTTACTGTAATCAAATGCAGAATATGACTGATTCATTTAATTTTATTGCAAGCATCAACTTCAATGAAGAAAGAAAATGACTCTTATCAAAATTGTTTCCAGAAAATATAATTCCGTATGATTATTAGGCCTATAAGTAGGCTACCGTATTTCGTAAATGGTCAAACATTATATTCATACCCAGAACAATCAGTTGAGCATTTGCCGAATGTCTTTCGAGATTGGAATTCGGACCTTCCAAAACGGCGCACTCATAAACACCGGCATGCTCCAGTTTTGTATGCTTTGCAACAAGATCGTGTTGACCAGTTGTTAAAATGTCTACAGAGAAATCATCTACAAATTTGCTACTAAGCTTTTCACTGTTGTAGATTAGGACGGTTGTTGCCTTGATGCTGGCCGCATGATAGTACCAGTGATAGTACCAATGAATCGTTAAGTTGACAGGAACACCACATTCTAGTCTCAGCGGCTTTCCAGCAACGATGGCTAAGTTGGACGGCGTGACAGTAAAGATGTCACCTCTGGTGGCTTCAGCTGCGAGGAAAAATGCAGAAACTAGGCATACATGTAGTTAAATTATAATGAGTTTCAAAGGTTATTATAGGCCTAATGTCATGGCAATCCAGGACATTTTTAATGTGCAGTTCAACACAAAATGTGCAGTTCTCAATGAATTTATACTGTTGTATAAAGACCATTTTTCTCTTCATATTGAAACTGTGTTGCGGCTTGCCAACCTGATTACTGATTAAACGAATAAACGAATATATTTTCTTCTTCATCTGCTGTTGAGCAGGTTTGTGACATGAACGACCTCGTGATCCCCCTCCGACCTTTGCCATCCCGCTCTGTCCTGCGCCTTCCTCTTGGTGATACCATATACATGTAAGCTTACATGTACATCTCCGTTATCGAGATCACTCAGCATAATTATTATTTAATCTTTTTCTGCCTCTCGTTGCCTTCCCATCCATACGTCCTTCCAGTAACGTCACCAACATACCCTTTCATCTAAGTATGTGGCCCAGCCACCGATGCTTTCTCATGCTTATTAATTGAATAAACGAATATAATATAATATATATTATAATATATTAATTATATAGTGGTAAAAGCACTTCTGAGCAGTTAAAAAGAGCAAAAAGATCCCTGTCATCCGTTTGGCAGTAATTTACCATAAATTACTGCCAATGAGAATGGGATCGAAAAGAAGAGGTTGTGTAATGTGTAGTTCTATAGACATTCTTTCAACAGCCCTATGGTAACTTGAGTTTCAAATACTCTCTCAAACATTGATCTAACAACCACAATTAAATTCTGGTTAAATTTTGATTAGCAACAGAGTATCATAAGTATAAGTATGAAACAATATCTCACTTGAAATGATTTCAGCTGCAAGTAAAATCGTCACTGACAAATACATTATGCTGTATAATTGCTGTTGAGTCTCGATGCGTTCAGAAATAACCACACACTAATTTCACGTGTGTAGATCGTTTTATGTAGCTTGAGGCTACGGTATATCCCAGCGAATCGTCGCTACAGTACTTTTCATAATGGACTCAAACATTATTTTCGCGGATACTTTCTTATGCGTAATGATGTGTGCGCACTAAGTGCACAACAAATAAAGGAAGAGAATTATGGCTACGTAGAACAGTTGTGGCTGATAATTATAGGATAATTATGTCAATCACTACTTTCCGTTATGCGCTGTTTGGCTCATTTTACGTGCATTACACTGCGTGTGCCATTTATTACAACTATTTGCCGAAACTGTAGCCTAATTACAATAACACTCCTTTAGCCCAACCAATGGCTAAATTTTATTGAATTGGAATACGGTTGAATGGAAGCTGTTGGTTCTAGGGTCATCTTTACAAAATGTGGTAGGTCTAACTACATGTACATAAAATGAACCATCACGCTTGGTTGTAAGAAATTGTAAATTTACTGTAAGCGGTCATTCTCATAGTCATTTTTGTATTATATTTCAGTAGACTAAAAGAAGGCAGATCGTGTTTTCAGAATAAAAACCCGATTAATGAAATAGGTAGGACAGAAAGGTTGGAAGAGAAGAAAAGGAACCGGAAGTCTGTCAAGACTGTCATGTATTGGTGACGAATAAATGGCGACCCAAACTTTCTCAGCCAAAACAAGGATGGCTGATACTTAGGAAATTAAGTAGCCGACTTTTCTTGCCAGAGGCAGCATGTAACCTATGTAAGCGTATGTATGTCTGTTTAGTAAACGTGGACTTTAGCGTCGTAAATTATTCGCCATTGCATGGGTTTCAGCGTTGGACGAATACAAGTCCGATTGACGAAAATAATTCTTTCTAAATAGAAGTCGGATTGATGAAAGTAATTTCTATTGAGATACAAGAGGCATTAATGAAAGCAATCGTGCTGAAATTGAAGTTGAATCGATGAACAATAATTTTAAATTAAATATAAGTTATATTGGTGAAAAATATTTGCTGACGAAATAAAAGCGGGATTGATCAAGCAAATTCTTGCGTAAACAGAAGCTGGATCAATTGAAAGGATTCTCACCAAACTACAAGTTGGATGGATTAAAAATAACAATGCTGCAAGGAACGAATAATTTACGACGCTAAAGTCCACGTTTACCGTATGTTTTAGCATTTTGTCATTGCGCCCGCTGCTCACTGCTCAGGGTTACTAGGCCTACTTGAGGTGGATTCGAGCCTACAACCTTCCTGTTTCAAGGCACCGAACATACACCTACACCACCGCGCCCCACTCTATGCACTATCAGTAGGCATTTACAAGTTAGATGAGAATGGCATAATTTCGACTCGGTATGCGCTTCGAAGAGGCAAATGCAAACTGTATGAAAGCAAAATTATGTTTGTCCTCTTTTGACAAGTAAATTGGCCTCTTGATTTTCGAAAGCAGTAGCATAACTGGTCAAACACTCAAGATGTTTATAGCTTATATAATACTGAGTTATGTTGTTTCCTTAAACATTCAACCTAACGATTTCATAACAACTAGCCTATAGGATTATGGGGCAGTTTTGAAACTAATAAAAAAAGGACTTTTAAAGGCAAGATTGTCACCACAATTACACAAATAAGCTCGACATACTCCAAATAGGCCTAATGAGCTATTGGGCTTCAAAACAGTAAGAAGCTAGTGGTCTTCAATGCAAAATGACAAGTGACCTCAAAATAGTGTTTCTATGTGAAATCATAAAATAATATTACATAGGCTACAAAGAAAAACAGATATAAGCTAAAAGATAAACTATGGATAGGCTATTATGGAATATTTTGCGAAGGGAGAAACTCAAGCCTTTCAGAATCAATGAAGCGGTGGCAACCATGCAGGGTTTTGGAGTACTGGGAGCACCATGGACTAGCTGGGAATAAAAAAGAAACTGCCATTTTAATCTAAATTGTAATTAGTAAATGCGCAGCGCCAGCTTCTTGGTGCATCAATGGTTCAAGCCATAATCAGGCCATTAAGCTTATTCAATAAACCAGCACTGTCAGACATTATTATAGACAACGTTTGGTATGCAATTAGATTTATGGAATTATTAAGTTATTTTAAAATGAGAGCCAGTCAGATAAATGACAATAGTTTGTTCACAGGGATTGACTTATGACACTGTGATGGGCTTGGAAGGTCTCAAGTCTCAAGGTTTTACAGGTTATTGGTTTCGTTGGCTTCGCAACTTTAGCTTTCAAATTATGCGCTCACTTAAATGTTTGTGTTGCTAGGTATAATTATGCAAATTATATGTCTTGATCTTTAGATTTGAATATTCTTATACATCTCTAAAACTAAAGGGATAAATTATTGACTTTAACAGCCATATAATTATCTCATATTGAATAAGAACAACCAGATTCTTGGCTAGTATGATGCATGTGCAATTATAGTCCTGGCTAACATTTTCCCTTTCAGCGCAGAATCATATTGAGAAAAGGTCTATTGTAGCCTACCTACTTTCAGACGAACATTTGTGATCTGCCTAATTATCTTAAATATAGGCAGCCACAACTGTTTTACATAGCCATAATTCTCTTCCTTTTATTGGTTAAGCATTTATGCATATTTATATTGTCACGTTGGAAAGCACCTGCATCAGACTAGATGGGATAGGCCTAGTTCACTGCACCTTCGGTATAATCGTGGGTAGACTGTGAACGTGATTCCTACAACGAAGACAACATACATGTAGCTGATAACATAGCGCCGAGAGGCAGAGCAACATGATTTCGCTGCTGATTATATTGCACACCTTGGAAGCTATTTCGGGCAAGACCAGTTCCTTTTATACATTATGAACATTATTATGATTATGTTAACATTTGGTCTAAATTTTTGACAGATTTCATTTAGGACTATGTCTAATAACTCGGATACAAAATAAGTAACCTAATTTTAAACGTTGTATAGATCTATTAGGCCATGCCAAAATAAAAAATAAATTTTGACTAGTTTGTGCATCTTGTCTGTAGCAGTGGAAGACGCAAAGAATGATGTCTATACAATAACGCCGTCTAACCTAGCAGTTGTCACTGGAAAACCATTGAGACTGGAATGCAGCACTGCTTATGCTTCACAAATTCTTTGGTACTATTATACTCCAAACAGCAAGACAAGCAAAGTTACAATTTACAATGGGGATGCGTTAAATTCTAAAACAGATTTTTCAGTTGATAATTCAAGTGCAGAGCGAAGAGATCTTGTTGCGAAGGAGGCTAAGCTAGAACACGCCGGTGTTTACGACTGTGTCGCGTTGATATCAGAAACAGTAACAGTTGTTACCCCTTCCAATGTGATCAGTCAAAAACATTCAGCAATAGCTCAACTGATTGTCCTCGGTATGTAGAATGTGGTTATTTTTACACAACTGTTTTTTTATCCAGTGGTGGCTTGGAATTATATTATTTTGCCAAGCAAACTAATCATAATTATTATACAATAGAACAATCGATCGGTCATAACTTATTTAGCGCCTTTTAATATAGCCTACCTACTCAGATTCGCTCCCGCGAAAAGCAGCTTTCAACAGATTGTGAAACTGAGAACAGTTTGGGAAGTGTCGCAAAGTCAAGGGAAGCCCATAGCCTATCCATGCTGTTGCGCCAACCACAGAGACCACAACCACATTAAATGAGCTATGTGGTTTGGATTTTTACGTGAACCACGCTTCCCTTTAAGCAGGGTAGGGCCTAATTATAATTGTGCATTAGGAACTCTCCCGATTGTAAAATGCATAGCTTCATTTAAGCTGATGCATGAAGGAATCTCTCACAGAAACATGCAATGTCATGTTAGCCTGCCTGTAGTTCTTGCTTCCGTGGACTTATCGCCGACGATCATGTGTTACAGTAGGCCTAAGTCTTATGTGTTTTGAAGTTGTGTAGGCTATATTGATTATTAATTTTCAGCATCAGATCCGGTGTGTTGGTCCAATTTAAGTAATACTGGATACAGCGCGACAGAATTCGACACTGTCCTGATTCAATGCAACTTGAAATATGCTGGTCAATGGTCTCCAACAATGGAATGGTTTAAACAAATACATTATCAAAGTGACTTATTGGAACCCGTCCCATATGATTTTTTTAACGATGGCTACAACATGTCTTCATTCATCAACATGAAAGTCAATTCTACGGATAATGGCGTTGCATTCCTCTGCAAGACACACTTCACCTCGTCGGGTAATCAACTTATAACAAACGCCTCGAACATTCCCGATTATCTCTACAATTGGAACGTCACAATAAATGTGGAGTGTGAGTGCTCTTATTCCTACTCGCAGCTATGTCTTCTTATATTTCTTGTGAGTAATCGTCTAAATAATTAACGATTAATCAATTACCAAAATAAAGATACAGCAACAAATGTTGCTATACCGAGACTGAACATCATAGATAAAATGGTTAGTGGTTACTTTAGAATTATTATAAAAGGTTTGTTTTTGCTGAATGTAGATTATTTTGAGTCTTGACAAACAACCGAACTCTAATGTTAAAGAGAGTGACAACTGGCCTATTATTATGATATTAGGCCCATGTGTGGTAGTTTACAGATTGAGTCAAGCAAAGCGCAGACGCAGATTGCAACTAGGCCTAACTTTGATCTGAAATAACTTAAAACGCCCATAAGATATGTTCAGATAAATTCGTTTCATGCTGCTTAATATTTCACGTATAATTTCATTTATGCAGCCAGTAATTCTTAACGATTTTGAATTTCAAGAACTCATAATTAGTTCGATGCCTTTTGTGACTTCTCAGTAGGCCTATATGGAACAAGATAATTTTAAAATATGTAATGGTATAATCAACAGATGGTCCTAGGAACATCATCGTTCGTCCTTTGCTGAACAGTTACGATGTCAACAGTATTCTGTCATGCGAAGCTGTTGGAAACCCGGTTCCTGAGTACACATGGGAAGACATGGAAACAATGGCTATTACAAATGGACCAACTATAGTAATCTCGAAAGGCATTGCTGACAATGACGCTCACTACACGTACAGGTGCACGGCGAAAAATAAGGTCAATGGTCGCATCATGAAGGATTCGGTCAAGTTTACAGTCGGAATTAAAGGTCAGAGTTTGAATTTCTCTAGGTGACGGTTTCATGACTTTTAGTCTTTCACTAGCAGAGGAATTTAAATGGATTAAATGCTGAGAATACAAAGGATTCTTACAAAGAATGTTTTAAGTGTTATCCGATTATAAACAGAGACTATGCCTTCTGGTAGAAAATTCAAATCACGTTGAAAGCCTTCGTCAAATCATTCTTATAACCTTTCAAAGAATATAATTTATTATAATAAAATCATATCCACAAATTAACGGCGTTGTTAATCTTTACCATTCAACGTCCATTTTTGAACTAGATTATACCCGATCCACTTCTAGCAACATGACCTTCCAATTTTTGTGTTCCAACAACGTAAGGCCCTACGCTACGATATCGTACTAATATAATGCAGCACTTACGAAAAAGCCTGCAGATTCCCTGTCCTGGATCTTTAGAATCTTTAGAATGTCCTGTCGAGGCGAATTAAACAAAACCTTGGCCTATATGTAGGCCTAATCGTAACAGTAGACTAAGCTCCAAATTTCTAAACCTCTAATGAGAAGGTTAAGCGCAAGGCACCAACTCAATTCATTCCTCATGATACATCAGAGTTGGTTGTCCAGATCGAGACCAGAGAGAGTAGACCAAATCTATCAGCTACAATTTTATTATTTTCAGCAGGTCACGCCAGAGCCCATGGTAGCTATTCAGCAAGTCGAAGATATTAAATGTAAAGAAGATATCAAAGTGTTCAATTAATTTTGGCTCGCCATGTATAATCAGGAAGTTCGTTCCAGAGTCGAGGTACGGTTTGAGATGTGGGCCATTTGGAGAATTTGATTCGAGCAGTGACTGGGGATGCTATAAAAATTATCTTTGCCCTCAACCGTTATTGCATTTGGGACATTTGAAAAGTGCCTCTAATAAAATTATTCTTATTGATGTGGATGATTGTATTTTCTACTGGAGACTTTCTACTTCTTTCAGGGACCCATGCAGTGCGTAACGTGACGATAACCATCGGAATTCTTTGCATTCTGCTGATGGCATTAATATTTTACGTCAGCAGAACGTATATTAAAGGTAGGTCTACTTAAAACTTCGATTGTCATTCACTTTTCATTGTTAAGTCGTGACCTTTGCCCTTGGTCTATGTTTAGGGCTATCTTTGGGTGGTCTTACTAAAAGTGATAATTATAACTTTTGTCCTGTTTGAAATATTTTGATGAAATTGGGCCATTGTACATAGATATGAATTGCCTTCTAAAGCTGTAAAAGTTCATTTAAACATTCATACTTTAGACCAAGATATTGGCAAAAACCTTAGTACATGTAGGTCTACTTCTTTTGGTCCGCTCTGTAGATCAGGTTAAGCGTATTGCTTCAGTTACGCGTGTCATGTAATGTATGTATGTATGTATGTATGTATGTATGTATGTATGTATGTATGTATGTATGTATGTATGCGCACTTGTTATAGCGCCCCTTCAAGCTCTCTACTCAGAGGCGCTCCCGATGCAGAGCGGACACTGCATCGGAGTTTCACGCCGAAGCGCTGAGCAATTGTGAGTGAAGGACTTGCCCAAGGTCCTTACGCGGCCAGGTGGATTCGAACCTCGGACCTTCCGGCTCCAAGGCAACGACGCCACCACTACACCACCGCGCCCCACAATGGTAGTAATCACGTCAACGCTGATATCCCAACACACACAATTATACATACAAGAGATCCTACCTTCGATCGATTGCTCCAAGATATTGTGGCTTTGGAAGTGACGAGTAAAAAATGCATTGTGCCACACGATAGACTCTTTCATGCTAGGAATGCATTGCATTGGAATAGCTTCTTGGTTATTAGGCTATGTATTATTGGAATAACTGCATGTAGGCTACTCGTATGTACATGTAAACTAGCCTGATACAGATTTGAATGAGCTTGAATTTTATATGGTAGTGTTAGATTATGAAAATAAATTAATTAGGATTATGATACAGACTATGATCATCAAATATTAATTGGGCCAGACTTGCCTGCCCTTCATCTAGTTACTAGAAGAAGGGCAGTCTGCGCATCGACAAGACTAATGAAACTTCATGGCCCGACAGCCATTGTTCTCACATATTATTCAGTTTTGTATTCACCTTCTTGTGATTGAACAGACGGTTGTGAGCACATTCAATCAGCTTTTATGCGAGAGGAAGACAACAGTGAACCAGATGTTGTACCAGATGTTCACGGCGTCGAAGAAGGTAGGCCCCCTACAGTGTTGCATTTTTTTATTATGATGGGGCTTGATATGATTTAATCAGAATTTGTTTTATTCACAATTTATTGCCTGGACAACAGCATCACCTTACGGGCAAGATCAGGTCGCTGTTGGATGACCTCGTAGACTGCGACTTTGGTGCATTTATTTTGTGCCAACAACTAAGGTTAACTATTATGAAACATTCTTTTAGAAAATGGTTTACAGTCACGTGACCATCATTCTATGACTGACACAAACGACTTGAGGGACAATGAATGACTCGCAGTTTTCAATGCCTCTAAGGGTGATCTTGCTTTGCAGCCGAGACTTTGTTTACTCAGCTGAAATAATTGATCACAACTTCAGTAGCTTTCACGTCATCATCATTATTAGATCACCGTCGTGATCTAATCTATTGTAAAAATTAACATGTAGGCTAAAGAAGAGCTTTAAAAATTAAATCCAATTAGTTCTTACAGCGTGTGTTCGTAAACGCAATATTTCGTCTTCGTAGCCTAATTAGGCCTACTAAGTTATATCAGTTCGGGGATGTTAAAGCACCTAACCCTAACCCTAACCCTAACCCTAGCCTTGACGGCATTTTATTTTTTAAGCATTTGCTTCAGCTGCTTCTGAAACTTTTCTCTTTCAATTTATTTCGAAACTCAATTAATGAATTTGTGGCAGCCACAATGGTTTTAATTGTAATTGTAATCGTACATTTATATAGCGCCCCTTCAAGAGAACTCCTCAGAGGCGTTCCAGACTTGACACCAAACCACAATCAAAGAGAATGGTTTTCAAACGCTTGCGGAAAAGGGGCAAAGTAAGACAAAGAAGTTCATTACGGAGTCTAATAGGTAACTTATTCCAGAAAGACGGACCGACCATAACAAAACCGACAAGGTCGACATATTATGTTGAAGTAGGTAAATTTACAAGCTATATAATAATTGTGCTCATTTCTAGACTATAACAATCCTGAAAGAGAACCTTCGCCAAATAATGGTTACATGGATATGGCTGAACTAGCTGCAGGTAATATTACTCTTATAAGTATTGGTTTGAAACATAAAGGCTCAGAAAATTTGACGGGAATTGACCAAATCTGACGTTCTTATTCAAGCAACTTAATATATGATCATAATTATGCTCCAATAGCATTTACCGACATATTTACAATTATACAGTAACTGATTCTAATCTTATATCAAGAGGCCATCCTGCTTTCTTGGAGATATGGGCGATCATGGAAAGCAGTTGTGGATCATTATAATTAGCCTATAGGCCTACATGTACTTAGAATTAATTATACTAGTCCGTTTTAAAAAGCGCCGGTGAGGATAACCATCTTTGTAGGACGGTTAGATCTACATATCCAGGATGAAACAATTTTTCAAGCAGCATAGAAGACGAGGCGCGGAAAAGGCAAGTACTCCATGACGTCTAGAACTTGGGCACTGGTCACAAGCAAAGCATTTAAAGAGTGAACTGGTGCACGTGGTAGCAGCATTTCGTTCAATACCATATTATACGTTGCAGTGAGGTCAGGTCAGTTTACAAGTAATGTTTATAATTAAATGGTGATACATTATCACAGTAGACAGACGCAGCTTTGTGTGGTTTTGCTTTTTTTTGGCTAATTATTTAGGCAACGCCGAAATCCACTTTAGAAGAAACCCTGTCGCTCAAAGTCGCCACGAACTTAGAGGTAGGTCCTCCTAATGAACCTTTGAAATTAATTTTAACCCTTATAGGGTAACCCTATTTCGGTTACAGTTGTTGGTAACTGGGGGGTAAAAAAATACCCCCAATTTATTTTCGTCATATCCATGGAAATGTTCAACCAAATTCGGTTATGTTTAATTTTTCTGATAGACAAGGACATTGTTGAACGTTATGAGGAACAAATCTTGAATTAAAATGATGACTCGTGATTATAAGCGGTCTGATTAGATCATGACCAACTTCCAGCAGGAACACACGGCGCTTGTCCAAACGTAGGCCTACTGAATGTGCGTTATCTCGCCATGCTGGATTCTGCAACTTCTATCATTATGACATACTCGTTGAGCGCTGCTGCATCAACCAAGAAATAGAAGAGGCCATCTTCTGGTCCTGCAACTGCAAGTATATCCCGTACTGTCCTGGTCGAATGATTCCACGGCGCCTTTTGTGGCGTTGTATTCACCTATTTCATTCGATAGTTCATGCAAAAGTGCATATACTACAATAATATAATGCTGCCGGAAATAGAAATCACACAGCAAAGAATGACTAATTCATATGCAAAAATAGAACAGCCACATAATCTCCAACAATTCAGTTCTAATAAATATTATGCTTACATCTACATAGTGCAGAAATGATTTATCCAGTTCCAGAATATAAAACCTCACTTTTCAGAGTAGTCTGCCACTAGGTGGCAGTGCAATGTGGCAGAGCTGAAAACGACATTGTGAAGAAAAAACATATTTAGGAAAAGTCACAAAAGCAAAAGTCTGTTTTGTTTTATTCAAAAGAAGGGCACGAAAAAAAGTAGACTGGGGGTTATTTTTTACCCCCCGGTTACCCTATAAGGGTTAAGCTGTCTATTTGCTTTCAATTCTGATCAGCCCTTCGTTTTAGGCCTAATTTAAGTATGACTGATTGTGAAATCCATTTATTAAGAGTCAGCTAAGAATAATTTCAGCACAACTCCAGAGTAGCCTACTTATCTGTAATACAATAATTATTAATTAACCTACATATTGATAGCATGGTATCCTTAAAACTAGAAAGTGCCATGAAACGAAAATCATTATAGTATGCCTATTAATTATTACTAGGCCTATATTATGTCACTGCTGGGATTGCATATTAACTAACGAAGGCAGTCCAGGATTTACACAGCCATTGATTAGGTGGTACCTGTACGGCATTGTCTGCATTCTGACAGTTCTAACAGTTTCTTCTTTCAAACAACTATAGGATACTTTGTTATGCTTTCAGTCTACATGACCTTTATTTTTGTAGATTAACTTGTGGTTACATTATATGTTTACTGAGTCTTAAGATTGACATATTTTCCCAAAATAAGAGTGGTCTCATGTAGGTCACGTCGCAATCCTTGAGTTAATAATTATTTGAGAATTGAGAATATTATGTCCGATTTAAATGGAAAACAAATCATAATTAATTTGTAAGAGTAGCTAGTTAAATTTAATTCTAGCTTTATTTAAAATGTTTTCTACAACCAAGCCTCAGTAAATGATGCTGTATGAAGATTAAATTTGTAATTTAGTAATTATCATAGCCTACATGTATGTGTGTTTTTGAAACTCTAGAAAATGATGCTGATGAAATGGATCGCCCAGTTCAGATAGTGCTTCCTGTCTATGCCGAAGTTAGGAAAACAAACTCCAAGGTAGGCCTAGACCTTTATAATTGCATAAGTGCACGTTGTAGGAAATTATAGTACTTCACTGATAAAAACTTTAAGATGATATTAGTCAACAAAGAGGTGTATAATTATAATTATGGTAGTCTAAATTTGAGCTATTCTACATTAATTTTGTTCCAAAGAAATTTAAAGAAAATTTCATGTGAATGTAATTTTACCTGCTGACTATAATTAGGCCTATTGGAATTTATATGAAACAAATTAACAATTCTTTATATAAAATATTGTGCACAGCAAAGATCTAGATGATAGTAAGCCCATTGATCATGTACTAAGCCTGTATGACACATTTTTCAAAATGGGTCCAGTGTTGAGCTTTTGGAAAGCTCTTTTCGAGAAAATCGCTATATAAAATTTAATGGTCGTATACAATGCAATACAATGTCATTATAACCTTAGCTTTCCATAATTTATCACAGCAGAATGTAACTCCACCATGAGTGTGAAGCGCAGGCATTTGCCACATGCAATGATATATTTTAGGAAATACCGCACGAAGTCATGATTTGTGACATTTGTTTTAGAACCAATCTTTTGCAAACAGAAACCAATGTGTAAAGTTGGAAAAGAAACTGCTGCTGAAGGAGTAATTAACAGAGTAAGGAACATTTAAAATGTATAAGACATACACTGTACACTGAACTTCCACTTTCTATAAGCACATTATAATAATTGAAGTTAGGCCTGCTTGTGAATATAGCCCTACAGTAATTAAATTGTATGATGTAGCCTACATTATTGTACTAGCGTACATTACTCACAAAGCACAATAATTCACTTAATGCACTTATTCTTAATGAAAAGAGTTGAACAGACCTCAGTTGGTTATGCAGCCATTATTAGTTCATTGATAGGCCCCAACATCACCTCGCTTAGCAACGTTCTTTGTGTTTTAACTTTAGAACATACTCTTATGCTTTATGTAAATTATTTCAGTACTATGGATCCGACGGAACAGAATACATGGAAATGAATGCGTTTGTTCAGAAGCCGAAACCGGAACCCATGATGTCTTCGTCCGTTTTGGAGACTGCAGAATATGCGACCATTGACCACAGACTGACTCCACCTCAATAACCTTCTTCCCACAGTTAGATGTAGAGTGAGTGAAGAGGCGACATTTTTGAAAAACTTGCTAGCGCTCAGCAGGCAATAATATCTGTATTATTTAACTGTAGGCCTAATCGGAGTAAACAGATGAAAGCATTATATCGATAACTATATTTCATAACACAACAGTTAGCAAGTAGGCTATTCGAGAATTGTCATATGAGAACTACAAAATATTTTTATGCTGTCAGTTGGCAAGAAATTTCTATGTAAACTTGTAACATAAGTTCCTGACTTTGGAACTGGCTCAGGAAAACCATGCTGTCCAAATTTTAAACATTTGTAGACAATACAAACAACAAAACAGTACGTATGTGCTCTTGTTATAGCGTCCCTTCAAGATTAGCCTACTATTCAGATGCGCTCCCGACTACAGGGTGGATACTGAATCGGAGTTTGACGCCGAAGCGCATGAGCAATTGCGAGTGAAGGACTTGCTCATTGCTTAATTTAAGGTCCTTACGAGGTCTTGGCTAATAGACATCTTGATGGTAAACTAACATACAATAATAAGCTTTTTCTAAATTTAATTTTACGCTAGGGCCTATAGACTTAGGCTATGCACAGCGCAAAATTGGCAAAGCTTCGACTTCGAATTCATAATAATGGTCCGCTGCTGCTTTCAAGTCGACCTCAAGTCACTTTAGAGACAAGTGGGGTTAGATTGGCTGATCAAAGTCACTCCCAGGTCTGCAGCTGCCTTCCGTCAATCGGCTTGCTTCGTGTGGCCGTTGGTTGATTTGTGAATTTCTACCGCCTTTTTGGTCTTTATGATATTCGGTCTCAGGACGCCTACAAATAATATTGTTTCTGAAAAATAAAAAGTAGCAAAGGTAAAATGCATGTTTTACAAAATGTCTTTTAGTGAAGCGGTGGCGCATTGGATAAGCTTATCACACTGGCATCAATGATAGGTGCTTTGTAGGTTGCTGCTATTAGCGCCGATGTGTTGCAGGCTGACTATTATGTCATAACAACAGTAAAGATTGATGTTAATTAAGGTAATTGCATAACTATAAACTGTAATTGATTGCGGTATGTCAACCGGATTGTTGAATAAACGAAACATTATTCTGTAAGCTTATTATGTAGCACACGATGTTTGATTGTGTCGAGTGCTATTGTTGTTTGGAGTCTACTTACTTCAAAAACTGCTTTCTGTAGACAATGAATAGAATTCCCGATGATATTATAGCGACAAAGATGCAGATTCCGATTGTTACAATGACTATGAACCATGTTTCCTTGAGCAGCACCGACTCATCTAAAATGCATTTTCACATAATTATAGGCTAAGTTAAACTAAGAAAATGTCCGAATTTGGCATATCTCTATCTTTAGGTTCATATTCTTATAGGCTAATAGGTGTAGCCTACTGCTTTTGTTGTTAAAATTAATAAATAAATAATATAGCCTAGTTGTTACGATTCAAATGGGCATGAATTTTTTCGACATGCAACAGTTATTTTAGAAATACATCGTTTAACACGAAATTTTTATTTATTCATTTATTCATACATTCATTCCGATAACTTACATAGCGCCTGGTCAAAATGCGTATAATTCAGCTCAGCCACTGCTAAAAAGCGTGATTCAAAGGGCTTACTAAAAATAAACTTAGGTGAGCTTGACCAATCGCAAGTCTAGCGAGCGGTGGCGGGACAGACACTCGTTGTAAAGCGAAGAGTTCGACGGGTTACGAGGTCATCGACAAAGATCTGACTAGCAGGATGGAACGCAACCAAGGAGGGAAAGTTGCGCAACTAAGAAGGCATCGCCAACAAATGCAGCAACTCGATAGAGAGGCAAGAGTGCTCTAGATTTTTCTCTTATCAACTTTGAGCATGCAATATGTCAGCACAGCACGATGACATCATCATCCTCAGAATAACTTTGGAAGAAACTAGAGCTACTCACGACAATCGTACTCGTTGAATGTCTTGTTGTATGTGATTCCTTCTGATTCGTATATGGCTAGGCAACTACATTTACCGTCTGACGTTTTATTGAATTGATATGTGCAAATAGGATTGCACACTGGAGTCATGGAACTGCCTTGGCACTCTTTAACGGTTCCAAATTGCAAGCTAACGTCTTGAAAGAAAAACATACGATCTCATGCAACATGCAAAAATAGGTATGCAATTCAAGCATTTCTCGTTATTTAATTAATTTTTCGAAGCATCTTCTAATATTACACTATTCATGAACTGAGACATAGAGGTCTAGTCTAAAAGATATCTGTTAAGGCTACATTAAAGGCAGAGCTTAATTGCTGAATTCATGCGAAGTGGGATTATACCTTCCAATGGTGGAAGTGTAGACCAATGAAACTGATAATTTATAGCCTATTGGCAAAATTTCATGAAAACTATTCTGTGGCATTGGCTATTATGCTGTTGGTAAAGGGTATAAAATCTGCATAGGTTAATTAATAATCAGGATAATCATCAACATTCTCACTATGTATTCGATCCAATATTTGAGTTTGGCAGACAAAACTTACATCTAATTGAAATGGGTTGTGAAGTCCACCAATGCTGGTCATCATGAGAGCTCGAATCGTTTGAGACGCTTGGAAAGCACGTTAGTCTCGCTCCGTCCATTTTATGTGTAGCACGAAAAGTAACCGAGGATGTCACTGTGGAGCCACTGGTTTGTGTAAGTGCCTCGATGTGGGTCATATTTTCCAATGACCATAGAAAACGAGGAGCTACGTTTCCTCTGAATGTCAGTTTGCATGTGGCGTCTATGGTGTTTTCCGGGATGTCGAAAGTGTTCTCACCCATGAACCCACTTTGAGGTGACGTCATGTTGCAGGTGAAAGCCTCTGAGGGATAAACAATTTCTTATGCTTGTTTAGTTCGGATGCTAAGTTTGCAATGTCGCTCAATCAATCAATCAACCAACCAATCAACCAACCAATCAATCAGAATTTGTAGGCTATGGCGCTCCTATTCAAGATCCATGCTCAGATTGAGGCGCTCCCGGCCCTGATTAAGCGAAAAAAAGTAGTCTTCAACAGTAGGCCTACCTGTTGGTGGAACTTGGAAGTTGGAACAGTTTAGGAGATGAATAGTCAATGGAAGCCAGTTCCAGGTTGTTGGATGACAATAAACATACAAAATAAGATGAAGATAAGCAGCATGCCAAAAAGTGTTGTAGGTAGGCCTACAGCTAAAGTAAAATTGGCCTACATTTCTATAATGTCGGCGTAACAGGCAGAGGCGTTATCAGCATTGCTGGCCACAGGTCCTTTGACATGCCTATTGAATTCTTGATATGCCATATCGCATGCCTAAAATGCTTTGGAATTGATAATATAATCTATTTTCAAGTTCAAAGCATTGTCGAGCTAGTAATAGAGCATATCAAGAGTACAATCGCCTATAATTCGTAGAAAGGTACTTACTAAGCAGAGCGGTGCGGATTGTGTTACTGTTCAGGTCAATTATCAGCATTAGCATTTTCAGTAGGTCGTACAAGGGTCATGGGAGCTACTCAACAGGTCCAAGAAATTAAATGTAAAGAATAAAAAACCTACCGCATCGAAATCTAAAACGCTCATCACTCGGAATTTAAAGTCAGCTGAGACCTGAAGATAGCCGCGCTGATCTAGGCAACCTATTCGCATAAGAAGTTTTACAAAATGTGTCGTCACCCTAAAGTGTAGTCTCAGAGAATTTCTTGGGGCAGAGCCCGGCAAACATACACACAGAATGACAAACTCTCATAAATATAATATAGGTGCGTAGGCCCTATGTCAGTAGCCTATGTTTTTCCAAAACAGCCATTCCGTTTTCAACACGGAAGTAAATAAGCTTACCTCACAATAAAGAATTTGGCACCCCACCGTATACCTGAAACGACCAGTTCAGCTCGGTATCCATCACCAATGCCAGCCTCATCGACACAAATATAAGTGCCAGCGTCTTCTGGTTGAACATCTTTTACAACAAGGTCGTATCGTCCAACATCCGGGTTCTTATCAATCATGAAACGACCTCCAGGAATCAATCCCATTCCGTTCTTGCCATAGTAGATCGTCTGCTGCTGATTGGAACCGAATGGTATCCATTCCCAGTAGATCGGGCTTCCATGATCCGTGGAACAGACTAGGCGGGCTATCGAGCCCGACGGTATTAGTACGTTGCGAGGAATGACCGTTAGAGTTGCCCCGACTCCTGAACATTCATATGCGAATATAACAGAGGCCAAATGCTGCTCTTGTAGGCCTACACTGCCCTGAAAAGGCAAAACACAGTAACTCGGAAAACCAATATTTTGCGCAAACTTGATTTGAAAGTTTATTTCAAATATCTCGGTCATTCTCGGAATTCATTTGCTCAATCCGAACAAAACTCGCACCATAAATGAAGTAAACTGTGTTTTATTTTATGATAGCAATTAAAAATGTTTAATAATATTATTTATACACCAAAACAGTTAAAAATCGTTCGTACTGCGTTTTGGTTTGACATTTCAATGCGAATTGAATACTCCAAAACACAATACTGCGTTTTGGCTTGACAACTCTATGCAGCGTGCGTGAGTTACATTGATCAACCGATATTGATCTGGATATTTTTGTACAGATCACTGAAGTTGGGACGTGGATAATTTGATTTTGGCTCTAGTTAGAGCAAAATATCTTAAAACCTAATTAAACCAGGATTTCATTCATAATTACCATTTCATTTATAATTCATTAACCCTCCGTCCATCCGTGTATAATGCCTATTCACACACGCGTAGCAATAATAACAACACGTGCCGTGTAAATAATATAGGAAATATTCGCCGAGATGTTAAAATTCATAATTATAATCAGCAATTAAATACATAATAAATATAATATGGTCTGACACTTACGTAGAGTGAATAGACAAACTTAAACTTGAAAAAAATGAATGAAAACCCCAATAGGGCCTAATATTAGATCACTTCGTACTAATAAATATATTTCACGCGTCTTGTAAACAAAACCGGAAATAGAATATCGTCTACCGAGTAACAGAAGGGCGTAACTGACAGAAATCTAAAAAATTTATATTCTTTGTTTTTTTTCCTCTTCCGGTATGATATTATGATGTGGATTAAGAAACGGGCGCAAGTGACATGTGCATACCTATGTAAAATGCAGTAATCGAAGGGCGTAAGTACATAGTTGACATTTTCTGAAGAAACAGACGGGCGTAAGTGTTGTATCTACAGTGATAAGGGCGTAAGTGACAGAGCCTAACAAACAAATTAAAATGGCCGACAGAAGTCGTCGTCGGCGATTTTCTGCCACCGCTGCTGCTAATCTTATCGCCGAATGGGTTTCTGTCGGGAAAAACACCGCAAAAAGTAAGATACTGAAGATAATAATATCATTGTGATTTTATATACTGATAAATTTGTTCATCATGCCAGAAAAACATCGTTAGTATAGACCAGAAATGGCCAACGGTTCGCTCTTTGTAGTAGACCCATAGTTAGCCACGCTTTTAAGTTCAGCTTACATTGTGCCAACGCTGCATACGCTAGGCTATTTTTTTTATTTCTTGATGTTGTTTTTGGGATATTACTGTATTAATATTGGAAAATTAAAAGAGTAAATTCCTCTTATTTCATTATTGGAAAAACTTTATTCTGGGAAACTTAATTGTCTCGGAATGGACGTGTCCGGGACGAGGGACATTTTCTCAAATTCCGGGACTGTCCCGGACCGTAATGTTCAATGACGTGCTCTGGAGACTGGACATTTTGCAAAACTGCATTAAATGTAATTTTGTTTTTTGTAGCACATGGTGATTTATGCTGTATTTCTGTTGTAACAGCAAATTTGGTATGTCGGTTTTGTAATTTTAGGAAAGAAAGCGACACTGCCACCAGTCCCCGATGTGACTGAATCTACGTCGGCAGAGTTACATCCTACCATCGACGCAGATCCACCGGAAGCGACACTGCCACCAGTCCCCGATGTGACTGAATCTACGTCGGCAGAGTTACATCCTACCATCGAAGCAGATCCACCGGAAGCGACACTGCCACCAGTCCCCGGTGTGACTGAATCTACGTCGGCAGAGTTACATCCTACCATCGAAGCAGATCCACCGGAAGCGACACTGCCACCAGTCCCCGATGTGACTGAATCTACGTCGGCAGAGTTACATCCTACCATCGACGCAGATCCACCGGAAGCGACACTGCCACCAGTCCCCGGTGTGACTGAATCTACGTCGGCAGAGTTACATCCTACCATCGACGCAGATCCACCGGAAGCGACACTGCCACCAGTCCCCGATGTGACTGAATCTACGTCGGCAGAGTTACATCCTACCATCGAAGCAGATCCACCGGAAGCGACACTGCCACCAGTCCCCGATGTGACTGAATCTACGTTGGCAGAGTTACATCCTACCATCGACGCAGATCCACCGGAATCGACACTGCCACCAGTCCCCGGTGTGACTGAATCTACGTCGGCAGAGTTACGTCCTACCATCGAAGCAGATCCACCGGAAGCGACACTGCCACCAGTCCCCGATGTGACTGAATCTACGTCGGCAGAGTTACATCCTACCATCGACGCAGATCCACCGGAAGGGACACTGCCACCAGTCCCCGATGTGACTGAATCTACGTCGGCAGAGTTACATCCTACCATCGAAACAGATCCACCGGAAGCGACACTGCCACCAGTCCCCGATGTGACTGAATCTACGTCGGCAGAGTTACATCCTACCATCGACGCAGATCCACCGGAAGCGACACTGCCACCAGTCCCCGATGTGACTGAATCTACGTCGGCAGAGTTACATCCTACCATCGAAGCAGATCCACCGGAAGCGACACTGCCACCAGTCCCCGATGTGACTGAATCTACGTTGGCAGAGTTACATCCTACCATCGACGCAGATCCACCGGAAGCGACACTGCCACCAGTCCCCGGTGTGACTGAATCTACGTCGGCAGAGTTACGTCCTACCATCGAAGCAGATCCACCGGAAGCGACACTGCCACCAGTCCCCGATGTGACTGAATCTACGTCGGCAGAGTTACATCCTACCATCGAAACAGATCCACCGGAAGCGACACTGCCACCAGTCCCCGATGTGACTGAATCTACGTCTATAGACACAGATCCACAGCAACAACACAGGGGCAGAAAACGAACTAGAAATACTCAGGAATGGAAGCAGAATATTCGTAAAAGACAGAGACAGTCTGGTGAGCAGTATGCAAGTAGATCTGGATCTATTGTTGATGCTCGTTCAGTTAAGCAACATCAGTGTGGCCAATGTGTGAATAATTGCAATAAAAATCTACCCGAACAAGGTCGCCATACCATCAACCGAAAATTTTGGATGCTTCATGATTATTCCAGGCAAAGGGATTTTATTTGTTCACACGTCATTATTAAGCAGAAGCATCGAAACAAAACAGAATCGAGCAGAAGAGCTCACACTTTGCAGTATTTTCTAACTTTGAGTGGCAAAAAGATTAAAGTTTGTAAATCAGTTTTCTTGTCGACACTTAGTATCAGTGAGAAGATGGTGAGATACACACTGAGTAACAGGTCTGACACTGGACATGCCAAAGCAGATGGCCGAGGCCGTCATTCACCAGGAATTAAGAAACCAGAATTAATTCGGCAGTCAGTACGTGACCATATAAACTCATTTCCTGTCATGGAATCACATTACTGCAGGAAAAGTACTTCAAAGAAATATCTAGACAAAAATCTAAGTATTACAAAAATGCACCAACTATATCAAGAAAGTTGTGTATCAACTCCCTACTTGAATGTGAACTTAAAGTATTACAGGGATGTATTTACAAGTGATTTCAACTTTTCATTTCATCGACCAAAAAAAGACTTTTGCAATTTTTGCACAAAGTTTGACAACTCCAGCAGTTCAGAGAAAGATGAGCTGAAGCTTGATTATGATGAACATCATAAGCGAAAGGAAGCCGTGCGGCAGCAAAAACAACGTGACAAAGACCTAGCAAAATCGGATAAAACTGTTGTGGCGATCACATTTGATCTGCAGCAAGTTCTGCAAAGCCCGCAAGTGAATGTGTCGTCACTGTACTATAAAAGGAAGCTAGCGACATACAATTTGACTGTATTCAATTTAGGCAACAAGTCTGTGACATGTTACATGTGGCACGAAGCTATTGCAGGCCGAGGTAGCTCAGAAATTGCAACCTGTATTCAGAAGTTTTCTGCATCTCTGCCACAATCAGTAACACGTCTAATTATGTATTCAGATACATGTGGGGGCCAGAACAGAAACCAACAGTTTGCTGCTATGTGCTTGCAAACTGTTGCCAATGATACTCATCTTGAGTGCATTGATCATATTTTTATGGAATCGGGACATAGTCAGATGGAGTGTGACTCAGTGCATTCAACTATTGAGTCGGCCGTCAAAAACAGAAACATCTACGCACCTTCGGATTACTACCAAGTTGTTGCTACGGCCAGACGTTCAAATCCATACAGCGTTCAGACATTGTCAACGAGTGATATTCTCAACTACAAGTCTCTGTCAAAGCATGTTATACGAAATCGAACAAAGAATACTGAGGGCGAAACAGTTCATTGGTTAAAAATTAAACATCTAATGTATCTGAAATCCACACCCTTCACCATCTACTACAAATACGACATTGAAAATCCTATCTTCATGAATGTTAGTGTAACTGGTGCTGCTAAAGGACGTCGACCAACCACCATGCCTACCACGATCGCTCAATTATTTTCGAAACCACCCGCAATATCTGAAGCCAAGTATCGGGATCTACAGTCTCTGTGCAATGAAAGAGCAATTCCGCAAGATTACCATCCATTCTACACTTCGTTATGTCATAGCAACACAGTTAGAAACTCCTTACCAGAGCCCGATATGGAGGAAAACGTTGAAGACTGCTGTTAGAGCTAAATGAAATAGTATAATGTCGCTCAATTGGTTGCTTTCGATTTGCATTTAAATATGCAGTTCTAGCATTTTTCTCTATTATTGACTGATGTTGGTACCATAGTGGTAATTTACAGTACTTTTTATGCATTAAATGAAATAGTATAATGTCGTTCAGTGGATTGATTTTGATTTGTGCTTAAATATGCAGTTCTAGCATTTTTCTCTATTATTGACTGATGTTGGTACCATAGTGGTAATTTACAGTACTTTTTATGCATTAAATGAAATAGTATAATGTCGTTCAGTGGATTGATTTTGATTTGTGCTTAAATATGCAGTTCTAGCATTTTTCTCTATTATTGACTGATGTTGGTACCATAGTGGTAATTTACAGTACTTTTTATGCATTAAATGAAATAGTATAATGTCGTTCAGTGGATTGATTTTGATTTGTGCTTAAATATGCAGTTCTAGCATTTTTCTCTATTATTGACTGATGTTGGTACCATAGTGGTAATTTACAGATCATTAACAGTAGGCTACTACAGTTTATGCATTAAAGAGCATTGTGCTCCTCACATAAAAGGGCGTAAGTGTCTATCCATACTGACGTGATATACAATCATAAGGGCGTAAGTGACTTATATTGCAGTTAAAGAGTGTTTATTAAAATTAAAAGTTGTCTGCTAAAAATTGCATGTTTTTAAAGTCTAGTCACCAACCAAACACGTACATATAAAATAAAGCTGATTTGATACAGAGTGTCAAACTACTAACTCAATTATCTCCATTCGAAGTTTTTTTACTTACGCCCTTCTGTTACTCGGTAGACGATATTATACAGAAATATGACGTATTATAGCGCAGTAACGGTAATTTATGTAGTGCTGTGCCTATCCTAAGTCAAAACACAGCACTGTGTTTTGGCTTGACATTCGTTTGGGAAGCGCAGCACTAAGCGGCAGCAGATTCTGCTGTTATAAATACAGTGCTGTGTTTGGCTTGATTTCCAAAGAAAAATATCCGACTTACTGTGTTTTGCCAACATAATATCTTGGAAACCAGTGAAAATAAAGCTCTGACACTTACAGGGCATGAAGATAGTAACATCTTAAGCGCAAAAATCCAATAAAATGAAAAACGATTTTTTTCGAGTTACTGCGTTTTGCCTTTTCAGGGCAGTACAGTGTGATGTACAGAACAGCGTTCTATGTTGTTATTATTATTTTGTATTTCATAAGCTACCGGTATATTTTCTAATGATCAAAACAAACGATGATCCTAATGTAGGCTATGTGCACTTGTAATATAGTCCCTTCAAGATGTTTGCTACTCAGAAGCGCTTCAGACTACAGCACGGACTCTGAATCAGAGTTTCACGCCAAAGCGCTGAGCAATTACGAGTGAAGGACTTGCCCAAGGTCAATAAGCGGCGGCTTGAAGTGGATTCGAACCTGCAACCCTCCGGCTGCAAGGCAACGAACATAGGCTACCAACTACATCCCCGCCACCCACAGTTCATTTATTCATTCATTCAGAGCATTTAAATAGCGCCCATTCAACAAACTACTCAGATTCGCTCAGTTGTCCCTGAAGAACTTGATTAAAGTCATCCTATACAGTCCGATACAGTCCTGCATAGTTCCAACTCAGCGGATGGGAACCGTAGGCTTACAGTATCTCGGCGTAGCAAAACAAGCGCTCTAACCTATCGGCTTCTGCATAGGCTACTGTAGGCATGCAGAACTTCCATCCCACAATAGCAGGCATAGATATAGCCTAACACAGATATAGGCTACTGCCACTTGATGAATGATATTAAGCATGACTTGAACACACAAGTTCACGAATGCTTAACTTTGATTGTGGGTGGTCAGAATAGAACGATGACATGCAAGCCTGAATGGTGGCTTGTGGCCACATTATTAATCAAAATGAAAAAAACATAATATTACCACGTATTGGATATTAGTAGATCAAAATAAAAGAAGGGAGAGCTTGCACAGGACTCCAGTGGTAAGGTTCTGCGTGCATGCAAGTGCACCCCAGTGTTCTACTTGCTTCTTATATATGTCCAGTCATTCCAATACTTGCCTATTATTTGTTTTTTGATGAAATTCTCGATAATACAGACAGTTACACGATTTATAGACTATCAATAAACAGCTAAGTTCTCAGTGAAATATTTCGTGGTTTCCAGTGTCCATATCTTTTCAAATATTTTAGATTGCTAACATATTAAAAATAATTTAGACATTGTATGAATCCTACCCTGTGAATGACTAAAATTTAATGCAACAGAAAAGCCCATTAGAGTAAGGAATTTAAACATGGATGTGATACACAGTTTATATTTTCTTTTTATTCCACGTGGATGAACATCAGCTTGCATATTCGGTTCCCTTGTGGTCAAATTGAAGACTGCTCTTTTAGGGCGTGGTGGTCTCGGGAGCAACTCTGGCAAGTTTCTATGAAGATGCACCTTATGCAGGCCTATAGGCCTAATACTTGAACGAACGAGTGAATGAATTTGGTCACAGGAAATTGTTATCGTTTCGCACGAGTTGTTGCAGACGTTTCTTCCGGTCAGGTCTTCATCATTGGTTATATTCTTCTGAGACTTTCCAAACCATGATCTAACGCCAATTCTTTTCCAAAGTTTCACTCGCCCACGTTCTTCGTCTACATGTATGTCTTGCATCGATGACAATAAAGTTTTGACTTTGAGCGCTTTGCGAGCGAAATAGGCGGCCGTTGATAGCAAGTCGACTTCCCTACGTTCCCTCCACATCATCCCAGCATCAGCCCGCATGCTCCAGGCAATTAAGTGTGCGAAGCTTAACTCTATAAGATGAACATCAGGTTGCTTGTTCGGTTCTCTTGTGGTCAAATTGAAGACTGCTCTTTTAGGGCGTGGTGGTCTCGGGAGCAACTCTGGCAAGTTTCTAATAGCATCCCAACCATACAACGCATCCGGATTCTGGCGTTTCGACACCGTCTGTCTTTTGCTATCAAGACGTTGCTGTCCTGTTCTAACCATGTGTGCGCACCTCTCTTGAGAAGAGCAACCATTTGTATCTTTCTGTACGCATGCTTCACGTTCGAGAGCTGATTCGATTCCATTATCATCTTCTTGATCACTGGAGCCTCTGCTACGTTCCTTGACATTATAACCCATCTCGTCCTCGGGACTCTGAGGCCTGTCAGAGTTGAAGAATCCATGGTTGCAATCAAAATCGTTGCCGCCTTGCATTATTTCTGCTAAGTAGACTACGCAACGATACTCTCCTACTATATATAGGGCCTAATAGAGAATATTCTAGGATGTGGACTAAGTATCGTTGAGTAAAGGCTGATGTGTGTGAGTGTGTGTATGTGTGTGTGTGCGTGTGTGTGTGTGTGTGTGCGTGTGTGTGTGTGTGTGTGTGTGTGTGTGTGCTCTACCGTAACGGTTTTCAACTGCAGCAGAATAGGCTATTGTATATTCTACAGGTAGAAGGAAGTGTCTTTACAAGTCTTACGCACCCATAACAAATTATATGACTTTTTCGGATAATTGGACTCCGCAACGATATAGGCGTAGGCATTTCAAGCACGCAATCAAAAAGTATTGCTATATAGGTCTGGTAGGCCTACACTTCAGCAATGATCGATCGTTAAGGCGAGAGAAATACCAAATCGATTCTGAGTTTTACGGAAGCCGAAACCCAGACCGAAACGCGGAAGCCACTCGTATACCCATAGGCGTAGGGGACGGGGTCCAGAGGGCGGGCATCCCCCCAATTTCGTTGCCAGTGAAGAACTCAATTAAAGTCATCCTGCAGTCCTACACAGTTCCAACTCAGCGGATGGAGAACCTGAGGCATGTCAGTGTTGTAAGTGGGGCCTAAGGCTAAAGTAAAATGTGTCTGCAAATTATTATTCCATGCATTGGATATTATTAGGTCAAAATAAGAGAGGGAGACCTTGCACAGGACTCCAGGACTGCGCGCACGCAAGTGCACGCCAGTGTTCTACTGTAACAGTGGGGGCCTACTGTTGTCCAGTCATTCCAGTTGTAGCCTATTGTTTCTTGATGAAATTTTCGATAATAATAATTATTATAAACAGTTAGGCCTACATAATTTGTAGCCTATACATAAACAGCTAAGTTCTCAGTAAACATTTCGTGCTTTCCAAATCCATAATATCTTTTAATATATTAAAAATATTTTAGACATTTCATGAATCTTACCTTGTAATGGGTTAAATACAACAACAGAGCCAATTACAGCAAGGGATTTAAATATGGATGCGATGCACAATTCATATTTTCTTTTTATTCCTCGTGGATGAACATCAGCTTGCATATTCGGCTGACTGCAGTATCTTCAGCAGAGACAGAAATGCATAAGACTAGGCTAGTAGGCCTACCAGGAAGGCAGCTGCAGTGTCTACAAAATGTCATATTTGACTTTGCATTCGGTCTAATCATGTGCAGGCATACATCGTTATATGTACGTTAAGCAACGCGGTCACGGTTGTCATAAAATGGATCAAAAAACAATCAGTTACCGAGGTACATGAATCTACTCTGTCATCGAAACAATAGGCTACTCTTCAGCAATAAGACAGTGCTCATGGAAGCATAAAGCGTATCAACTTGGTTTTTCCCGTGGGCCTTTGCCGAATCGCGGAAGTAACCATACACTCGTAGATTTGACAAACCCTACTAAGACCTTGGGTCTAATAAACTGCCGATTGGTTAATACAATGCGGACAATCAAATTAATATGGCTCATCTAGTTCTAAAGTGGTTCATCGTTGACTATAATAGGCCTACTACGAAGGCAGATGAACCACTTTAGAACTAGGCTAGATGAGCTCAATCATAGTATTGGACAGAACAGATTAGATTAGGCTACTGATTTCTTTAGACGGAAGATTCTTATTGAGACAAATTGGTATGTAAAGTATGTATGATACCCCAAGCGTTCGCGACACAGGGTCAGGTTATGCTCACAGAAAGAATGAGGAATTGAGGATCCCAGGGATCATGGTAGAACTAAAATATGACGCCTCACGCGTCAATATAGCCTATCTATCGCTGGCTGGAAATTTGTTTGCAGTCAATCAAGCTGTCATTGGAATAACCCTGTCACGGGTTATGATTGAAGGCAATAAAAGAGTGGTTCTCCTTTGCAAAGAAAACCTAGGCTACTTACATGTAGATTTCTAAAAATTGTGACAACTCTCTGGAAACGCTTTATGACTCAACGTAGCGATTTTGAATAAGCTGAAGCCCTGCGTCATTACTTCTAATAAACGAATTGATTGATTGGTTGATTGCTCGGTTCTCAATGGGTGCTTTATGAACATTAATAATGCTTAGCCTACAGTAACTGTTAGCTTATTTCAATTATTATTGTCGCGATTCCTTCCGGGATAAGCTTACTCACGGGTCGACTGGTTAATACAATAGACAGTGTGGCTAAATGCAGGCTGCTTAGCCTACATAAGTTTTTAGGCCTAGCCTACTATTGTCCTATTATAAATAGCCTAAGATAATCATAGCATATAGCCTAGCGTGATAGGCTAGGCTATAAAAAAACTCTAAGTCCAAACGGTTTGTGATGAAAAATTCAGGCCTTCCTAAAAAGACGAAAGCTGGCCTGAGTGGCCTCTACAACTCTGACAGAGATTGTCTGAATTAAATTACATCCAAAATGACACGAAATCCAAAGAAAGGTTGAAGAATTTTTATCTCGAGTGAAGTAACCTGATCACCCGAGAAAATGCGATCAGCGACTGGAGACCAACTGCAGTGCGGCAACTGCCATCTGGCGAGTCAGACTCATGTTATCGTGACATTCATTAGCAGAAGACGAACTGCAACTCATGTTAGTCATCGGTCTTACTACCGGTAGGTTTTAAAGTGCCCCCCACCAGAACAATGTGTCATTGTGCCACTGTTCGCCGCGGCAATGACACATGCAATGACGGCATGCGTGTTTTTTGTAAACGCTGAGCACTTGTCTCGTGTTAACTAAGAATAACAGCGCGATATCAATAATATGACCGTACGTATACTAAATTCATAGGGAATTTTCCCCATCGTTGCCAATGCTAAAGCATTGAAAACTGCAACTGCAAGTTTCACTGCCTGACGATGAGACGGACGGATGAGCCGGTGTAAAGGTTTCAGATTACCCCCTCCTAAACATTACCCCCCTGAAAACTGTAAACTGGACCAATCATCGCATTTATTGCACTAAAATAATCGAAAAAATCATCCCGCTTCTTGTTTTGGTCTGAAGATTTTCATCTGTCATCCCACTTCGTGGTTTGTTATCAATATTTTCACCTGTAACTAAAATACTAATCGCCGCTGAAGTTACAATGGAGAAAATGTCTTCGAGGCTATTATTTTTTTCGGATCAAAATATTGATAACAAAACACGAAGTGAGATGACGGATGAGAATCTTTAGACCAAAACAAGAAGCGGGATGATTTTTCTGATTTTATTATTGCAATAAATGCGATGATTGATGCAAATCTAGTTTCCAGGGGGTAATCTGAGACCGGTTTCAAGTTACCGGGGGGTAATGGTTAGGAGGGGGTAATTTGAAACCTTTACACCGGTGTAAAGGTTTTAGATTAGGCTACCCCCTCCTAAACATTACCCCCCTCTGGTAACTTGAAACCGGTTTCAGATTATTTTATTCGATTAAAAAAATAATAGCCTCGAAGCCATTCCTCCATGTAACTTCAGCGGCGTTTTAGTAGGCCTATTTTAGTTACAGATGAAAATATTGATAACAAACCACGAAGTGTGGTGATGATGGATGAAAATCTTCAGACCCAGACAAGAAGTGGGATCATTTTTTTGATATGTTTAGTGCAATAAATGCGATGATTGATGCAAATTACAGTTTTCAGGGGGGAGGGGTAAATGTTCAGGGGTTCCACGACAACTGGTCTACCGACAACTCGTCTCCGGACAATTTGTCTAACGACAACTGGTCTACAGACGAATAGTATTGATGAAATAGAAGCTGGATTTATGAAAATGTTTTTATAGCTTAAATGGAAGCTGGATATATGATTTTATTCATGTAGCCTTTTTCGACATGCATCCAGCTTCTACTTTAGATCTAAAAATTACCTTCATCCAGCTTCTATTTCTCACCTGTTATTTTCGTCAATCCAGCTGCTGTTTCAGATATAAAAATACCCTCATCCAGCTTCCATTACTTAGGCGTTTTTTCATCAATCCAACTTTTATTTCAGATCAAGAAATACTTTCATCCAGCTTTTATTTCTCATACGTTATTTTCGTCAATCCAGCTTTTATTTCACCTATAAAAGAGCCACAATCCAGATTCCATTTCTCTTGCGTTTTTTCATCAATCCAACCTCCATTTCACGTATAAAAAATTTCATCCAGCTTCCATTTCTCAAGCGCTGGACCAGTTGTCTGTAGACCAGTTTTCGTAGACGAATTGTCTTGAGACCCTTGTCGTTAGGCGAGTTGTCGGTAGGCGAGTTGTCGTGACTCCTGTTTAGCAGCGGGTAATTTTAAACCTTTACACCGGTGTAGGCCTAAAGGTTTCAAATTACCCCCTCTTAAACTTTACCCCCCGGTAGGCCTAACTTGAAACCGATTTCAGAAATTCAGATTACCCCCGATATTAGATTTGCATCAATCATCGCATTCATTGCACTAAAAAATGAAAAAAATCATCCCGCTTCTTGTTTTGGTCTGAAGATTTTCATCCCTCATCCCACTTCGTGGTATGTTGTCAATTTTTTTCCCCTGGAAGATATTTATCTATTGTAACTTCAGCGGCGATTAGTATTTTAGTTAGAGATGAAAATATTGAGAACAAACCATGAAGTGGGATAACGGATGAAATCTTCAGACCAAAACAGGAAGCGGGATGATTTTTCTGATATTTTTTGCAATAAATGCGATGATTGGTGCAATTTACAGTTTGCAGGGGAGTAATGTTTAGGAGGGGCCCGGGTAATTTGAAACCTTTACACCGGTGTAAAGGTTTCAGATTACCCCCTCCTAAACATTACCCCCCTGCAAACTGTAAATTGCATCAATGAGCGCATTTATTGCACTAAAAATATCCGAAAAATCATCCCGCTTCTTGCTTTGGTCTGAAGATTTTCATCCGTCATCCCACTTCGTGGTTTGTTATCAGTATTTTCGTCTGTAAATAAAACACTAGCCTAATCGCCGCTGAAGTTTACATGGAGAAAATGGCTTCAAGGCTATTAATTTTTCCGATCAAAATAAAATTATTGATAGCAAACCACAAAGTGGGATGACGGATGCAAATCTTCAGACCAAAACAAGAAGCGGGATGATTTTTCTGGTTTTTTAGTGCAGTAAATGCGGTGATTAATGCAAATCTAGTTTCCGGGGGTAATCTGAAACCGGTTTCAAGTTACCGGGGGGGGGGGGGGGTAATGTTTAGGAGGGGGTTATTTGAAACCTTTACACCGGCACTAATTACCTTCCGCTCAAAATGTATGGGTCTCTAAGCACTTCGATATCACCTCTTAAAATTGCTGTGAACCAAGGGATCAATAAAATAATCTTGGTTTCTTTACTGTTATAGGGCTGCTTACTTATAATAATTTATTGATGCTTTAAGCAAAGAGTCGTCTAAATTTTATAGTCACGGAGTATGAAAAGTTTTTCTGGGTTTATACGTCGATGCCATTATTTAGTTAGTTTCCTCTAGTATCGTCGCTCGCCTCCAACTCTGATTGTTACAACGACGGCGATAGGGTTCTACTTTTGAAATAAGATTTGAATTCTTAACTAAAACGACAAATTGATATCTGCGATAAAAGTCATAGAACCCCCCGGGTAAACGTGTATTTTAGTGTGGTAAATTATTTTCAAGCTTATAATGACTCAAAAATCGTATAAAAATATTTCTGCCAACGCGCTATTGCCTAACTGATTTATTATTATGCTCAGAATTTGTTAAAAAGAAGGAAATCGATTGAAAATTTGAAATATTGTATAATAACAAACCGCCGATCGAAGTTGTTATTCAATTCTGACCCTTTCCGGAAGTTGCGCTCGGCAAGTGTGCAATAAGACAGCACGCAAAAATAAATAAGTAAGTAAAATAATTGCATCAGTTGTTTTATGAATCCAACTCCTGTTTCATTAATGGTTATTTTTAATCAATCCAGCTCCAATTTAAGCTAGAATATTTTTATTAATCCAGCTTCTATTTCTCACCCGTCATTTTCGTCAATCCAGCTTCTATTTTAGATATAAAAAATATCCTCATCCAGCTTCCATTACTTAAGCGTTTTTTCATTAATCCGGCTTCTATTTCAGATTTAGAAATACCGTCATCCAGCTTCCATTTAACATTTTGAACTTAGGACCAAAGTTTTGACGTACACGTCGATGCTTTGGGCGCGTACCCCAACTTCCGGTCATATGTTGTGGTTCAATGGCGGTTTGTGCGGCGATTTCGCATGGGAAATGTGACATTTTAAAAGCTCATTTTATGTCAATATTCTTGTTCTTAACAAATTTTAAGCATGCGGTTCGATGAGTTGGTCAAATTTAAGCTGTTTGAAATGATTTACGGCACTTTTTCAGTCATTATAAGCGTTAAAATAATTTACCACACTAAAATACACGTTTACCCTGCTATGATCTGTTCAGGTATAGGTCTATGGATAGATCAATAGGCCTATAACGATAAATTTATTTCAACAACTAACAATTCACCGCGTAGCGGCGTGTAGTCTACTTGGACAACAGCTCACAGCTGCATACCAACATGGCCGACCATAGAGTCGCACATAGGCCACGCCCTTTTTCAAAATCCCTATATGCATGTGCGAATCACAAGTTGTCGTTCAGACCACGTGACCGTAAATAGAACAAAATAATTCTGGGTTATACTCATGAACGCAAGTCACGCAACTTGTACTAAAATTTCCACGTGACTAAATCTTTGCAATATAATTGGTTGGTTCACATAGAATGTTGTAATACCGAACAGTTAGTAAGCATATGCAAAAGGAATAACATAATTCTGTTGTTTTCCTCGTAACGACACCATTTCAAGAGACGGGATTTTGTACGAAGATAGAACAAAGTACTCTGAATCGGCCTGTGCACTTAACTCCAAAGTAAACAAAAACGCGTATAGAACACTATAATTCTCATGCGGCGCAATGTTCACGTAGGCTATCCAGTAGACCATTTCGTTTTTGTAGGCCTATTGATGAATGTTTTTAAATTTTGTGATCTACCCCTCCAGCCCTCCTATATTGTTTCTTATGGCAAAATATGAATGTAGGTCTACACCAAAGTTTGGGTTATTTCGGGATGGTTTGACCCCACCCAACACGATTAACTGATTTAGTTAACAAGTCATCGTTTTCCTACACCATAGGCTAATCATGCTAAAAATGTTTGTAATATAGCACAGTTGATTATACAGAGAAGACAAACTTCATATATACAAGAGCGTAACTTTCCCCCAAATAGTGGTGACTCTTTGTCATTCGCTTCTCTCTACCATCGCCTTCCTCTATGATGAACTCTCTCTCCCAAATCGAATTTAGCATAGGGCCTACTTTGTCCACTAGTTTCGGTTATTCGCAAAGTTGCATTCGAACAGTAGGCTACAAGCCACTACAGTCATGTTTACATTTCCCCCGCTATGACTTTGATAATGATCATGAACTATTGCTGAAACTCGATTTCATAATGTCAAGTCCAGACTACGGTACAATAAAATGGACCATACGTTGCCAATTATAAAACTAAACTTAAAGAAAGGTCAAGACCGTAAATCTGTTTAAAGCTTATGTGGCGGTAACCCTCCCCCCAGGTGGAGACTAGGCCTACAATGCTTCCGTTAAGAAGTCGTCTATAGTAGGCCTACCTATATGTAAGCCTAGGGTATACTGAGGTTGGTTACTGTAGGTTATAGTGACAACAATTTTTCCACCTCGGATACCAGGATAGCCTGAGCTGTCTTAAGCCAGGATAAAGGAGAAGGGTTTCCAGGTGGGCTTGCAACCCATCCGAGTAAAAAAAACCTACGCAATAGGCACTGGTTTTGAAACTGTGAGTGCTGAACGGATCTGAGACGTGGCCCATGACGGTGACGAACAGGAAGAGACAGGAGGCAGCATACCACAGGTGACTCACCGTGACTGAGAAGGATTCTACATGTATCGTGGCGGGACAAGATAACAAACAAAATCAAAAGACAAAAGAAGGGACAAGAAGATACGGAAATCATCATTAGAATATTTAGAAAGAGAAGATTGAGGTGGATGGGGCAATTGGGCATGTTGTTCGCATGGATGAGGATCGAAGAGCCAGACAGGTGCACGATGTCCTGGAATGTTGGAAGTAGAAGAAAGAGAGGAAGACCGCGAAAGAACTGGCAGGACACATGTAATCAAAGATGACTTTAAATGCATGGAGATGGAGATATCATGGGAAGAGGCTGAAGAACTGGCTATGGACAGGGGTCAGTGGAGGAAGTGCGTTGAACAATGTGCCTAGTGCTAAAATGTGACAATTGTCAATCGCCAATATCCAACGGAATCGAAGTTAAGGCTAACGATAAACGAAAAATTCAGTCAATTAGTGAACAGTAGGCTATAATATCAAGTATCCTTTTTGATGCGATGTTTCTTTCTAGCCTATAATTCTCCACCCTCTCAATTTCTCTATTTTTTTCCTCTTCTGCATCTTGATGTTAGGAATAAAGAGCCTAGGCTAAGTGGAAGTTAACCAAATGCTTTAAAGCTAAAAAATTTTTTGCCTGACCGAAAAGGGGTGGTCCCACTTTAAAAAGTGGTGGTGACTGGACACAACCGTCACAATAGAAAGCTACGCCTATGCTTGTTCGACGACAACGCATTATTAGGCCCACACAATTCCAACGCTAGTCCTGAGAGTAAGTCTAGTGGGGAATGCTTGAATGGCCTTATAGGCCTATAGTATATACAGGGTGCGCCAAAACAAATAATCCCCTACTGTTTTTAGCCCATATTCTGGCCAAACATACGAATTTTTAAATGAAACTTTACTGTCTTAAAGGCAATTCACATTTACGCACAATAGTCAAATTTCAAGAAAATATTTCAAACAGAACAAAAGTTATGTAGCGACGGGTCTACTCGCCAGGTGGCCACCTACTCTTGATCCTTGATCTTGGCTTCCAGGGAATTCGAACAAGGCCACCCGCGAGGGCGCTAACTGCTGGGTGGGAGCATACCTCTCCAAGTCTTCGGACAGGAAAAACCTAGCCTCAAGTTCCGGGGATGGATATGGATCCTCGTGGGCCCGGCCCACCACATTGGTTCCCACTTCCGGGGAGAATTGGGCCCTTAGACCAACTACAGTACCAGGATCGGCAGGAGTGGCGGCTGGACATAGTCCCACGGTCGTTTGGTCGACGACGACAGCCCCTCGAGATGACTTATCTGGGTTCAGTTCCCACACAACAGGTTTTTGGGACCCAACCCCCCTCGAAAGGAACTCAGTTAGACTACTTAACTCCTTCTTTAATTCCCCTATTCCCTCCTGATTATTCACTAGGGTGGAGACCAAGTCTTCAAAGTGTTTCTGGCGCTCCATAACTACTGTTAGGCAGCTGGACCATTTCTCCATCTTCTCCTCTTGCTCTTTAATTCTATCAGAAAGATCCCCATTTAATTCTACTGACTGTACTGAGTGGGAGCCCTCTTGTTCTCCTTCTCCTGTTTCCTTCTCTTCAACCTCCTCTGCCTCTGACAATCCGCTTTCTGACATTATATTTAGTGAATAACAATGCAATAGTTTCTTCCAATTATTTTCTTAATTTATTATTTGTAATTAGTATTTAACACGAAAAGAGCTTCAATGTACAACGGTAATTGCAGCCTATCAGTGTCTAATGAACGACTGATATTTAGTTTCTTTTGTATATAAGCGAAAAGATCTCCACGGGATCTTTTTAACAGTATCTATTGTCAGCAAGAAATGATCTCTTCGGGATCTTTTTACTACAGTAATTATTGGCCTAACATTTGTACACACTACTTTGTTTTTTATAAAGTTCCGAGTAACAATTTATTATTAACTAACTATCGGAAGGGGTATTCGCACGAAGAGTAATTTTAGAGAGGCCTAATATTTATGATAGATTATCAACGCAATTTTTAGTATCGTCAGATTAATATAAAGCGATTTCACTTCCCTGTCAATCCAGAAATATATGTATATCGAAATGACCAGCTTGCGGTAAACAGACACTTTGACGTTTCAAATCAACACACTGCAGTTCAGAATATCGATCAAGGTGCAACAAAAACTCAGGAGGTAACACACAGCAAACCAAATCAAGTCGGTTTCCAATTTTTAAATACGGAAGAATAGATATTATAATTATTTGCACACAAAGCGCGAATCTTTCACACAGAAAGTTACACGTCTTTCACCCTCAACGATTTTTCTTCAACTGCCGATGTACCGACGCCACTCGGCCCACGTGACTAGCGGGAAGCCTCGTGATTGGTCAAGAGCACAACAGCTCACCTCGCGCCACGTCAGCGGTGCAGTTTTAAGCGCGCAATATCTATTAATGGACATTACGTAACCGATAATAGGCTAAATATAGCACCTTGGGTGCGAGCAAAAGTTAAGCAGGACTGAAACATATAACGCTACGATCCACGATCGTTACACTCTCCCCCCCTAATTTTAATTTTTCAGAACTGAAAAATTGCCGTAACATGGAAATTGAAAAACATTGCAACATTAATTATACTGAACTCTTAACTAACCAAGTAATAGAACACTTATAAATCAGATTCCATTTCTGAGATTATTAATTGGTGGGCCCAAGGCACAAACCAATTTTGGACCTAATCAGACATTTGTCGAAGTCCTACATGAGGTTAAACCACAACCCTTAACCTGCTCCCTATACCTAGCCACAATATCCAATAGTCTGGAGATACTGTCTAGGGTTTACACAGTGGCTGCAATTACTGGGATCGCACCCATCTCCGATAGAAGCGACGGAGGGGCCTCTAACATTTCTTCAAGCGGGGTACGGCCAAACTCTAACAGATCCATTCAGTGGAAGTGTAGTAACAGCACCCAGATGTCGCCGTGCATCTCTAAATTTCCACTCAATAATTTCTATTGTTACCATACACATTCAGGTAAGCAATCATTATAAGAGTGACACACAGTGCTATAGTCATCAATTGAACAGAGCCACTTACAAGAAAAAGTTTTCTAATCACTAAATCATGCTCTGACACATATACCAACAAAATAACACAATAACGCAATAAGGCGCTACACAAAGTTTAAAACACAAGGAAAAACCAAAGGGTTTTAACCTACGCGCACCACCTTACTCTACCTTACTCCCTATACCTTGCGGGACGCACAATTTCCCTACGGAGTCTCTCGGCGGGGCTGGGCCATCCTTCCTCCAAAGGATCGACGACAGCTAGCCTCTCTATGTCCCCCGGTCCTATAGGGTCAGGCACGGGCCTCACGTCCCAATCCTTAGGTGGCTGCCCATTAAATAGCTTCAGCTTATCTACGTAAACCAGTTGAGGCTGGGAACGTACGGTTTTCTGTATCTTGTACAGGACGGGACTCAGCTGCTCCACTACTTTGTAGGGGCCAGTGTACAGTTTGTTCCACTTATCCTTAATCCCGGGGCGCCTCCGTGGGTAAAAGTACCAAACCCAGGTGAATATAGGGAACTTGGCCGCCTTCACCCTCAGATCATAACGAAAATTCCGAGTGGTGGCCTGCCGCTTCATACACCTCCGGGCCAACTCAAAATCATTTTGTATAGTTTCGACTTGATTTTGGACAAAATCGTCGGTACTTGACACAACACTGGTAACACGAACATCACCTAACACTAGGTCGATGGGTAGACAGAGTTCTCGTGACAGAAAGAGCCGGTTCGGTGTGAAACCGGTACTCTCATTTTCACTGGCTCTGTAGGCGGCCAGGACGTAGGGGAGGTGCACGTCCCAATCCCGTTGGTTCTGGGCTACCACCTTCCCTAACATGGTGTTCAGAGTCCGATGAAATCTTTCCACAGTTCCGTTGGTGCTTGGTTTGTATGGTGTTGTGCGAACTTTATCAATCTGTAGTCGTTGGCATATATCCTGGAACAAAGCCGCCTCAAAACAAGGACCTTGGTCCGTCAGAATCTGTTTCGGGCATCCAAACCGACTGAAAACCTGTTCGACCAGAACCCGGGCGACCGTTGCTGCTTCTTGATTCCTAATCGGGTGTGCCTCTGCCCATCGCGTAAAATGATCCACGGCCGTTAAGATGTATCTATAACCACGGCTGGAGGGAGGTGTGGTCCCGTAATGTCCACCCCTAAACACTCCATCGGTGCGCCTACTGCCATTGATTGTAGCTTCCCTTGTTTAGGTGGTTTCCCTCGGATATACTGGGCGCAAGGGACGCAGCGTCGTAGCTCCGAAGTTACGTCCTCCCTCCACCCTGGCCAGTATGCCCTCTTCTGAAGCTGTGAGAGTGTTCGCCGAATCCCCATGTGTCCGCCGGTTATTCCCTCGTGAGCCAATCTTACGATGGTGGTACGTCGCCCTGGCGGCGGGATTAGCTGGTGGTTCTTTACCCGGTTATCCTCTGGATCGACCCAGTTTCTGATCAGCAGGCCGTCTTTGACCTCTAGTTGTGGCCACTGCGCAGCCAGCACCTTCACTGTTCCACTTTGACTCCGCAGTTCGTCATACGATGGTGGTTCGTTCGATATTATCTTCTTCCGGAAAATCCAACCGAGATCAGCATCCGCTTGTTGCTCCGCCCCGATGGCCACTCTACTCCAGTCCGACGGTAGCTCTATCGGTTCTGTGGCGCTGCTCTGTAGTTCTCTCACAAGTTGAGCACGGTGGGGAAGACGGGACATCGCATCGGCGTTACCATGAGCGGTTCCAGCTCGGTGCTGAATGTCAAAGGTAAATTCCTCCGTTATAGCCAGCCATCGAGCCTGTTGGCCGATAGGAAGCGGAGTACGTCTTAGCCATTGTAAAGCCGAGTGGTCTGTCCGGAGCAGGAACCGTCGCCCTAGCAAATATTGTCGGTAAGTCTTCAGAAAATGTACGATCGCCAGCAATTCTCTCTTGGTGACATCATAGTTTTGCTCGGCCATGGAGCAAAGTCGACTTCCATAACAGACGACCCGTTCTTGACCTCCCTGGACCTGAGAAAGTACGGCTCCTATAGCATCTCCAGAAGCGTCGGTATCCAGAATGTATAGGTCCGTGTCATTCGGCAGGGCCAAGATCGGAGTCGCAGTCAACAGTCGTTTCAGATCTGTGAAAGCAATCTCGCAGGCTTCTGACCACAGGAAACGGCACCCTTTTCGAGTCAACGCATGTAGCGGCTTTGCCACCTTCGAGAATTCAGGAACGAATTTCCTATAGAACGAACATAACCCGAGGAATGCACGGACATCCCGTAGTTTCTCCGGAGTCGGCCAGGCTAGCACCGCCTCAGTCTTCTCTGGGTTAGTCTCGATGCCCCTTTCACTCACTACATGTCCTAGGAATAATACCTGGCGCTGCAGTAGATGGCATTTGGATGGTTTCAATTTCAATCCGACAGCTGCCAGACGCTCCAGTACTTGAGTTAAACGGTTTAGGTGGGTTTCCAAATCTTCTGCAAAAACGATGATGTCATCGAGGTAGATAAGACATACCTCAAAATTTAGTCCGGCCATGACCAGATTCATCATTCGTGAGAAAGTCGCAGGTGAGTTGCATAGGCCGAATGGTAAGACGCGGAATTGAAAACTCCCTCGCCTGGTGACAAAAGCTGTTTTAGGGCGATCCTTAGGATGAACTGCTACCTGGTGGTATCCTGCCCGAAGATCGAAAGTGCTAAACCACTTCGCCCCTGATAGGGTGTCCAGGCTTTCACTAATGAGCGGTAGTGGGTACGCATCTTTCCGGGTTTTAGTATTCACGGCACGGTAGTCGACGCAAAACCTAGGAGTTCCGTCCTTCTTCTGAACCATGACCACATTACTACCCCATGCAGAGGTTGAGGGTTCGATTAGCCTCTGTTGCAGCATTTGGTCGACCTGTTCGTCGATAACCGGTAGCAGGGTAAGTGGTTGACGGCGAAGCGATTGTCGGACGGGACTTTCGTTCCCGGTTTCGATTTCGTGCTGTATGACTTCGGTAAATCCCAAATCCCACTCGCTTAGGGAGAATGCTTTTTGATGTTCAAGAACGGTTAGTCGGAGTCGGTTCTGGATAGTCTTCGGAACATCTGGTGCAATTTCTGTCCACAACGGAGAGAGTATGCTCGTAACATCAGCTTCAGTAGGCGGACGAGGTTGTTCAGAGACTGTGGCACATCCGCTGGTCGTAGTCGGTGTCGACTCTTCACCCATTACCGTGACGACTTCGGCTGTACACTGTACTCCTTTTCCGATCCAGATGGGTTTATCGGTCGGGTTCATCACTCGAATCGGTATATCGTAATTTCGGTCCGGGAGTAAAGTCCCCGCCAGTATAAGACCGGACTGAAGTAGTTCAGGGTTCACAGCCCACTGTTTCCGAAGTTCGTTCAGCGTAGGTAATATGGCTTGAGCTTCCACATCCCTCTCGGTATTTGGGGCGATGAGGGTGTCCCGCGAAATCACTATTCGTCGGCACCAGCCGGAGCGAGGTTTGCTGTGCACCGTGAAACGACTGTTCCCGACCCAGACCCAGTTACGGCCAATGTGCCACATAACATTTTCCTTCTTCATCCACGATAATCCCAGGATAATCTCCGAGACCTGTTCGGTCACCAGGCAAGGAATCTCGAACGATCGCCCCTCGATCTGTAAGCGTAATGTCGATTCGCCCAGTACACGTATACCAGATCCATTGGCGGCTTGAACTAACTGCGTTGACCCACGAAGTTCTGTCAGATGGAACAAGGTGGCCGGACACAAAGTCAATTCACATCCCGTGTCAAGTAAAGCTAACAGCTTCTTTCCCTTGACCGTGACAGACAGATAGGCCTCGTTATTCTCTTTGACGTGTTTAGCAGTATGCATCTCGTTTCCAACGTTATTCCCTTCTCCCTCCGTACACGTGACATCGACCGGTCCCTCTGGGCACGTTCGGATTAGATGTCCCGGGCGATTGCACCGATAGCAAAGCGGTTTTCGAAAAGAACTCCGGAACGTATGTCCTCTCTGTGGTTTCTGACGACGATTGCTATAGCCCCTTTTCTGTCTCAGGAGCACTGGTTGTTGATTTCGACCCGACTGCCCGTAGCTCAACCTATGGTCGAGGTCGTCGAGTCTCTGTTCTATTCGGTTCAAGCGTTCCCCTCGCTCTGGACAAGGTCTCGGGGCCTCGTTGATTCCTGGTAAACTTTCCTTGATTACCCTAGTATAGTTGAAACTATCACGATCTCTACGGCTGTCATCGTCAGCCCGACTGTAGCTTTCTAATCGTACCGCCACTCTGTACGCTTGATCTAAAGTATCAGGCTCTCGTTCACGAACTTTTAGGGCCAAATTCCTATCGAGCAAAGCATCGAGGAAAGCACGGATAGCTATCGTTTCACTGTGTTTAGATGTTGGACCCGGAAAAGCCAGAATCATGAGTTTACGTATGTCGTGTACTACCGAGCCTAATTCTTCACCAACCTTTTGTCGTCGAATGTTCAGCTGAGTTTGATATAAAGCAGCTTGTTCGGTGCTTCCATACCTGCTTTTCAGACGAGCGACCAAATCAGAACAGGTGACCACAGCTTCAGAATTGAATTCATGCAGCAACTGATCCACAGGTTCCACCAGAGCACAAGTTAATTGAGCAAGCTTTTCTTCTTCTGACCACTCATTACTCTTCGAACAAACGTCGAATTTCTTCAGGAAAACCTCAACGGAAGTCCTGCCATCATACGTGCCCAACTTAGTGAACTGTCTGGATTTCTGTGGTTTTGACGAAGCAACATCGATTTTCGTTTCATTCACCGAAGTAACAGTTCTTTCAGAGGTTCTTACCGGTAGAGCTCTTGAAGTCGGCCAGTTGATTACAGTTTCAGGCCCAGAGGCCATTGTAGATTCTGAAAGATGATTCCATTGTTTTGGATCAATGCCAGGTATTCCCACAGCAGCGACAGAAATTGATGATGGTGACAATTCTTTCACAGCTTGCAAATTTTTCTCCAGTAGAAATTTTTGTTCAGCTTGTGTGTAGGGAACGGTGGTAGCCCAAGAATGTCCGGGTGGCAGACGACTGAGATGTGCACTCGCAGTCGGCAGAAGATAGCGACTGGATGCCAAGGAAACACAAGGTCGTTTATCTGAAACTAAACACTCAGTATTAGATTTCATTCCGTACACATTTTCTCCTATCCCTAACGATGACAATTCTCGATTTAATTCATGCAATGGACGCATATCTGTCACCTCGGACTCTTCACTATCGAGTTCATGATTAGCTAGACGAATTTGTAATCTAGACTGCTTTTGGCGCAGGTAAGTCTCAAAATCGCAGTCCCTCGAATTAGCATTTGTGTCACTAAGTCAGACAGATTTTATCGGTTCTTGCATAATTCTCTTTTCACTTAATCTAGTTTGTACATTTAACATTTCAGACATTTTCGGTTTAGCACCATAGTACTCAACAGGAGTTTCGTATTCTGACATTTTATCCATAGAAAATTTTATTTTCTCTCCCATTCCTTCTTCCATCCATCTTTCCGTTTCTTTCTCTGTCCTTGACCTTGGAAGTTCTCCAGTTTTCACCCCACTAATTCTGGTACCAATTGTAGCGACGGGTCTACTCGCCAGGTGGCCACCTACTCTTGATCCTTGATCTTGGCTTCCAGGGAATTCGAACAAGGCCACCCGCGAGGGCGCTAACTGCTGGGTGGGAGCATACCTCTCCAAGTCTTCGGACAGGGAAAACCTAGCCTCAAGTTCCGGGGATGGATATGGATCCTCGTGGGCCCGGCCCACCACATTGGTTCCCACTTCCGGGGAGAATTGGGCCCTTAGACCAACTACAGTACCAGGATCGGCAGGAGTGGCGGCTGGACATAGTCCCACGGTCGTTTGGTCGACGACGACAGCCCCTCGAGATGACTTATCTGGGTTCAGTTCCCACCCAACAGGTTTTTGGGACCCAACCTCCCTCGAAAGGAACTCAGTTAGACTACTTAACTCCTTCTTTAATTCCCCTATTCCCTCCTGATTATTCACTAGGGTGGAGACCAAGTCTTCAAAGTGTTTCTGGCGCTCCATAACTTCTGTTAGGCAGCTGGACCATTTCTCCATCTTCTCCTCTTGCTCTTTAATTCTATCAGAAAGATCCCCATTTAATTCTACTGACTGTACTGAGTGGGAGCCCTCTTGTTCTCCTTCTCCTGTTTCCTTCTCTTCAACCTCCTCTGCCTCTGACAATCCGCTTTCTGACATTATATTTAGTGAATAACAATGCAATAGTTTCTTCCAATTATTTTCTTAATTTATTATTTGTAATTAGTATTTAACACGAAAAGAGCTTCAATGTACAACGGTAATTGCAGCCTATCAGTGTCTAATGAACGACTGATATTTAGTTTCTTTTGTATATAAGCGAAAAGATCTCCACGGGATCTTTTTACAGTAATTATATTTTATGTATAGCGAAAAGATCTCCACGGGATCTTTTTAACAGTATCTATTGTCAGCAAGAAATGATCTCTTCGGGATCTTTTTACTACAGTAATTATTGGCCTAACATTTGTACACACTACTTTGTTTTTTATAAAGTTCCGAGTAACAATTTATTATTAACTAACTATCGGAAGGGGTATTCGCACGAAGAGTAATTTTAGAGAGGCCTAATATTTCTGATAGATTATCAACGCAATTTTTAGTATCGTCAGATTAATATAAAGCGATTTCACTTCCCTGTCAATCCAGAAATATATGTATATCGAAATGACCAGCTTGCGGTAAACAGACACTTTGACGTTTCAAATCAACACACTGCAGTTCAGAATATCGATCAAGGTGCAACAGAAACTCAGGAGGTAACACACAGCAAACCAAATCAAGTCCGTTTCCAATTTTTAAATACGGAAGAATAGATATTATAATTATTTGCACACAAAGCACGAATCTTTCACACAGAAAGTTACACGTCTTTCACCCTCAACGATTTTTCTTCAACTGCCGATGTACCGACGCCACTCGGCCCACGTGACTAGCGGGAAGCCTCGTGATTGGTCAAGAGCACAACAGCTCCCCTCGCGCCACGTCAGCAGTGCAGTTTTAAGCGCGCAATATCTATTAATGGACATTACGTAACCGATAATAGGCTAAATATAGCACCTTGGGTGCGAGCAAAAGTTAAGCAGGACTGAAACATATAACGCTACGATCCACGATCGTTACACTTATATCACTTTTAGTGAGGCCGCCCACCGTTTTTTGACGATTAAAAAACGAATCGCAACAAAATTAGGTTTTTTGCCAATATCATGGTCAGAAGTAAGAATTTTGAAATGAAATTTTGCACGCATAACGACAATTCATATATACGCATGCTGGCCACATTTCATCAAAATATTTCAAACACAACACAAGTTGCGCCACTTTTAGTGAGGCCACCCCCGTTTTTGACGATTCAAAAACGAAACGCAACAAAAAGTAGCAAAAACACGATTTTATCAAGTCTCATCTCAATAACTGTTGTCATATGAAACTGGTCGTGCTTCACAACTTCTGTTCAATGTGCCCACCACCAGTGCCATCACTTCTTTTTGAGTCTTTTTGCAAAGTTTTTGATGGACTTGTTGATTAGTCTGACAGTTGCCGTATTTACCAATTTGATTGTCATCTTGCTAAGTGACTTCTCAGTGACGTGCAGCTACGCTGGTACCCTGTTTCTTTTTTACATGGTAATATAATGATGAGAAATTAAGCATACATAGGAAACATACATATACATAAGGATGCAGGACTTCAGTTAAGAGGAAGACAGAATATATATATACGTGGTGTAACTCATGGCGAGGCACACACACACACATCGCCTCACTCTATTGGCTCCACTTCTAGGAAGGCCGTGCCAGGAACCAATAGCGCAGACATGCAGGATATTATTGGCTGTCAACGATACGCTATAGAAACAGCTAGGGTATATAATCCAATGTAAGCAAGGAAGAATTGCGGTCCAGTCTGGATAAAGGAGGGTGTCAGGAGGGTGTCAGGAGGGTGTTAGGAGGGTGTTAGGAAGGTGCACAGGAAGAGTTCTAGAATACAGATAGAGTTGAGATTTCAGTACAGTACATCTTTCGTTCTCACTCTGAAGTCTAAATTAATAGCAACGTAAGTAAGTAAATATAATCTGGGGCATGAGATAAGAATGGTGTGACTTAGGCTAAACTAAATTAGTAGGCTTTCGCTTTACCGAAGTATTATAAAGTAGACTTAAAACTATGTGTTATAAAGATCTGGAGTATCTACCGTAATCAGAAGAGACTGCGTTGTAACAATAATAATACTAATATATGAAAACATATTCTCGAGTTATCTACTTATCTTTACTAGTTAGACCTTCATCGTGAGTAAGTAAGTGAGCTAGTTCATCCCCCGTACTTCTCTCGCATATAGGGACCTCTGACCCTTGGCAGCAAAGAGATGCCTAAATCATATTATGACAAGTGGTGGAGAAAGGGTTTTGAGGTAAGGACTAAAAGCATATTATGACAGTAATAATAATGATCATATGATAATATCAAGGCTATTTGATAACAATTATTAGAGATGAGACTTAATAAATTCGTGTTTTTGCTACTTTTTGCTGCGGTACGTCTTTGAATCGTCAAAAAAAATGGGGGAGGGGGGTGGCCTCAGTAAATGTGATATAACTTTTGTTCTGTTTGAAATATTTTTTTGAAATCTGGCCATCGTGTTTAAATATGAACTGTCTTTCGATAGTCGTACTTCTGGCCAAGATATTGACCAGAATAATTGAATTGATTTTATGTTACTTTTTGTTGCGTCGCCTTTTTGAATCGTGAAAACACGGTGGGTGGCTTCACTAAAAGTGGTGTAGGCCTAACTTTTGTTCTGTTGGAAATATTTTAATGAAATCAGGCCATTTGGTGTAAATATGAATTGTCTTTAAGACTGCAAAATTTCATATCGAAGTTCTTACTTTTGGTCAAGATATGGGCTAAAAAGCGTAGGGTATTACTTTTTTTTGGCGAACCCTGTATATACTTTTTCGCGATTAATAATGGTTTTACTACATAAGAGCCTAAGAGTCCGTCCATAAAGTACGTCACACTCCAGGGGAGGGGTGTAAGAAAGTGTGACAGTTTGTGACAGAGGGTACGGGGTCAGGCCATATGTGACGTCACACATTAATTTTTTTAAATGTTGTGTAGGCCTATTGTCTAGTCTAATTTTTGCAATTTCTTTTCAAATTCAATCTACATTGAGTTACTGCTTCAATGAATAACTGTGACAACAGCTATACTGTTGACTAGTAGGCTATTAACTATTCTACTATTAAAGAAATTTTAATAATGTGATAGTTCTTTTAAGTGGAAATTTTACTGTTTAATAGTGAAGTGTGTTTTAGATTAAATTTGAATCAGGTGTTAATAAAAAAAGTTTGTTCAAAAGTGTGACGTACTTTAAGAGGGGCCGAGATTTGTGACAGTTTGTGACAGATGGGAGGGTGGGGGTTAAAATGGTCAAAAATAGCGTGACGTACTTTCTGGACGGCCCCTAATATGCTGTATCACCTTCTGTGAGGCAGGAAGGTTCGTTATCGATTTTGCCCAACAAATAGTGATTTTGTTTTTCAAGAAAGCTCCGTACGACCACAAAAGCTCTTGGATTATTTCCGGTCAGTAGAAATTCAAGAAGAGCGCGGCATCGGTCGTGAGACGTTATGTTCCTGCCACGCATGTCTTGCCATTGCTCGATGGAAATGATGACTTCTTGTATCAAATAGTCACTCAATCGAATTGGGTCAACATCTGTTACAAAAAGCTGCGTAGTTATTCTTCACACGCTGACGAATTCTGTCGTTATTCATTATATATTGACTGAAATAGAAAGACGCAATATCCATCTAGACATTCACGATCAATCACTAAACCTACCTAAATGTAGTTCCGCTCCTGAGTTTCTAAGAACAGACGTGGCCAAGGTGGTATTTGAGCTTGACAAGACAAGTGGTTCTTAAAGTGGTGGTCCGCGGACCGGCTTTGGTCCGCAGAGTTAGCCTACAGTAACTGTACCGATCACCGGTCCGTGGAGAAGAATTAAAACAAACTGTCATGTTTAACCCTCATGCGACCAACATATTTTACTCCTTAGTATGACCAACTGGGGTCCCGTGGGACCCCAGTAGTCGATAACACGTTCAGTGCTTTATTCGCTTGTTGAAACTTCATTTTATGTTGCTATAGTTCAAGCTATGGCAGTTTATTGTTTGCTTGATGTGTACTCGTTATAGTGCCCATCATAATAACTACTCAGAAGCGCTCCCGACTACTGCGCGGACACTGAATCGGAGTTTCACGACGAAGCGCTGAACAAAAACTCCCTACACTGAGCGATGTTTCTTTAGGTATTTATTACCATCTAATAATATAATCGGCCAGATTATTAATGCTAAGCGTCAATTGAAACTACTCAGAAGCGCTCCCGACTATAGTAACCGCGGACACTGAATCGGAGTTTCACGTCAAAGCGCTGAGCAAAAGCTCCATACACTGAGCGATGTTTCTTTGGGTATTTATTACCATCTAATAATATAATCGGCCAGATTATTAATGCTCTACTCAGCATTAATTAAAACTACTCAGAAGCGCTCCCGACTACTGCGCGAACACTGAATCAGAGTTTCACGTTGAAGTTGACCCTGGCTGCCGGGATTGAATTTCTACACCACAGTTCTTTATCGCAGCTCTGATTGGTGCTTAGTCTGTGTGAATCAATGCTTGCTATGCCATATGAGGTGTTACCATGGCATATCCAATTACTGTCAAGAAGGTACGTCGACGCCATGATCTCTGCGAGATCTTCCAATCTGGATTATTGCCGAGACACATATTGTAAGAAGCAATTCCAGTGATGTCGAGGATGTTGAAGAACATCGTCATGGACCAACGGTTGACTTTTATTCTTGTGGTGCGCATTATAATAGCCAGGTGATAAATAATAATTGTCAACACCACTTTTGGTTCCATTAAAATGGAGGGTTACTTCTGGCTTGTTGTTCATCTAGGCATAAGTGGTTCATCGTGCTACAGAGTGAATAACCAGCACAGCTGTGCCTGGTTTAGGAATAAATGATATCCTACAAAGTAGGCTGGTCATGAAATGCAAACAAAGAGCTCATTTCCTGGCGACCCATTCCCTATAATTATGATTTTTTTCCTGGTACAACATTTCTGCCACTTTGCCGCCATGGTGACTGGTGATACCAGTTGTTTCACAACTCTTGACTTGTCTCACGCTGTTCCCTCTGTCACTGCCGGGTATATGTCAATGGTTATGAAGCGACAGCATCGCAGCTCACCATATCTTGATACCATAGTTTGCAGGTTCTAACTTTATGTGCTGCCTGAAGTTACACCTGCCACAGTAAGCTCATCCACTATCAAACTTGTAAGCTTACCAGGAAAAATTCCTTGGCAATGATACTGAGCAGAAAACAGTTCTCTTAGGTAACGGAAAGCAGCAACTTTGTTGTTGTTCAGCTTTTCAGTGACATATGAAAAGTGTTTTCTGCTCAATTGCCTTGCGGTAAAATCTCATGTACAGGTATTTCAAAATGCACGAAATCGTAGGCCTACTGGATAAATTCTCACTTTCGTAATAATATCTTTTCATAAAATAGCGTTCGGTTCCATAGGAAAAATCGTTCTAAGGCTGGGGTCCTGCGGGACCCCTCCAGATATTTTATATTTTTAAAAAAACCGTATAAGTTACACCGGATTTAATTATATGCAAATAATGAGCGATGTCCAACTGACAAATTCATAAAATGTCGTTAAAAAATATTGATTAACAAAAAAGTAGCACGAGCCGAAACAGTGCTGGGGTCCCCGGGGACCCCAGTTGGTCACTTGAGGGTTAAATTAAGGTCTTCCTTTTTACTTCCTGCTACAAAGCGGTCAAGATCCTTATCTTTGCAGGGCTTTTAAAAGAAATTGTTAGAACTGCACAACCAGCAATTTGATTGTAGCGTGGCTTTGGCGGCCACCATTTTTGGCGACCCTGTTTTTAGCCATCCAACTGAAATTTTCCCCTTCCTGCATAGCCTACTTTTCACTGCACGCGCCCTTCGCCCCATTCTGTTCTTCCGTGGTAAACCGGCTGCATTTACCCTTTTCCATTGATCATCACTGCACAAGATTGCATTTACAACGGCTCAAAATAATTCATTTACATCTGCACATTTTGTGTAGATCTGCACGTTAAAAAAGCCCTGCATTTTTGTCTCCAAAACACAGCACTGGGATCTTGCTCCGAAATATCTAGCCGATGTAATAAGCTACACCGGGATCGTCCAGACTCCTCGCATCTTCCACTCTGCTCTTCAAACAGATGTGGTCCTCTAGTTGCTCATAATTATAGGGTCCTACTAGAACAGTAGTCCTAACTGTTATGGCTCAGTTCCGACCATTTACCTTAAGTTAATAATAGTCCCTCTCTTTGGAATCTACTGTGCCATCTACTCGATCTCAGACTTCATCTTCCTCCTCAATTTTTTACGCTTTTCTCAAAATCTAAATTTTATCACATGGCCTTGCGCTTCTGGAGCGCCTCTCACCTTATTAGAGGCGTTTTATAAATGTTTTTAAATAATAATTATAATACTTTACAGTAGGCTACTCATATTTAGACATCAATATCAGCCTATTGGAAGTAGGCTTACCTTTAATTATCACTGAATATCCACACAATGTCATTATAGGTATTTTAGTTGTCAATTATCGTAGGCCCTGCTAAGTGTTGTGGGGTCAGTGTTTTAGCCTACCATTGGTCACATTCCCATTGCAAGTAGGCCCGGGAAGTAGTTTATACTTTATGATTCAGCAATGCCAGCCGCAAAACATTTTCAGATGATAATCGACGATAATAAAGATCTACCAGGAAAAGCCATAGCATCAGGTGTATAATAATAGTCATGTTGTATGCCTACCGTATAATAGGCCTACCTCAAAATCCCAACACGGCTTAGCCAATATCAAGCTTACACTTAGACAATTTCCTGCCTGTAAAGTTTCTTCACAAAAGTAAAACTCGATATCTTTCTGGGACAGGCCTACCGTGTAGGCCTACGCCAGAGCATACAAGCATACACGAATAACCTTACGTAAGCGTTTAGACATGAATGATCCAGAGTTGGGCAACATTCTGCGGTCTAATGATTTTGTGACTCGTAACCTTGTATCTGCAGTCTGCATCACCTGTTACAGTAGGCCTACCTGATCTCCATAATGTATACTTTGTGCGATTAATTTTGTCAAGTCATGAAAGATCTAGTCTATATGAATTTTTACCAGGTAGGCTATTGAAAGTCTTTGCAAACACATGCGAGAGCGGATGTAGAAGCAATAGGCCTTGGTGTCGGCCTACGCTTCTAAATCAGGCCAAGCCCATAATTTAGTTTGTCGCGCTTCTTTTGTTGGGCGTTCGTGTAAGTTTAATAGGGCCTATAAGCAGTAGGCCTACAGGTCTTATAATGGATATTTACCTAGGGCTGAGGTTCTCAACCGGTGTGTCGCGACACACTGGTGTGTCGCGAATAGACCAGTGTGTGTGTCACTTTAAAATGGTGTGTCGCTGGTGTGTCGCGAAGGATTGGCGTGTTGCAAAAATCCAGGAGCAGAAATGCCGTTAGCCTAATTGTTAGGCCAAACAATTAACGCAGAGTCATAAAACGACGCAGATCGTGGATTTAGATCGGTAGAATTTAGAATTTTAGAATAATTGGAAACTAAATACATGTGGCATTCAGTGTCAACATTTCTATTCATTAAATTTTTTATCAATTTAAAATAGATAATCTATTTTAACTTTAACCCATTAATGCCCAACTTTTTTGTTTTGCAAAATATTTTAATTTGGGGTTATATGCAATGACTCTAGACCATATCTGCAATTGTTTTTTTTAAATTTCATTTCACCAATTTTTTTTTGAATTTTGAAGTTCGATCCCATATATGGGATTGTAGGCACGAGAGACCACACCTAAATGCATGTGTGCAAATCATCATAGATATGCATTCCATAATGCTGTAGACCGTTCCCAAACGGTATAGCACATTACCTCCACGCCGGCCCACTACCCCCGGCCCCTTACCCCGGCCCATTACCCCCCGGCCGGGCTGGGCCGGCCCATTACCACACCCGAACGTGACTCCCAGTAAAACATTACCACCATTGACGTCGTCGGTTTGCAAGAGGTCAAATTGTATGTATGAATGTATGTATGCATGCACGCATGCATGTTTGTATGTATTATGTATGTATATGTAAGTAAGTAAGAAATGCATCGATGTATTTATGTTATTACATACATACATACATATATATATACATACATGTATGCACTATGTATGTATGTATATAAAAAAGTATGCATGTATTTGTGAATGCTTATACATACATTCATACACATAAACATGCATACTTATTACTTACCTACATACATGTACAGTAAGTATGTGTGTATTTATGTATGTATGTATGTATGTATGTTTATACATACATACATACATGTAAGTATGTATGTATTGTATGTATGTATACATGAATGTTTATATATACATTCATTCACACATACCTACACACATACAGTATGTATCTATGTATGTATGTATAAATACACATACACACTTACTTACTTACTTACTTACTGTATGTATGTATGTATGTGGGTAGGTATGTGTAAATGAATGTATATATAAGCATTCATGGATACACACATACATATATGTATGTATAAGCATACAATGCATACATACACTCATACATACATACATACATACAGTAAGTATGCAAGTATGTATGTTTATGCATATAGACATACAGACAGACATACATACTTACTCTATGTATGTATGTATGTGTGTAGGTATGCGTGAATGAATGTATATATAAACATTCATACACACATACATACATAATTATTTATACATGCATACATACATACATACATACATACATACATACATACATACATACACACATACATACATACATACATACATACATACATACATACATACATACATACATACATACATACATACATATGTAGCGGAGGTAGTTGACAGTTAAGATAGTAGGCCTACAAAGGGAATGAAGGATAGATAGAAAGACAGACAGACGGACGGATAGAGAGTGAGTAAGCGAGTGAGTGATGTTACACGACAGCTGGACAGACGGGGCAGACAGTTGAGCACAGAGGGAAGAGAGAGAGAAGGAGGAGGAGAGCAAGAGGCAAGAGGCCAGACAGACAGAAGGAAAGAGATCGGATTGACTGCATGCCAATGCAGGCAAAGAGAGCAGGCACCGATGGGTTGCTATAGCAACGGAGCAGGAAGGTTGCTGGTGCCCAATCAGATGAAGACGCGTAGGCAAGAAGCGAGAGTAGCGTCAGTATAAAAGGACTGAAGGATAAAGGATAGGGGTCGTCGTTGCCAGATTCCATCAAGGTAGTAAAGGGGTAGGGCTGTAGAGTGAAGAGGGTTAGTCAGGGTTGGTCGTCATCGTCGTTGTAGTTTAATGTGTTGAAGCTTAGCAATTGTTTAATTCATCGAAAGAGACCGTCTGTTTACTATCGTCAACCTAATTCGTGAATAATAATAAAACTCTGAAAAGACCATGAGTTGTTCCCCTACGTCCTGGTCGTCACGTGATCAGAGGCGTTAGAAGTTGGTGGAGAATCGAAACGTCCTCAACAGTCGACGACCGATGAGCCAGCCCGAGAACTCAACCAGCGGACGCTACTTCCTTCGATCCGGTAAGCCCGCTACACCACTTTTGGCTACACCTATCGCCCACTCATCTCGCCTTCACACCCTCCTGGACAATCCACTAATTCAACCTTTACTCACACCCACTCGCCCTCTTGGACCCATCATCTCGCCAGCGCCCATCGTTCAACCGACCACTCCCCCTCCACCGCCCCTTCAACCTCTTCGCATCACTGATTCGTCGTCCTCTTCAACGACTTCATCATCGTCGTCACCGCCCTCCTCTTCATCGCCGTTATCGACCCACTCCACACCACCGTCATCGCCGGAACCCGACTCGCCAGAACAATCCGATTCCGAAGACATGGCTAGCGGCACCAATTCACTTCTCCCCGCTCCATTCACGGGACGCGACCATGAGGACGTCGTCCAGTTTATCAAAAACTTTGATCTCTGGGCGACGTTCCGGAAGATGGCTGAAGACGAGCGAGTGGCAGCACTTCCGCTGCTACTCAAAGACGGGGCTGCAGTGTGGTACCACACGCAACCCTCTGAGACCCGTCGGGATTTGAAAGAGCTACAGGAAGCCCTCCACCACCGTTATGGTCCACGCGTCACCGACGCGTGGAAACGTTCGGCCGAATTGTGGGGTATGAAGCAACAGCAAGGACAATCAACGGATGACTTTTTGACATCAGTGCAACAGGCCGCACAAAAACTGGAGGCCCCTGAAACGCAAACATTTCAAGTTGCGCTGCACGGCCTGCGTCCTAGCCTTCGACAGCACGTGATACAGCACGACCCGTCGTCAATCGAAGACGTCCGGAAATGGGGTCGGGTCACCGAGATGTCGCAAACCGATCAGAGCGACACTGAAAAAAGTCTACGCGACACTGTGCAAGAGCTATCAGCGGTTAAAGAGGCGCTACAACAGCTGCAGCTAACCCACTTAAGCGCCATAAACACCAACAAACCACGCTCTCGTTCGCCTACACCGCATAGAGTATCCTTCGCGACGCCACCTGTGTCAACGCACCATGACGACCGCCACACCGCTGACTTCTACAGAGGGCAGCAGCGAGCATCACGACAACCATACACCGACTACGATCAACCTGCGGCCAACTACAATCAACACTCTGTCGCCTTCCCTAGAGGGCAGCAGCAGTCGGACCGTCCGCAGAGGAACGACTACAACACCGGCTACTCGCAGCCACAACAGAGACGCCAACAGTCCACCTGGCGACAGAACTACACAACATCTTCTTGTGGAAACTGTGGGGGTAAGCACCACCCTCAGAGTTTTTGCAGGGCAAAAGGCGCCACATGTTTTTATTGTCAGAAAAGGGGGCACCTACAGTCTATGTGCCGGGCAGCCCAAGCCCGGGGCCACTATGGTCCCCGCTAGGGATTCGCCCCCAACCGTCGAGAGGCGGGAGGGGTCCACAGCCAAAGCAGTATCAGCATGAGTAAAAACACCATTCTTATACAAATCAAAAATCGTATGTGTAGAGCTTTAGTTGACTCAGGAGCAAATCTTTCATGTACATCTGTTGACTTTTTAAGAAAAATGCAAATACCAATGCAAAACATGCCAGAAAATCACAACTTGACAATTACTGTGGCTGATGGTCGCTCAATTGCAATCATAGGAAGAGCTGAGATTTCTGTAAAAGTCAATGGCCTGACAATGCCATGTGATGTCATAGTACTACCACAGATTGGCCATAATCTAATCCTCGGATTAGATTTCCTGGAGAAAAACAGGGCAAAAATTGATTTTGCCAACAAAGTGGTCACATTTTTCGACAACTTGACAGAAGTCAATCTCTCTACTGTCAACCAGTCTAGACTGACCAATACAGTATGCACATTACAAGCAACAATTTTACCACCATGTTCTGAATCAATTGTTCCAATTTTACTACCAACAAGACATGCAAGTGCATTTTCAATCGTTGAGCCATTGCCTATGGGCAGAGGGCAAAAATTTATTTGTGCTCGAGTAGCCATTGATTCTAGTCAGAAAACTGCAGTATGTAAATTGTTGAACCCTACCAACAAAGTTCTTTGGTTAGCTAGGCATAAACCTTTAGGCACATTGGAAGCAATTGACCCAGACATTCTGGCTGTGATTTCTGATTCTAATCCACAGAACACTGCAAACATGCACTCAACACAACCAGCACCACATGGTACCACATCCACACCCACACCACCACCGTCCATTCCAGCCAAACCCACACAACAGATGCACTCATCAACAACAGTGGAGCCATCTCCAACTGGCACAGTAACAACATCAGAATCATCATCGTCATCATCAGCAGTAACAGCAGCAGACATGCTAACAACTACACCATTACAACCACACATGCAGTGCCAGTCAAAATGCCAGTCTCCACCAGTTACAGCTGCAACTGCCACACCTCCACCCCTCTCACAGCACCACCAGGCACCCAGCACCACCCAACAGCTGTGGCAACCTCCACCATCCCCACCACCACCCACTCAGGACCAGCCACAGACTGTTACCAAGGAAAATGCATCTGCCACTGTTCAACAGTCTACTTCATTAAGCGAGCTTGGTTTATGTTATCAGTCAGACAATTTAACAGCAGCTGAAAATGCCAAATTACAGAACATCTTAGAAGCAAACGTAGACATGTTCTCACGCTCTCTAGCAGATCTGCCTGGCACAACTTATGCCAAACATACCATTCATACAACCAGTGAAGTACCCATTAGACAAAGAGCATACAGACATTCACCAGCCGCAAAACTCGAGATTGACTCCCAGGTACAGCAAATGCTAAAAGCACAAATAATTGAACCAAGCAATTCTCAATGGTCTTCTCCAGTTGTTTTGGTAAAAAAACGAGACAATAGCTTTCGTCTATGTGTGGACTACCGGAAACTGAACGCCATTAGTTCTCCCCAGAATCAGCCTCTGCCACAACTAACTGACATTTTTGATGCTCTAGGGGAGGCTCAACCGAAGTATTTTAGCGTTTTGGACTTACACAGTGGTTATCATCAAATTCCACTTGACCCATTGACTAAAGAGAAGTCTACTTTCATCACTCACTCAGGGTAGTATCAGTATCTGCGCATGAGCTTTGGACTTCGAAACGCGCCTTGCACCTTCATGTGTCTCATGGCTCGTGTCTTCCAAAACATGCATTTCAAAAATGTGTTATGTTATTTAGATGACATTTTAATTTACAGCAAAACATTTGACCAACATTTGGTACACATTTAAGAAGTCTTTGACAGGTTAAAACAAGCAAACCTCAAGCTGAACGCAAAAAAATGCAGATTTGGGTTAACTAACATTTTGTATCTCGGCCATGTGTTCTCACCACAATGGGTTGAGGCAGACAAGTCCAAGGTCCAAGTTATCGAGACCTACCCAAGACCCACGTCTCAGAAAGAAATCCGAGCTTTTCTCGGGTTAGCGGGGTATTATAGGCGTTTCATAAAAGGGTTCTCAATCATTGCTAATCCATTAAACCGCCTACTCAGGAAAGACATGGAGTTTATCTGGGATCAGCAATGTGAAAAGGCATTCCTTACACTCAAGCAGGCATTGCAATCCTCGCCAGTTTTGGTTTACCCAGACATGAACAGACCGTTCATAGTGAACACTGACGCAAGTTCAGTTGGAATAGCTTATGTCCTTGCCCAAGAGGACGAACGAGGACTAGAACATCCTGTAGCATATTCTGGTCGCTCATTAACTTCAGCTGAGCGCTCCTATAGTGTCAGCGAGTTAGAATGCCTCGCTCTCGTGTCAGCCATATCCGAATTTTCACAGTATCTGAGCAATGCCATCGTTACTGTCTATACCGATCACATCAGTCTCAAGTATCTACAGACATTAAAGAGCACAACAAATCGTCGTCTCTTGCGCTGGGCGTTACAGTTGCAAAATTATAATTTTCACATCGAGTACAAGAAGGGCAAAGCCAACTTAAATGCTGACGCACTGTCACGACGATCGTATCCACCAGTCCCAGAAACCGAGGACACCGCAGAAGAATGTATCGTAGCAAGCGTCAGACCAGCCAACGAAGTCGCGGAGACTGACATCAATGTAATCATGGAAGATGACTTGGAAGCACCGCCAGATGACGCGTCGATTCTTCAGGAGATAGCGAACGAACAGCGAAGATGTCCAGACCTCGAAGACATCATCCGATACCTCGAGCACGGTGATTTGCCTGACAATGCAAAGAAAGGACACAATTTAATGATTGAGGCAACAGAATACGCGATTGATAGCAATGGACTACTTTATCACTACTACCAGCCAAGATCCAAAGGAACACAACAACGGAGCTACATCAATCAACTAGTAGTGCCCAAGTGTTTAAGACAACGCATTCTCAACGGTTATCATGAAGAATCCTCCCACCCAGGATTTCACCGCTGTTATTTGTCAATTAGACAAAAATACTTCTGGAAAAATTTACATGCAGATGTCCAAAGACATATAGCATCCTGTCAAGATTGTCAAAGATGCAAGTACCCAGTGAACCTAAAAAAAGCGCCCTTGAAAAATCTCGAGCCGAAGGAGCTCTTCGGGCGCTGGAGCATGGATATCTTGAAACTACCCCGCAGCAAAGAAGGATTTAACTACATTCTACTAGTAGTTGAAGGTCTTTCTCGCTGGGTGGAGGCTGTGCCGTTAAAAGATCAAACGGCGCAAACGATAGCTGAAGCACTCTTTAGAGAAGTTTTTACTCGTTTCTCCCCGCCGCGAACTCTTCTTTCGGACAGGGGGGCCAACTTCATGAGTTCTATAGTTTCTGAATTGTCAAAACTACTGGGAATAAAGAGAATTCACACTGCGGCTTACAATCCAAAATGTAACGGGGCTTGTGAACGATGGAATAGATCCATATGGCAGGCACTAAGATTAAATTGCAGACACCAAGAATCTTGGGCTGACATTCTACCTTCAATTCTCTTCTGCTTTCGTACAACGGTAATTCCCGATCTAGGTTACAGTCCGTTCTTCATCATGTTCGGCAGAAACGCAAACCTAGCAGTTGATCTTCAGATGGCGTTACCTGAAGAAGAAAGTACAACAAACGAGTACGTTAAAAGAGTTGCTAATGCATTAGAAACTGCAAGGCAATCAGCAATTGATGGTACGCTTGAATCACAAGCACGTAACAAGAGATACTATGATGTAGGCAAAAAGACACCAACCTATGCACCAGGTGATAGGGTGTGGGTCTTCAATCCAGTTGTCCCACGAGGACAAAAGCCTAAGTTGTACAGGAAGTACACTGGACCTTTTTATATAACCACCAAGGTCGCTGAACATACATACAAGCTGCGTGATGCGCAGACCAACAAAGAACTTAGACATCCCGTCAATGCGGATAGATTAAAGCCATACATTGATAGGCGTGACTTTGTCGAACCACAACACGACAACTCTACACAGCCACCTGGCACAAGCTCAAATGATGACGAGCCAGATCCAGGAAACACTGCCAGCCAATTCCAAGAAGCACAGAAACTGGTTGGTATTAAGTTCATAAATAAGAAAAGATATTATCGTGTCGTGTGGAAAGACACCACACAGCCATCAACTTGGGTGCCAGAAGATGAAATTAGCGATTGTCTCAAGAGAGAGTTTCACATCCATCGAACAATGACTGGTAAACCCAGAAAGCGTGAAACGCCTCAACGCTTTAAAAAATCTCCACAGCTACCAGGAGATAGCGCAAGTGATTAGTAGAATTACTTAGCCGTGGACCAATCCAAGCCAGAGAGAGAAGTAACATCCTAAGAGAATTAGCAATTATATATGCAAAGTTATTATGCTTCCAGAGTAATGAGAACATAAATTAATGTCAAAACTGGAAGAATTTACTGCTTATGACAGTCAATTGTTAGCCCACTAATATTAATGCAATAGTGGAATTTGCTACGCAGTCATAAGAGTAGATCCATTATTTAGCGCTTTTGTGTTTTTATTTTTTACAGCTAGCTTCATTTTTCTATTCGTCCTGCAAGGGGCAATGATCGTCAGCGCTACTTACGCAACAGAAGAAGTTGTACACAACCGTGCAGCATACGGTGTATTTTTCCATCAGATAGATTCTCTCGGCATCAGTACGAATGTTTGGATCCACTCATTTGATATTCTTCTTCCTAAAGTACAGGAGATCAAAACACAAGATCTGGAACAACTATGCAACAACAACGCTAAGCTAAGCAACTGCTCAGATTTTAACAACATTCTGGCAGCTGTCACGAGTCTACACCAAAGAGCAGAAGTCAAAATCAATGACTTAGTGACAAGGATCCATGACACGCTACGACAAGCAAAAGGCAACAAAATAAAGAAACGTCAACATAAAAGAGGTTTTATTAATTTCATTGGAGATATAGCTCATAGTCTCTTTGGAGTGGCCACAGATAGTGACCTCATTGCAGCACAAGAGAGAATTAAAGTCATCTTAGATAAGCAAACCAGAGTCCTTGGTCAGTTTGAATCTGACATGATAAATCTTGCTAGCGCCACCAGCATCACTAACAAAAGAATTGACGCAATAAATTCTCACGTAATAAATCAAAATAAAATAATCACTGACTTATCCAGAGCAGTCAAGTTCGACTTTCAAATGTCACTCGAACTGACATTATTAATGTCTGAAGCATTATATAATTTCACATGCCTTGAGGCACACTTACAGAGTCTGTTAATTTCTGTTGAAGCTCTTGCGGCAGGACGACTTGAACCCACTCTGCTGCATAAGCCAGACATCCAGAGAGTCTTGAGACTTCTCACTCGGAAACTACACAAAACAAACACACAGGCAAGACTGTTAATTACTGATCCGACTTATTTTTACAGAGCCAACACACATGTGACTTTAAAAAAGGACAATGTTCTCTGCATTTCTTTAAAAATACCTGTCACCACACTACCTTTCTCAATGACACTGTACAAAGTCACTGTCACAGCTAAAGCAATAGCGGCAGACAATCAACATGCTACATTCATCACAAACATACCACGGTATTTTGCCATATCCCCTGACCGTCAATTTCACGCTACGTGGGAAACGCTACCATCATTCACCACTGGACAGGCTTTCAAAATTATCAACAAGGTTGACATACAATTAAGGACCAACAAACGTGTATGCATTATGGCACTGTTTGAAAACAATCCACGAGATGTAGAAGAATTGTGCAGCACAATTCTTTTGAATCAAAAGCCTTCATCGTTTCATTATCTGTCATCAAATATCTTAGCCGTTGAAAACAACCCTTTCAACTCTACATTGGCTTGTCCAATACAGCAAGTAATCACAATTGAACCATGCACTTCTTGCATACTTACTATACCAAATGAATGCACACTAACAACTTCTGATTATTATTTTCCAGCATCCTGGCCAGAATCACATATTTACAATACTACACACACTGTAGCACATACATTTAATTTGGCCATTCTGCAGAAATTTTTCAGCCCGGTTGCCTGGGAAAAATTAAAAGCAGACACTGTCTCAGCCAAACCGATAACATTAAGCCTTCCCACATTTATTCAAGCAAACAGGACTGCAGATGACAGCACATCCGATAAACAGCTAGTCACAGATTTAACTTCCGCGATGGAAGCCGTCAAGAAAGGGGAAGTGATCTTTAAAACAAATAGGGAATTAATTCAACAGCACTTAGACGACATTAATGATCCTTCGGTGTCACCTTACAAAGTTTTGAATAATTACAGTTTACCAATTGGTGCAATTTTTGTAGGTCTTCTAACAATAATTAACATCTATTTATTATTCAAGGTCCACAGACTTTCCGCAATTGTCATGGCTTTGCCTCGAAATGTTCAAGCAACACCCATACAATCTATCTGGATTTTCTCAAGTCCTGAACCTACTTCCACGACAGCCAGTTCAATAATTCCAGACATTTTCTTTGACGACACCTGGTTTAAACTGACTATAATCAGTCTTTTGCTACTTATTATTATTGTCTGGCTCATAACTAAAATCTGCAAATTCTACTCAAAGTGGTATAAACTCAAGGATCCGCATCTCGCGATAAACATCACAAACGCACACTCAAACATACTCATTTCCTGGTTTAAACTGAATCACGCATTAGCGGATTATGAAATCACAGCTCTGAATGAAATTACTAACGTAAGCGTGAATAAATTTTGCCTAAGACCCACGTTAAACTTTAATTGGCAAATTACAGTCCTACACAAGCCGTCTCGCAATAGCGTAACTCTACCTCAAACCATATGCATATCTCATTGCATGGCAAACCAAATATCACGCATAGTTGCGACACACAAACGTTACTTTATCACGCTCAACATTGCAGCATCAGATTTTACCTTACCTTTGTCTTTAGATGCTTCGCATAATATGGTTGAAGCTCCATGAAACAGTCGGACAGTCCACCACAACCTAAACACAACACAAAAGAAAGCATTAGTTCTATAAACATTTGTAACAGAAATTATTAGCAACCACCATTGCAGACTAGTCTCAGAGCAGTTGAGGGATCATCAGTCCACTGTTAAATAAAATTAATATTATTAATATTGTATGTCTTTATTATAACCTCTACGTTGGTTTCGCTACGTTTAATATAGTTACATTCTGCCAAATGTTATCATCATTGCTTATACTTATTGTCGTGTTTCACTGCTTACGATTGCTTAGCGCGTTTTAAAACACATCTCGGGAACTATCGAGTTAAAGACATTACGTTACAATGCATCGTTTTATTATGAGCATCGAGTTATGATTTAGTTTACGTGCTTGCTTTTAGTATTATTTAGTAGGCTACATTATTTGTTATATTGTTCTAGTTATTTTTGCCTACGTTTATTTTATGCATTGATTGTATGCTAAATCTGAGTGGGTAAACCAAAGTCAGTTTACCAATACATTCATAAACTGCCATTCACATTTGACATTTATAGTAACTGTTAGAATATATTACACTAAACGTGTTCATGTTCAACGTTAATCATTTATACAGATTAAAACTAGCCGTAAATGCAACGACAGATTTAATGAGCATTCACGTTAGACAAATGTAAAACAGTCAACACAATGACAATTGTCATTTGAGTCACGTTAAAACTACATCACTAATAATAGACGTTAAACTTAGGAAACCAAAACAAATTTCATTACAACGTACTCAAACAATCAGAGGTTTAAGCCGCAACTGTATTCAATGTCACATTGTTTGTATATAATGTATACGTATAGACTTTATGTCTATAATCACCCAGTTACAAGTAGTCACTTTAAATACATTAATACATCACACACATAGAGACACTGTACTGACATTCACTAACATATCGCATTATATGAATAATAAATTATATAATTAATATAGGCAAGAAAAGTGTTAACAATAATAAACCTATATTATATTACTACGCAGACATAATTATTTTAAATTAATATTTATGCGAATAAAACTAATGTATACACCATTTTGACTCCAAACAGTGTTCGTGTATAATTAAATCTTCTGAACTGCAGTTACGACTGGCGCTGTAGAAGTGCACAGCGTAATTAAAATATATTTTATAATTACCATGTGTTCTTCGAAGTTTCATAATTTCTTTGTTGTTGACTTTCATCGTGTTTCTGGTTGCTGTAAAAGAAAAACAGACATCAGTTACAATGTTGTAGTATAAAAATTGTTCGTTGAATCTATGATATGTTACGGTATCGTGCATCCTTCATTTGAACAGTAATTTCTGCGTTCAGTGTTTTTACATAAATATTAATCGCAGTACCTAACGGATGTTTCCATCGTTGATTTTATGATGCATTTATGATTTTATGTTATGTTATATTGTGTAGACAGTGCTAGATTCAACGATTACATTATGCGTGTGAAGATATGTTTTATTATATAGTATAAAAATTACATTAATTATTTTATCATTTAAAAGTCACGTTTAACATTTATATGTTATATGAACATATCATTAATTTACATTGTCGATTTTTAAAACTAAGGCAGACTGTAGACATATATTATATTAGTACAGACTATACTCAACGATTTACTATAGTCGTATTTAAAATTTAAGCCGTAATAATGTGTCGACAATATTTATATAGTTTATTCTGTTGAAATCTGACTTTACCGCAAATTGTTATAAAACAACGACGGCGCAGAATTATGTATTAAGCGTAGTGAGGCGCATTATATTCGGACTATTGTGACAATTAAACAGAATATCGATCACTGCGCATTAGCAATTCGACTGTCAAACAAAGAGAATGCATAACGTTATTGTCAGCACGTGCCTCACGCGCGTCAAATGCATGTTTGTTTCCGTTACAAGTTCATTATTGAAAATACAAATATATAATTATATAGGATAACTTACCCTGTTGGTGGTTTTCATTAATTTTCTGTTTTGGATGTCGATGTTGGCAGAAATTTAAAAATTTTAGCAATTTTACTGCACACGTCAAACTGCAGCCATGCCGTCCCGAAACAAAAGAACGATTTTACATCCGGTTCGAAATGCTCAGTGTCACCGATAGATGTCGCCGCGACATCTAGCCAATGACAGCACGCAGCTAAATTAAGCTACGGCACGCAGCAAATCACAATCCAGCTCTTACATTATGTTAATTATGCATAAATATGCAGGTGCGGTGAAATTCGTTGTCCACCATAGAGGTAAAAAACATTTAGAGCCATGAAATAAATTCGCGTTGACAATAAAATTAGAAGTTTTAGGCCTAGTTAGCAAAGCATTGATATTTTGCGGTAACCGTTTTGCCGTGTTCAGCATAGAAACTTAATTTGTTTACGCAGTTATTTTGGTCATAACGGTAACATTGCGTATTTGGTTTATGTATTAGTAATTTGTGTTGCATGATTATTTTATTAAGACTTCAGGAGAAGTCTGGTCTACAAGGAATGGGTGATGTAGCGGAGGTAGTTGACAGTTAAGATAGTAGGCCTACAAAGGGAATGAAGGATAGATAGAAAGACAGACAGACGGACGGATAGAGAGTGAGTAAGCGAGTGAGTGATGTTACACGACAGCTGGACAGACGGGGCAGACAGTTGAGCACAGAGGGAAGAGAGAGAGAAGGAGGAGGAGAGCAAGAGGCAAGAGGCCAGACAGACAGAAGGAAAGAGATCGGATTGACTGCATGCCAATGCAGGCAAAGAGAGCAGGCACCGATGGGTTGCTATAGCAACGGAGCAGGAAGGTTGCTGGTGCCCAATCAGATGAAGACGCGTAGGCAAGAAGCGAGAGTAGCGTCAGTATAAAAGGACTGAAGGATAAAGGATAGGGGTCGTCGTTGCCAGATTCCATCAAGGTAGTAAAGGGGTAGGGCTGTAGAGTGAAGAGGGTTAGTCAGGGTTGGTCGTCATCGTCGTTGTAGTTTAATGTGTTGAAGCTTAGCAATTGTTTAATTCATCGAAAGAGACCGTCTGTTTACTATCGTCAACCTAATTCGTGAATAATAATAAAACTCTGAAAAGACCATGAGTTGTTCCCCTACGTCCTGGTCGTCACGTGATCAGAGGCGTTAGACATACATACATGCATACATACATACATGCCTGCATACCTGTAAGTATGTATAAACATACATACATATAAACATGCACGCATACATACATTCATACATATACATTGGATCTCATGCAAACAAAAGGGGGCAAGGGGGAGGGGGTAATTTCCTACCGGGGGTCATGGTCGGGGGAGGGGTAGTAGCAGGGGGTAATGGGCCGTGGTGTAAATTATGTCCTATACCCTTTGAGAACGTCTACAGCATTGTGTAATGCATATCTATATGATGATTAGAACACGTGCATTTAGGTGTGGTCTCTCGTGCCTACAATCCCATATATGGGATCGGGCTACTGCCCCCCAGCTTTCGAAAATAAAATCATAACTCGCAATTCTGGCTAGTACCTATTTGCTAAAACACATTTTGCTAAGCAAAAAATAAGTTATTTTTGCTTAATAACAAATGAGTAAATTATAGCAATTTTTTGCGCGTAGCCATTTTCAGAAATCACGAATTTCGAATATTTGTCCAGATATGACACCATTGCACCCAAAATTTTACATGCTCTGCCAGATCTAAAATTATTATCTTGAAGAACAATATGTTAACTAGTAAATCAGTTTAAAAATCTTTAAAATTGCATTTGGTTTACAGAAATATTTGCAGTTTTGTTAGCATCCCATATATGGGATTGTAGGCACTAATGGGTTAACACGGGCCCATTTTAATTTTCAAGATATTGACATAATAGCGATTGCATGGTGTGTAGCCAAATTTGGTTGCAAGTTTAGGTGTGTCGCGCGCGGAAAAATGTTGAGAACCTCTGACCTAAGGCATAGCATAATTAGGTGCGCGGACATTCGAACGGTGGTCATTTGAACGGACGACACTTGACCGACGACACTTTAACGGCCGACAGAAGATCGAGCCGACAATAAAATAGGCGACGATATATTATATATTATATATACACCATGGTTCAAAAAAGTAAGCCAAATTGTTTTGCATATATCTTTAATAAAGTAAAAAGCAAAGACATTCCAGGGCCGAAGGCCCGTTGGTGAGGCGCTCATCTCCTTTTCTAGGCCCTTGAGCCGGCAATGGACGAATCCCAAGGTCTTGGACACGGGGCTAGTGATTTTCCAGGACTTGCCGTTTACTTCCCAGCTTACGTTGGTACCAAATTATACTGCTTGGTGACAGAGGCAAGTGTGCGTAAACAAATTGCCCAAGGTCGTTACCCGGATTCGAAGTTTCGAACCGCCCGCTCCGCGAGCGAGCGCGTTACCGCTCAGTCACCAGGTCGCACAAACCTGAAGACATATCAAGCAAAAAATTCAAATATTTAGAGAATTGGACCAAGAATATGATTCCAAAATTTCATGAGATAAAGTTGAACGCATAAATTATGAATCTTTCAACTTCATATGCCAAAATTTCAGTTTACAAGCAATTTTCTGTTATATTCAAAAAAATGCAAGTCAGACTGTTTTTCATAATCTTTATGGCCTGATAATAAATCATTCTAAAATGTTTCCAGATATGTAGAGAATTGAGCTAACAATATGATTCCAACAGTATGGTTTGGTTATTTAATTAATTAAGATGCTCAAAATGTCTGAAACTTTTCTTTAACTTACAGTTTCAACTTCTGTGCGTGGTATTGGGGTGATCATAATAAAATTCATTTATTAGTCATCCTCATCAATGATTAGCTTCTGCTAATTGTAATTGCAAATTTGTGTTTGCAAGTTGATTCAGGCCTAATATTATTTTCACGCCAAGAAGGACGTAACCGATGGATCTCTATTTAATGAAATTAAATCACAATCGAATGGTTTCCATGTTGTCGTTATTCTTGGGCTATTCATTTTGGTTGAAATAATTCTAGTCTCATCTAAAAAATTTCTTTTCTTTGTTTTGTTGGTTCTGTTGTTCTTCTGGCTCAATGCATTCTTGTATTTTGCATTGCTCTCTGCGAAAATTAATGCTGTCTGTAAGTCTATGAAGATGATGAATGCTGTCTTATTGCACTCAATGATTCTGTCAAGTATAACGTTATTATGAATAATGTGGATATTCCAGGTCCTCACTAATTCCTATACAAGAACACACTGTCTTAACCCTCAAATTACCAGGAAATTTTGCATCCACTGAATACCAGTGGGGTCAAAATGACCCCAATGTAAACTTGCATTGTTATATGGTTAAAATTCTGTTTTTAAGAATTGGAATAGCGTTTAAATTGAAAATGTAAAATGTTTTCACTGGTATTATGTTTTAAATCAATAAATTCGTGAAGGATTGTTAGTAAAGTAACAGTCAGATTGTTGACACAATGTCAGAGTTTCGGACTAGCAACTGAAGCAAATGCTCTATGTTTGAAGTCAATAAATTTGTGAAGGATTGTTAGTAAAGTAACAGTCAGATTGTTCACACAATGTCAGAGTCTCTGACTAGCAACTGAAGCAAATGCTCTTGCAATGCTCTTTGCACACATTACGGCCACATTTAGCACAGTCAGTGTGTGTCTTTCTGTCTTTTTCTCTTGGGCAGAAGTCACAACGAATCCTTTTTCTTGCGAGGCTTATGTCTGCTAAAACAAACCACTCAGTAATCAAGTACAATAGTTTCTTTTGTAACTATTCTACAAACAAATAAATTGTATTATTTATTTATTTATTTCTCATAGTGCTACTCTGACACTTGTCCATGCCTTTGTCACTAGTAGAATTGATCACTGCAGTTCTGTACTCATGGGTCTGCCACTTGGACTAATTGGGCCGCTTGGGCGCCTTGAGCGAGTTCTTCGTTCGGCTGTTCGCCTCATTGGTCGCATTCATAAATATGCCCCCGTCTCTGCTTATATGCGTGATGTTCTTCACTGGCTCCCTGTTTCACAGCGCATCTCCTACCGAGTTGCTGCACTTTTCTGGCGTTGCCTTACTGATTGTGCTCCATCATACATGTCTATCCTTTGTCGACCTGTCTCCGACCTTGCAACCCGTCGAGCTCTTCGCTCTGCGACAACGAGGGAGCTTTTGGTTCCTCGAGCTCGCACTTCTACAAGACAGCGCCGAGCCTTTCCTACTGTGGGTCCTGCTATCTGGAATGGCCTCCCACTAAACTTGCGACTTATGCCTAGACTAAATTCACCTGCTTTTTATAAGTCGCACAGAACCTATTGTGTTAGCTGTGGCTGGACTGGGAGCGCCTCTGAGTAGGTTTCTTGAAGAAGCGCTATATAAATTCACGAAATGAATGAATTAATTAATTGAAATAAATGTATTCTATTATATTATAATTGTCATAATTATACTTGACATAACCAATTAACCATACAGTTTACACTGGGGTCAAAATGACCCCACTGGTACTCAGTGTATATATACGATACCAACGCCATCTTGTGACCGAAAATGGAAAATAAAACTTAGCATTTTGTACAAGACAGGAATACCGACAAAGTCATAAAATTTCTTGTGGATATCACTTATGACGGATGAGCAGCACAACTGCAAACATGCTTTGGGGTCATTTTGACCCCAGTGGTAGTACGAGGGTTAATGCTGGCCTTCTGCTATTCACTTGCGCCCAAGCAAATCACTTTATAGCCATTACTGTTCCACCTCTTTGTAAAAATTTCCACCCTCACTACAATAAATATATCTGACTCATTACACTAGCCTATACAATTTTATGAACTCACCCAAAACTCCACTTCTCTGCCCTGAGTCAACAGTCTATAGCCTATGATGTAGCCTAAAATGCTACCAAGAAGTACAATTATTATTACATGCTGCCTATTTCCTATAGTTATAGGCCTAAGTTAGTGAGAGAAGTTGCAAATGTCTCCCGGACGGCCTCAATGGAAGCAACGTTATCCACATTCTGGAGCACAGTTTACATTTGGATAATCAACAACTCCAGAACGACTGCTTTGAATCATAGATGTAAAAAACGACGAAAATGAAATTTAAAAAAACGGGGGGGGACGTCATTTTAAACTTTAAAACCTTGCGTGTGCAATTTTATCTTAATCTGCAAATAACACAACTTTATTATTAGGCTAAAGTTAATTAGTAGGGCTATAAGTAACATTAATCTACAGCAGATATTTTTTTCTTATAACTTTGGTTTAATAAGAAATTCAAAAAAAATTAAAGGTAAGCCTATTGAAATCTTTTCAAATTAAAATTGTAAACATAAGTCCATATAGGCCTACGTTCATGCTTATCGACATAACGCAATTAAAATCTAATCAGAAACAAAGACAATAGCTGTGTAGCCTACTAAATTTTATATTGCACATTTGTGTTTAGCCTAACACTTGAGTGCCCAAGGTATTTTTTGGTACACGAAGGCCCAAGAGGGGGGGGTCCGCGCGGACCCCAGCGTTTTATGTTAATATCTTGAGAAGGGATTGGAATATCGTTACAGAATTTGGTTCTATGTGATCCCAAATGAATTTGCAATCGATTGATGTGTAACGATCGGGGATCGTTGCGATATATATTTCGTTTCTGCTTAATTTTGGCTCGCGCCCGAAGATCTATATTTAGCCGGTTATCATCTACGTAATGTCCAAATTAAAAAATTAAAAACTTTATAGCAAAAATGTTCAAGATCATCCTTGTCAGATTGGAATCATGAAAACTAATGCCTTTCTTCAATACCAGAGCAGAATTTTAATCGGAGCTTTAGGATCACAAATTTAGCTTTAACCTACTTAACGGTGATAAATGTGTATACTTTTGGACAGCTGGGATTCGTTGGCTTAATGTTTAATTAAGTGTTGGCTGCTTAATATTGTCGAAATACAATCATTTAACTTATTTAAAACAACATTGCAGCGGATTTGTAAAATGTTTTAAAAAATTTAATTTTTTAAATTTTTATTTTTTTTAACAATTTAAAAATTTTAAAGCTCGTCGGGGCAAATCTTCGAGAACGAATTTTAAATAAATATTTTGCGTGATAACTACCTATACCAAAAGGCAACGAATTGTCCCCAGGCCGTTCTGATTCTAGAGATTTGACGTTTTTCACTCCACCCTACTGCTGACGTGGCGTGATGTGAGATGTTGTGCTCCTGGCCAATCACGAGGCTTCCCGATAGTCACGTGGGCCGAGTTGGTGTGGGTGCATCAGTCAGTTGGAGGAGAATCGTGAAGGGAGAAAGACGTAGCCTATTAATTATCTGAGTGATAAAATGCACTTTGTGTTGCAAAGAATTATATTTTTCGGTCTTTCGTGATTAATTTGGAAACAGACTGGGTTTGGTTCGCTGTGAAATGTTACCACCTGAGTTTATTTGTACAAACTGATCGAATTTTCTGGATTGAAGTGTGTCTGAAGTGAAACGCCGCAGAAGACTTAGTGTCTGTTTACCGCAAGGCCCCTGTCACGAAATAAAGTCTCCCCCCGAAACAAAGTCTCTCCCCGAAACAGAGTCTCTCCCTGGCTGAAAATCTGTTTTGGAAGACATTTTTCCGGTGTAAAAGTATATATATGCTCGTGTTAAATAACGTGTTATCGTGTTAGCAACGTAAACTTACGGTTTGATATGCTTATCTATTAATTTTATGCGACTGTAGTCGATTTCAAGATCAACGGGGGAGACTTTGTTTCGTGGGCGGAGGAAATATTCTCTCCCCCCGGAGACTTTATTTCAGAACATAGTCTCCGGGGGGCGAATTTATTCTAGAACAGATCCTCCGGGGGAGAATCTATTTCGAAATAAAGTCTCCGGGGGAGACTTTTAGGGGGTAGACTCTGTCACGCGACACCGGCAATTGCTCTGTAATATTTCTGGATGGGCAGGGAAGTAATTCTGTTCTGTATTAAACTGACGATAATAAAATTTGTGTGATAATCGAATAGAAATATTAGGCCTCTTTAAAATTATACCTCGTGCGAATAACCCATTCGGTAATTAATAAATAATAAACTGTTATTCCGAACTTTAAACGCAAAGTAGCATGTACAAATAATAGGACAATATATCGTCTGTTTAGAGTGCAAGGGTTCTAACTCCAAATTTTTCAAAAAGCGTTTTATTGTTTTATTTTATTGCTACCAATGTGATACTTGATTTGTGCAAGGATTTTATCGTTCTGAGTAAAAAAAGTAGTGAAAGAGCAGCTATTTGAATATTAGAGATATCTCCAAGGACTTATCTTTGAAATGTGCAATTTAATGGTTCTATCTACCCACGCCTTGCGTTAGAGCAATTAATTATTTATTGCGCGCGATGATTGGTAAACGGTGGTGTGCGTATATTTTCATGTAACGAGATTTAAAAGTATTTTAAAAGAAAATTGTACTTTTCTTACAATTTGTAACTTGTTGCTCTAGTCGGAAAAAATATCCTTAGTATATTAAAATGTTTTAATCAGAGGATTGTCATAACTAAAAGGAATATTCGACTAAAAAGATTTTTGCGACAACACGCGTATTCATGCTAAGAGTGGCTTGTTATAGCGCATTTTCACTTATCATTATTTTTTACTCAAAAAAGCTGAAACCACATTACTTTCAAGTAATAGTTGATAATAATTTAAAAGATAATTTTGAAAAGCATATTTGAGTTGTTATGAAACGATCTATCTTCGGATCTTAAAAAAAATTGGATCTGCGGAGATTCTAGGCCTAAGCTAGCTCCTGTCGTAAGCTGTCATTTTGCGTACTTTCTCTCACAAACATCTAGTTTTTTAGGTTCGGAGACATAAAAATATTTAAAAGATTTCGTATTTCAAACTAAGTAAATGATCTGTTATCCAAAAATCCATAAATCACGATGATATAAATAATTATCTATCTTGAGATTCGAAAATATCTTGAAATGCGCAAAATGTTCTATTGCTGTAATTTTGCCTCCTGTCCGTCAAAAACTTTATTATTTTAGTCGCGGCGGCATAAAAGTTTTTTAAAGATTATATTATTCCAATTAAGGATATAATCTGCTATCCAAATTTCTATTAGGCTAATCACATTGATATAGGCTAACAATAAATTTTGGATTTTTGGCCATCATCGAAAGTTTAGATTTGCTCTCCTGAACAATTTCAAAAAGTGGAGTTAGAACCCTTGCACTCTAAACAGACGATTTATTGTTGAAAGATCCCGAGGAGATCATTTCGTAATAATAATAAACTAAATATCAGTTGTCATCGGGCGTCGTTAGGCTGCATTTGTCGATGTACATTGAAACATTCTGTTTTAACTTTAAAACACGAATAATAAATTAAGAAAATAATTGGAAGAAATTATTGAATTGTTGCTTACTAAAACATAATGTCAGAAAGCGGGTTGTCAGAGAAAGATGAGATTGAGGAGAATGAAACAGGAGAAGAGGAACAGGAGGGCCCCCTCTCGGTGCAGTCAGTAGAATTTAATGGGGACCTTTCTGATAGAATTAAAGAGCAAGAAGAGAAGTTGGAGAAATGGTCCAACTACCTAACGAAAATTATAGAGCGCCAGAATAACTTCGAGGCCTTGGTCTCTACCCTAGTGAATAATCAGGAGGGAATAGGGGAATTGAAGGATGAGGTAAGGAGTTTAACTGAGTTCCTTTCGAGGGGAGTTGGGTCACAACAACCTGTTGGGTGGGAATTGAACCCAGATAAGTCATCTCGAGGGGTTGTCGTCGTCCACCAAACGACCGCGGGACATTGTCCAGCCTCCACTCCTGCCGATCCTGGTATAGTAGATGGTTTAAGGGCCCAATTCTCCCCGGAAGTGGGAACCAAGGTGACGGGCCGGGCCCAGGAAGATCCGTATCCATCTCGGGAACCTGGGGCTAGGTTTTCCCTGTCCGAAGACTTGGCGAAGTATGCTCCCACCCAACAGTTTGCGCTCTCGCGGGTGGCCTTGTTCGAAATCCCTGGAAGGCAAGAACAAGGATCAAGAATAGGTGGCCACCTGGCGAGTGAACCCGTCGCTACAGATGTATCTTATATCACAATAACACCACCTGGTGTTGAATAATAGTGTAAAATCTCGTGATACACACTTTATGCTTGCTTGCGTTATTTACCAAAGGAAGCCCAGCGTTGTCATGCTAATATCTTGAGAAGGGATTGGAATATCGTTATAGAATTTAGTTCAGTGTAATCCCAAATGAATTTGCAATCGATTGATGTATCTTATAGCACAATAACACCACCTGGTGTAAACTAATAGTGTACAAATCTCGGGATACACATGTTATGCTTGCTTGCGTTATTTATCGAAGGAAAGCCTATATACGTCCGGCGCGGACCCCAGCGTGTTCATGTTAATATCTTGAGAAGGGATTGGAATATCTTTATATAATTTAGTTATAAGTAATCCCAACTAAATTTGCAATCGATTGATATATATTATATCACAATAGCACCACCTGGTATAAAATAATAGTTATTGACCAGTAACCATGAACTTGTATTAATATCAGCCGCATATCATGGGGTACCCTTAGTAGCCTATATGCTGTGGCTGTGGGGTGCAGGGTTGGACAATACTCACGCAAAATATACCATTCTATGCCCAAATGGTTGCTCTAGGAATACCTAAAAGCATTTATGCAGATCCATAGCCTTTAAAAAGTTATCCGGGAAAAACAGGCCTGGGGTCCGGTCGGACCCTCCCCCCTTGGGCACTCGAGGGTTAAAATTGTTACTTATAAATCTTAATTATAGGGCCGTAGGCCCAAGAATTTTCTATCAAAATTACTCTTACAAATTCCATTTCTTGTAGGGATATGTATTTCTCAAATGATGACTTAAGCAATTACATAATGACACCATAGTTAGCTGAATCCTTGAGAGTAGGATCCTACGGTAAAACTTATGAAATATCAGACAAAAATTAAATTAAGGAAAATTATAATAGACAGTAAATAAATAAATAAAGTTGCACAAAAATAAAAAAAAACGATAAAAGTAGAGGGGGAAGTAGGCGTCTGAAGCATTCGACCGTAATCAACCTAAAAAATCAGTAACCAACCCTATCCCGCTTCAAAAAATCAATTTAACCAATACCAACCAATAAAAACAAGAATCGAAACTGCGGGAATTTCCAAAAGTTTCGATTCGACGTGCACAAACCTAAACCGTGGTTCAATCCGGCGTTGAAGACGCTTTTATCCGCAAGCAAGGAAGAAATTTTACAGTCCACCGTGTACAGCCTGCCTATAGGATGAATTTCTCGGACATAGCGTGAGCGAGCCTGGCCACATTATTGTAATCTCAAATACAGACACTCGCGGAGTCGCAGCACGAACGTAGAACGATCTCGGCCTAGTTGTTATTTACACAGCGTAGACGCCGTAGAGGCTAAGTTTGTTTTCGCTTTCGATATTACACACACGGCTGAATAAACCACTCATAGCGCTGTTGAGGCCTTACGAGTGAGAAGGAGATACTAGCCTAAGCTATGCACCGCTCGGGCTATGGGCCTAATTTTTAGGACGCGCAATTAACGCCTCCTCAAAGCTAAATACACAGCGAACGGAAAAAGAGAATTTATCAACAGAAATTTTAGAATATTATTGCGAGATAGACTATTTTATTCCTTTGCTGTTCCATTTACAACACCGACAGTAATCTGATTCAGGTCCTCCAAACTGAAGTTTTTCCAAGTTTTATCAAAATGTACAAATTATTGCAGCTATAGTAGAGGTTCAGTTTTTAGGAACACCGCGTAAAAAGTGTGACATTTCACAAATTTAATTCGTTGTCACAAATTTAAATCGTTGGAACGTTTTTGATTCGACGTCACGCGCGCACGATTTTTTCTCCTGTGTATAGAAAATGACTGAAAATATTTTCACAAAAAAGATTAAAGACATGCCATCTCAATATAAAATGGAATACGCGAAGAAAACTGTTGTTGAATTACGAAAAATCGCCAAGGAGAGCGGCTTGGTTGGATATACTAGACTGCGGAAAGCGGAGTTGATTGCTAAAATTGACGCCCACAACACACCTTCAATCCCGCCTAACGTCAGTTTGCTCGACACCCCCGTTCCCGTCCACGACTTCCCAATACTCCAACCCGTACCAGCTGCGGCAGTGCCGGTCAGGACTGTACAAAAAATATTCGATAATACAAAGTCGGCGATTAATACATTCGCAAAATGGATCGAAGGGTATATCCCAGAAGAACCATAGAGAAAAGTGAATGAAAAGTTAGAAGCGTCGAAATCCAAAGTGAATTCCATATTCGCTAAAATTCGTACGAAGACGCGCGAAATTAGAGAGACGGCATCGGCTATCAAAGGCTTCACGAAACAATACACGGTAGAGGGGGCTAGCGGTATTGATGCAACATCTTTTCTCGACATCGTTCAAGCACAGGTGATAGACTTGTTGTCGAAAAATCGGCAGACAAAGACCAACTTTGTCCTCACCTGCACAATGGAGAAGGTTGATATGAAGACTGGAGAAGTATAATCAAAAGATTTTCCGTTCGTTTCAAGGACTGCGGTGATTCTAGACTCCACTGATGTAGGTGAAATTTATAATAACGCGAAAGATAAAATTATGGAGTCGATGGCTACCTTCCAGATGCGGGGTAGTAACTGGAGACTCCGCGCGGTTCAAAAATTAGAAATCAACACGGTTGTTTATAAACCATTGAAAGGTAGTTCTTACATTCCACTACCGGAGAAGTTAGCTTGTAAAAAGGCTATTATTAACATGAAAAACGACGACGATGAATGTTTCAAATGGTGTATTACTAGAGCGTTGAACCCAATTGATGGTAGCGCGGAGAGAATCACGAAAGAATTAATCAAACAGTCTGAGGTACTTAATTGGAGTGGTATTGAATTCCCAGTAGCGGCGGACGCTAATGTGATAGGTAAGTTTGAGAGGAATAATAATATTAGTATTAATGTTTTTGGATATGAGAAAGATCTATTCCCACTATATATATCAAAGCATGAGAACGAAAGATGTGTAGATCTATTACTCATTTCTGATGAAGAAAAGAAGCACTACTGCTGGATCAAGAATTTTAACAGATTGCTAGCATTACGAACAAAAAAATCCCATAATTCGATGCACTATTGCAGAAGATGTTTAATCGGCTACAGAAAAGTAGAATCACTCCACAAACATACTGAGTACTGTTCGCAGCAGGACGCCCAACGAATAGAACTCCCGGGCCCAGGAACTATGCTAAGTTTTACAAATTATTACAGAAAAATGAGAGTCCCCTTTGTGGTGTATGCTGATTTTGAGTCATTCATTAAACCAATAGACACTTGCCAACCAGACCCCAGCATGTCCTATACCAACAAATACCAAAAACACACCCCAAGTTCTTTCTGTTATTATATAAAATGTTTTGACGATGACCTGTATTCGCAAGCCCCAGTAACGTTCACAGCGGAGAGCGAAGACGATGATGTAGCGCAGATATTTATTGACACTCTGATAGAGAATATCAAAGTAATTTACAATCAATTTAAATTCCCCAAGAAAATGATATTCGGGAAGCAAGAACAAGCGCTATTCGATTCGGCCACTGCTTGCCACATTTGCGAAGGCGAACTGAAGGATGATCGAGTAAGAGACCATTGTCATCTGACTGGTAAATTTAGAGGCGCCGCCCACAAAATATGTAATCTAAAATACCAAGTTCCCAAGTTTTTCCCAGTACTACTCCATAATTTAACCGGTTACGACAGTCATCTTTTCGTGAAGAAATTACGGGGCGAAGATAGTGAAAAGATTAACTGCATTCCCTGCAACGAAGAAAAGTACATCTCATTTAGCAGAAAAGTTGTAGTTGATAAGTATGTAAACAAAGAAAATAAGGAAGTAGAGGTTATGCGAGAATTACGTTTCCTCGATAGTTTTCGATTTATGGCTTCCAGTCTCGACGCGTTATCGAGCAACCTGAGCAAAGACCAGTGTAAAAATGTAAGCAAACACTACTCCGGCAAACAGCTCGATCTCTTGTTTAGAAAAGGGGTATATCCTTACGATTATGTTGATTCTATCGATCGATTGAATGAAACAGAACTACCATCAAAGTCAGCGTTCTATTTGAAACTTTACGACTCGGACATTAGCGATGAAGACTACAGCCACGCACAGGTGGTCTGGAAAGAATTCGGATTCAAAACATTCAGAGAATATCACGATTTATACAACATGAGCGATGTTCTCCTGCTCGCCGATGTATTTGAGAATTTTAGAGATGTCTGCTGTGAGAACTATGATCTTGATCCCGCCTGGTAATATACTTCTCCGGGACTTGCATGGGACGCCGCACTAAAGTTGACTGAAGTAAAGTTGGAGCTGTTGAGCGATTATGATATGATCCTAATGGTCAAACAAGGGATAAGAGGTGGTGTTAGCACCATTTCACACCGTTTTGGGCAGGCGAACAATAAATACATGCCATCGTTTGACAAAAGCAAGCCTTCATCATTTATAACCTATTTGGACGCCAACAATTTGTACGGTTGGGCGATGAGCAAGCCTTTACCAACTCATGGGTTTGAATGGATGAGCGATGATGAATTGAATAATTGGAGAAGCGTTGCCGAACGACATGGGACGGGATGTATATTAGAAGTGGACTTGGAATATCATAGAGATTTACACGATCTTCACAACGACTACCCTCTCGCTCCAGAGAGTATTACACCCGAATCTTCAACTGTACCTAAACTCATCCCAAACTTGAACGACAAAGTAAAGTACATAGTCCATTACGAAAATTTAAAGCTGTACGAAAGCCTCGGCTTGAAAATTACCAAAATTCATCGCGGAATTAAATTTGAAGAAAGTGCCTGGTTAAAAAAATATATCGATCTGAATACCAACCTGAGAACGAAAGCTAAAAATGATTTTGAGAAGGACTTTTTCAAACTAATGAACAATAGTGTGTTTGGTAAGACTTGCGAGAACATAGAAAATCGCGTCGATATACAACTGGTTTCAGGTGAGAAGCAGGCCCACAAGCTGGCCGCGAGAGTGAGCTTCGACCGTGTAACTATTTTTGATGAAAACCTAGTCGCTATGCATATGAAACGAAAGAAGCTATATTACAACAAGCCTATTTACCTCGGTATGTGTATTTTAGACTTGAGTAAAACGATAATGTATGATTTCAATTATAATTACATCAAGCAAAAGTATGGCGATAGAGCAAAGTTACTTTTTACAGATACCGATTCTTTGGCCTATGAAATTAGGACCGAAGACTTCTACAGCGACATTGCCCCCGACATTAGAAGCAGGTTCGACACTAGCGACTACCCCAAAGACCACCCCTCCGGCATAGAAACAGGCGTCAACAAAAAGGTCACCGGCATGTTCAAAGACGAAGCCGCGGGCAAACAGATCGAGCAGTTTGTGGGTTTGAGATCGAAACTGTATTCGTACAAGATGGCTGGGGCGGAGCATAAGAAATGTAAAGGCGTGAAGAAGAGTGTCGTCAAGAAATCAATCACTCATGAAGACTACAGAGATTGCTTATTCACCAAGAGAGACCAATCGAGAAAGATGAATGTCATTCGTTCGCATCTTCATGATATATACACCGAGGAAGTTAACAAGGTGGCTCTCTCGGCGGATGATGACAAACGAGTGATTCAGGAAGATGGTATTCATACATTAGCATACGGGCATTATTCTCTAATAAAAAATGAACACTAAACAAATCGATGTTGAAGGCATTATTCTCCCGAATCAGCCGTTGACGAATTTTGAACTATTAGATGCTGCGAAAAAGCTCAATATCCCTAATTTCCGGGGAGTATTTCTCAGAGACGAGCTGCCGAAGAAACCTAGACGGACTGAATGCGGGATATTGAATCTAGACGATTCTAATGGAACTGGCTCGCATTGGGTCGTTTTTTTGAAGAACGGCAAGGATAAAATATATTTCGACAGCTATGGCCTGTCCCCTCCTACAGAACTGCTAAAGTATTTACAGAGTCCCGTGTACTACAATAGCGAGCGAATACAACCCGACAACGAAGTGTTTTGCGGCCATCTATGCCTGTACGTCCTGAAAAAAACATGTAAAGATGGAGTGAATTTTCAAGAAGTTATAAACAGCCTGCATTAAAAATTATTATATGTAAAAAAATGCCTGTTGATAAATTTGGACATACCGGTTCTGGATCTACGCAAAGAGTAATTGCTGGAGGAGTTACTGAAAGTCAAGTAAATAGTACTTTTCTAAGGCTAGATGGAGCAAACCCGGCGACTGGAGATCTAAATATGAGTGGTCATACTATTAGAGGTCTACCTACAACGAATACAGCGAATACAGCGAATACTCCGGAAGCGGGAATAGATGAGGCTGTAAGTCGGGGACAAGTAATAGGTTTGATGCAGAATCACGACGACGTCCCGACCGACAATAATCATTTGACGAATAAGAAATACGTCGATGAACAGCGTACTTCGAAGGTGGCGGCGGTGGTAGGACCCGCGGTTAGCGCCTACAGTTCAACTCAACAGGCTATAATCGCTAGAACTCACACTGCAGTTACTTTTGATGTAATAAGATGCGGTACCGCAAGACACGGTATTGAACAGGGTATCGGAACGACTTTTTCTTCCCCAGTAAAGCTGGGTACTATATCGTTTCGGTGTACATAGAATTTTATAGCAATAGTAATACCGCGTATGGCACCGTCCACCTGTATAAAAATGGGGTGTCGTACATGCAAATTGCGGGTGGAGGGAGCACGAAAGGTTCGCACAACCATTCAATCGGTAGTAACATAGTTTTTCTAGACGATTTCGATTACCTCAGCATACACGCTTTTTCATCCATCGCTACGAACATTTTGTGTAGGGACTTTTCAGCGGTGTTCTTACGGCCCTAATTAATAAAAATTATTATATTCAAAATGCCTGTTGATAAATTTGGACATACCGATTCTGGATCTACGCAAAGAGTAATTGCTGGCGGTGTTACGCTGTCCCAAGTAAACAGTACTTTTCTAAGGTTAGATGGAGCAAATCCGGCGACTGGGAATCTAAATATGAATGGCAACTGCATCAAAGGCCTGCCAATAACGAATAATCCTGATGCGGGAATGGATGAAGCGCTAAGTTGGGGACAAGCTATAGATTTGATTACGAATCACGCGGGCATTCCGTCAAACGATAATCATTTGACGAATAAAAAATACGTAGACGAACGAATTGCTTCGATAGTGTCTAATTCGATAGCGTCTGATTCGATAGTGCCTAGACCCACTGCTGAGGCCGCATTTGGCCCGGTGTTTAGTGTTTACGCCCCTCTTGCTCAGACTATCCCTGTCAACACATTGACGCAAGTATCATTTGGAAATGTAAAATTCGATCCGGATAATTGTCTAGTCAATTCGAACCGTTTCCTTCCTCGGAAAGCCGGTTGTTACATGGTTACGACGTGTTTGGAAATACGCGACAATAGTGCTAAATATAACGAAAGTATTGGTTTGTACAAAAGTGGGGGAGTGGACACGCTGATTGTCGGCGGCGGAGGTAAGGCTGGGTCGAAAAAATATGCATCGAGCACTAGCCTAGTTCGATTAACTAATACCGATTATCTCGAGATATTTATTACTTCGCCTAATACGGTAAATATTTTAGTTCGCGATTTTTCTGCAGCATACTTGCGGCCCTAAAAATTCAAAACCGAATCAAGTTTTGAATTTGAATACTACACTTCATCACTTCATCAACCATTCTATCATGAACTTCAATATACCACGCTCATTTTCTGACCATTCGATTGAAACCTCAGTAACTTGTCTGAAATCACCATTGCGTACGCTACCGTATTAGCTGGCGGCGCCGTATTGAACGTACCTTTGATCTGGATATCGACCACCGATGACTTCAGACGCTCGGATTGTTTGCTCACGTCAAACACCATAATCGGAAACAGATCTTTGAAATCCGAGGGCGTGATATTGCTTTGCGTCGTTAGTTCGTCCATTCCATAGTATTTTTCACTGAACGCGGCTGCTGCTCGGTACACCCGCGAGAATTGTTGATTCGGAAATGATAGATTATAATCGACAACTGGGTATCGGTCCTGGTTCATCATCACGAACATGTTTTTCAGATCGCAATGATTGAAAACGGATGGATTGTGTTCTTGATCGCCGCTTTTGTCGGTTTGAAAACCCAAGATGATGTAGGCCTACCTAGGCTTCTCAGGTAACGACTTGACGCTAAGTCTCCAGCTAAAATTAGTCGACTGTGCGACGGAGGTGGTATCGCATTGACGGGCTCTGTACGCAACTGGCAGCGACGCTTTCGATTCGATCGTTTTGTACAACTGCATTTTTTCCATATCCGACGGTAAAACGTGAGGCATGAACCATGAGATTTTATCTACCCTAACTTTCCCTGCACCCGCGGCAGCGAGTCTAAAAATTGCGTCGTCATCGGCTTTACGAACAAGAGTTAGCGTATGTTTCACACCAAAAACAATCTTGTCGTAATCATCGCAAAATCCGAAAATATGCTTCAATGGAACTACAAAGCTAAAAGTACCTTTGGCCGTTGGTTTTTGAATTATATACGACTGTTTAACGGCGAAACCTTGATTATCGGCGAAAGCAGCCGTCGCTCCGCTGTCCTTGTACCACAACTGATTCAAACCTTGAGCTAGTTGAAAATCATTCGGGTATTTGAGTAATCCGAGCATCGTCGTTGCTTGACCCGGGTAAAATAACGATTCAATTTCCTGATTCGATAGGGAATACGAAATTTGACTGAAAAGATGCATGAGCCCATTATTCGTAAGAGTTGCTTCATCGGCATTAACGTAGAAGGTGTTGTCCGCCTTCGTCAATCTACCCTCGAATAGCAGGTAAGATTCTGCCGGATGACAAAATAAATCTTGAAGTTCGATGTTTATTCTAATCTCGCCGGAGGTGTTTAGATTCGCCCCTGATATCGGCTCATACTCGTACCATTCGTAGCGTTCGACGCTTTCATCGCTCAATGGTTGTTCGGTAAATCTCAGAATATCAGATGATTGCATTTTTATTACTTTTTATTACGCGATAATATATTTTTTACGCGACCTTCATTCCGGCGCCGTTCAGCGAGCGTACTAGATCTTGTATCGATATGGCGCCGTTCTTCTTCAGGCCCTCCCCCATCATCAGATTATTAATATTCGGGATATTCGAGGCCGACCCGACGCCACTCAGCCGCTCTAAAATTTGTCTAGTTTCTTGCGTAATTTTCTTGGGAGTAGGAGTTGGGGCAGGAGTAAACAGTTTAGTCACTGCTTTGTCTACTAATCGTTTACCAGCGTCGATTGCAGTTGTTTTCCCAACATCGATGGCCTTTTTCCCAATTTCCCTCGCTACGTCTTTACCCGCGCTGAGAGCAGTCGTTGCTAATTGTTTGGCGGCGTTCGACGTAACTAGTCGTTTGAAAAATCCCGAAATTGTATCGAATATTCCCGATCCTCCGATAACGTATTGTTTTCTATACCTCCTTCTATTAATGACCTGCATTTTACAATGTCGTCATTATATTTTTGTAAGCATCATTACTCAGCACTCCTTGCCTCAATAACGCGTCGCACATCGCCACGATCTCGTTTCTCACACCGGTATTACCTGCTTTGAAGCTTTGAAATCGTAGCTCTAGCTGTTTCGCTAATACGTTTGGATCTTCGGAAATAACGATTACACCGACGCCTTTGCCCACTGTATTACGAGCCCTATTTTCCCATATCGGTTTGATAATTTCTCTATATTTGACGCCCGAAGATGCTTTGGGTTTGTTGGGATTTTTTGACTGTTTTATAGCATCCGTCGAGAGTAGAATCTCGGCGTAGTCGTCTCTGTCATTATTATCGTATATGGACGCGTTCGGCTGTTTCATCGTCAACAACTCCCGAAGCCCCGGTGTTCCGCTATAAGTCTTATTTCCAACCGTCACACCGTCTCCTTGAATAAAAATCGGAGTGTCGCCGATGTAGAATTGACCATTTTTTGATCTTATTCCGAACGTCGTGTCTACGATTTTTTTATCGGAGGCGTATTGATGAAGGTACTTGGTGGCTACATCACCTAATTCTAAAGTTCTAATATCCTCTGTCGGATCGTCGCTATACGCTTCTATCGAGGGATACTGAAAAAATTGAACCTTCACCGAAGCGGGGAGCGTTTGTAGCGCGTTTGTAGTAGCTATCGAGTTTTCTTTGATGGCGGATAGTAGGACATTCTGCTCTTTAGAAATTGCGGATTGCGAATCGACGATAGGCTTGTACAGCTTGGTTAGTTCTTGTTGCAGCCCTGAATCCCCCAATCTCTCCGATAAAAAGTTTTGTTGAATATTCTTCTTGGATTTGAGAAACTCTTCGACAATGAAATTTCTTTTCGCTGGGTCATCTATCTTTAGAAACGACATTTTTAATAAAAAATTTAATGTTTTTCGACGTGTTTCTCGACGTGTTTCTAGACGTGTTTTTAGACGTGTTTTTCGACATGTGTAAAAACATAGGTTAGACGTATTTTCAGACATAGCGACATAGGTCTACAAAACTCTACATGATTTCGTACATGTTCGCGTTAGTCGTCTTTTTAACAGATTCGGTATTTTTCTCAAACATGCTTTGAAAAGACTGTCTGACTTCTTCTCTCCCCCGATCGATGAGTGATTGTTTCGTTTCCTCGTCCATCGCGTCTATCGCAACTTTCGACTTATTTTTAATTTCTTCTTTCATGCCATTGAATTTTTCAATCTCGCTTAGAATCAGAGAATATTCCTCGTTTGAAATGTTGTCATCCACGAGGGCTTTTGAAATATGGTCGCTGATCGTGTTGAGCTTCGCGTCAGCTAGCGTTTTGATCTTTTCGTGCTTCTCCGCCTTCAGGGCGAGCTTTTTACTGATTCGGCTGCCAATTATACTCAATAGCCCCATCGTGACCACCATGAGGAAGTTGTCTATTACTCCGATTACGCTTACACTTCTATGATACTTTTTACTCAACGTTGCTCTTTTGTCTCGTTCTTGCTCGATCTCCTTTTTGATTTCACTAATCTTTTGAAGTCGATACGTTTGTGCGGACCCCGCGGCTATTTGCATTTCACCTTCCGGCGCGGAGGGTGTTATATTTGTTAGGTTCGGATAGAGTTTGATGCCTTCGTATTCCATTCGTTTATTTTAGGTAATATATTTTTTACCGCTGATAATTTACACAGCATAGCGAATCTCCTTCGTTTATAGTTACTGCTGAATCGGAGTTGTTTTGAATGGAAACTATGATATCATCAACCACATCTTCTGAAATCACTCCGTCTAGTAGGCTGCATCGTCGTTCTTTGATACTCTGTCTGAGGGAAACGAGGCATAGGCCCGCCGCCATTTCTACACCGAGTCCAAGCCTTAGCGTATTTGCCGCCTTTGGTTGTATCGTAATATCATTTTGCGCAAAAATCTCCCATCGCAGACCTCCTAGCTGTCTTACTGGGGTGCGAGTAACACCGCTCGTAATCTTCCAAAAGACTGAAACGGGCTGCGTTCTAACCTCTACCGGTCTAGTTGGTTTAGTCCCAAATTTGTGTATTGGTCTCGACATTTTATAATATAATAATTTATAATATCATGCCGAGAATCGGAATGTTTCGAAACGGAGAGTTGGGGCCCAACAAAAGTCCTTCGCCTCTAGCATAGCCCGACCCTGTTTTCATGTACAGCCCGGATGCCGTTACTGAGCTACCTTTTTGCCACGGGGACAAGTACAAACCAGATCCATCTGGTCTTATTTTGCACGCTATGTCACCTTTCTTGACATACATTACACCCGAACCGCTGATTTTATCCACAATCTTAGTAGTTGCCGCGGAGCCAAGACCGTTCAAGGCCCCCGTCGCTAGACTTGGTAACACATTAGACAGAAGGAACCGTCCCGCTGTCGCTAGAAATGGAAGTATAGCACCTATGAATCCACCTTCGACTTTCTTGTTGTTCTCCAATTGCGTTTTACTCATTTTAATAATCACGCCGGTTCCTTTTTGGTAGGCCGCTGTCATTTTATTGATTTGCGCCTTGGTGAGAGCCAAAACGTGTTCGCCATTCAAATCATCGTGTGATAGTTTGATACTCACGCCGCTTCCCGCGTCAAGTGATCTTTTAATTTTGTCTTGTTGCGCTTCTGGAATATTAACTTTTACGCCCGTGTAACGACTCATTTTATTAATAAATTACAAAAACTTTCAAACTTCTCTGATATGAAATCGAATCGCCAATTCATCTCCTCGAAGGTTTAGTAGGTTCCCGTGTTGGTCTGTGAGCCTCGTTTCCATCGTTGAAATTGTAGATAGCAAAATCGGGAGATATATTAAATTATGCGGCACTTCGATAATCTTGTAACCCGGGCCCACGTTTGGGAAAAAAGAATATATGACGTTTTCCGATGTTCCGTTAGTGTACGAAGACCCGATAATGTCGCTGGTCACTCTTAGGCCGCTTACACTCATTATATTTACCAAGGCCTCCGATTCGTTATATCCGCTCGAATAGACCCATTTTTCAAACCCTAGAACCATTCCGATCGAATTCTTTGGCGTAAAGTCAACATTATAACCTGCTTCTATATTTACCACAGACCTCAGGGTATTGGTGTTTGGTGTTATTGAGATACAGTACTCTCCATTTACTCCGTCGAAATGTCCATTCCCCTTCATGACTCTCTGTATATATTCGTTGATATCCGTTATTTCATAGCAACCCTCTGGAACTGCAATGCTTACCCAATCTGTGTCGGAATTCGGTGAATACCTGAAGACGTTGTTTGTCGCATCGATATTCGGAAAAGAATAGTACGTCTCGAGGGCAACTAAGGCCATTTCGTATTTCTTGTTCTTCTCCAGTTCGAGTAGTGGATTAAACTTCGTTCTGATTCGCGTGCTCTTTTCGCTTAGAAAAATGGAAAATGATGTTTTTGGTTCCGTGTTACAGGCCGTCTTTTCCGTGTTTTCTGATATCTGTTTGAGAAGCGATGATTCCATTTTTACTATACAATACAATTTTACAATGGCGGATCCTCGATTATATAAAATTCGTCGAGTCCGCATCGGTATTTGCCGTTGTACTTGTCGCTAGTCAGGTCTAAAACCACGAATCCATGAGGTTGTTCCCATACTGTTTTGCATAGTTTTCTAAATTCATCTTTCGACATGTCCGTACTCACATGATCGTTGTAGATATGATTACAATTTTTCAGGTCTTGTTTGAACAAGCAAATAAAGTTCGCATTTTCTCTGATTGTTTGGCGCGGTAATTTGAAATAATTCTGGGCGAGGTAAAAACAATCTACATAACTATGTCTCTCCCGATTATAATACGTTTCGCATTTGTTTTGTCTTTCCAATTGAAGATCATCGAATATCATCAGGTTCTTCTTCTCAGCACTCAAATCTCTCGGGTCCGGCACATCTTCGGCGCTCTCAAAGAACTTGGCGATTATATCAGATTTAGCTTCTAACTTTTTTGCTATTTCCTCCATAACGTCGTCTGGCGACGCATTTAGGCCCACGATTTCATCTCGGTGCTCGAACAACCAAACGATCGCTTCTTTCGGCAATTTTTCTTCGTATGCTTTTTTAATAATGCGATATTCCGGTTGAAACAGAGAAGTACCGAATACCTGCAGGTTATTATAATCCAACCAGTCTGGCCTGAGTAAAAGATTGAGAAGAAGCGTTGTTTTTCCACACGCCGATTTCCCAACGATCAAACCACGTATGCTTTTGGGTAACAACGGATTATTGAATCTTTTCGAGAGCGCTGTGCCCCAACTCATATCTCTAATCTCCATTTTAAAAATATATATTATTAAAAAACGAAATGTATTGCGTAAAATGTAAAAAACAGACCGAAACGAGAGATGTGCAGAACGTCGTGACTAATAATGGGAGATCGATGCTCAGAGGTGTTTGCGTCGTATGCGGGAAAACAAAAACTCAATTCGTGAAGGCGTCCGCTATTGCGCAAGGTGGGGATCTAGTTAGTTCACTGAACGCTGCCACTAGCAACATTAAATTACCTTGGGCTAAATTTCCGGGCGAATTACATTTGCCAGGCCATCAGTTTACTGGCCCCGGCACTAGACTAGATTTGCGTCTGAATCCCAACGAAACCCCCAAAGATTGGAGCAAACCTATAAACAGGGTAGATAGCGCGGCATATGTTCACGACCTGGCATACAATCAACACACTGATACGGCTTCTAGGAATGTCGCTGATAGAGCAATGATAAACCAGTTGAATAATATACCGAATCCAAGCGTGCGGGAACGAATAGAGAGGGCGATAGTCAAACCTATTTTGGCCACTAAAACGAGTCTCGGGTTAGGTTTTAAAAAAGCCTAGAATTACAGCAGGACCTGAAATGGACTAATCATTTAGCGAATGAATTACACAAACCAGTAGTAAGACATTTTAGAAAGAGGCGGGTCTATGTTAATGAGATAGATCATATTTGGGCGGCAGATCTAATCGATATGCAAGCCTTCGCTAGAGATAATGACGGCGTGAAATATCTATTGACCGTTATAGATGTGTTTTCAAAATACGGCTGGATCGTTCCATTACATGACAAGAGTGGGAAGTCTACAGCAAAGGGGTTCATGAAGATACTCAGGGGTGGTCGACAGCCATCGAAAGTTTGGGTAGACAAAGGGAAAGAATTTTATAATAAAAATGTGAAGAATTTAGTCGAGTTGTATTCTACCGAGAACGAGGAAAAATCTTGTTTCGCAGAAAGGTGGGTGCGTACGATGAAAGATAAAATGTTCAAGTACTTTACGGCTAATTCAACTAGAAGATATATCGATGTATTAGACGAAATGGTTAGTAATTATAATGAAACGAGACATTCTTCCATTAAAATGACTCCCGCGAAGGCTAGTTTGAAAGTGAACGAAAAGACTGTATTTATGAATTTATACGGCGATGAGATTTCAGAGCCTATTACACCAAAGTTTTCAATCGGCGATCGAGTCAGAATAACTAGGAAGAAGAATATTTTTGAAAAGGGTTATACGACTAGATGGGTGGAGGAAGTTTTTGTAGTATCTCAGGTTCAATATACTGATCCGCCAACTTACAAGATTACTGATTCTAATTCTGAGGAAATACAAGGCTCATTCTATGAACAGGAGCTACAGAAAACAACTCAAGAAATATTTAGAATCGAAAAAGTGATTAGGAAACGCGGGAAGAAATGTCTCGTGAAATGGTTGGGCTACCCAGACTCGTTTAATTCTTGGATCGAAAATGAAGACTTGGTAACGCTGTAATCACCCCATGACTCATCATCGATACCGCGGTGATTTCCAATAGTATCGATGATGAGTCATAGGGCGCACTTCTGTTGGTTGACATTTCGGATGAATTGCTAAACTTCCAATCCGACGGCCAGAAGCTATTATAGTATAAGAAAATATTTTCATATGATCAAATGAATATGAAAATCTCAGAACAGGAATCGAATGACAAATTAAATAAAATTATCAAATGTTCGCGAATAAAATGGGAGAAGACTACACACACTCATGTGTTAGTACAATCGCCCGGAGGAAAATTTGATTTTAGTGGAAATGTAAAAGAATTTTGGGATGCGTACATGGAGTGTGTGCGCCATAAAATTCCGCTTCACATTGCTGAAAATCCTGGATTTCCAGAGTTGCCGATTCTGGTTGATATCGATCTAAAAAAATTAGCGGGCGAACAGCTTGAACCGCTATAGAACTCGGAAAATGTAGAAAAAGTTATTTCAGCTTATCAAGAAACTTTGAAGAATACTCTGTTTGAACTTCCCGAGGACGCACTTACTTGTGTTTTGTTGGAAAAGGCCCCGCGAGAAATTGAGGCGAAAGGGGTGCGATATACAAAGCATGGATTTCATTTACATTTTCCCAAAATTTTTGTAGATGCGACTACAATCCAGACGATTATAATTCCGAGTGTGAAAGAAAAACTCAAAGGATTGTTTGATCACTTATTATCCCTCGAAGACCGGGAAAAACATTATGAATTTATTGACGGCAGCGCCTCTAAAAATCACTGGCTTTTGTATGGTTCTAGCAAACAATATTATGACCCGTACCTTGCGACGTGGTGTTACGAGGATGGGGCTAAGCGAGTAAAATTAGATGTATTAAAAAATTACGAAATTGCAGTGCAGAGCGGTGAAGAGAGACAGGAGGAATATGATGTACATTATTACTTGCCTCGAATTTTATCCATATTCTTGGTTGATAGAGCCAAATATTATTACCGACTAAAACCTGAACTAACACCCTCTGTACACGCAAGAGAAGTTGCCAACCAGAAAAAGCGCATAGCGTTTGAAGACAGAAAGCGAATGGAATGCACAGACGAATCGTTAGAAAAAATCTTGACTGACGTTAGGAGTCTGTTGGGGTTAATGAGTGACGAACGCCCAGATGACTATCACAATTGGCTATCTATCGGATTCGCTATTTGGATGATAACCAATGGGTCTGATGAAGGACTTAGCGTCTGGTTAGAATTTTCTGAGAGGTCCCCAAAGTTTGATGAGGCTGAATGTTCGCAAATCTGGTCGCGGATGAGGCCTACTAATTACACTATCGGGACTTTGAAATATTTCGCAAAGTCGGATAATCCTGAGAAATACGACAAATTATATAGCCGTAGAAGCAGTACACTTGCTACACCCCACACTACTACACCAGTACAGTTCTCAGTGGTTCGTCGGGTGCATCAAAAGAAGCCGCCAGTGTTTGCCAGAAGATGAGCGTAGTGTATTAAGAAAATATTTTGCTAATAGAAAAAGAACATGAAACTCCCACAATTGAAATCGTTAATGAAGGAACACGGAATAAAGTTTAGTTACATGAGGAAACCTGAAATGTTAAGAGTACTCGTTGAAAAGGGTGTTTTGCCGGAATCAGAATTGCCAGAACCAGCGAAGGAGAAAAGGCCAGTATCGCCAAAGTACGATTATTTGAAAACAATTAGAAATAACCCTAAAAGCGTTGAAATCTTAGACAAAGAGACTAACGAAGCCGTCATCTACCCGTCCCTGTACAAGGCGAGTATGACTTTACAAACCAGTATGGCCACGCTGAAGGCTTATAATGGCAAAATCTGGAGAGATCGGTACGAGATTAACAGAGTAAGAAAGGCGTGATGTCTCATCATCGGAACTCTCGAGAAGTCCTGGGCTCAACGCCGGATTGAACCACGGTTTAGGTTTGTGCACGTCGAATCGAAACTTTTGGAAATTCCCGCAGTTTCGATTCTTGTTTTTATTGGTTGGTATTGGTTAAATTGATTTTTTGAAGCGGGATAGGGTTGGTTACTGATTTTTTAGGTTGATTACGGTCGAATGCTTCAGACGCCTACTTCCCCCTCTACTGATAAAAGTACGATGCGAAAAATAAAAAGCCAAAACGCGACGTTTTTGGAAGAGAATAAAAAACGAAAAACGTTTTACAACTATGTCTCAAAATGATTTCCGCGAATGCAAAAGCTTTTCTAGCTGGACCTGAAATAATGAGATTGCATGTGCATCTCGACAGTTTTTACTATACTGGAAGCGGAAGCCATTCCAGTGAGCGAGTCAATCATGTACGAAATCAGTATTAATTGGGCTTAAAAAATTGTAGCGGACCAGGGGCTGGGCGAAAGTACCAGAATGCCGAGTACCAGCCCCAGTCGTCAGTAGTACCGTTGATTCGTCCGCGGAGTTAGGCTTTAGCGGTAGACTAAAGACTAGCCGACTAGGCTTAAACACGTTTATTGCAGAAATCACGATGATCATGCAGAGTTCACAACACAGGCGATAGGCGATTTATGTAGCGCCACAGTTCAGAGTGTCAGTTCACAGCAATGCCTCACGCGCTTCGAGAACGGACTGTTTGTGTCAACTTCTGTCGCACCGGAATCAGAGTTCGTGCGTCGATGCAGCAGTTTATGTAGCGCCAGTTCATGCGTCGGTGCAGCAGTTTATGTAGCGCCAGAGTTCATGCGTGGGTAACAGCAAGAAGAGTTTCTTCGTCGACAGAGATCACAGCAGGCAATAGTGCCTGCGTGAATGGTCGGAGCAGAGTAGCGACGAGCAGGATTTGAACCGGCGTCGTAGCAGCTGTAGAACCGTCGTCGCTCTTGTAGTAGAACCTCGTCGTAGCAGCTTCGTCCTTCGACGAGCAGGATTTGAACCGGCGTTGTAGCAGCTTCGTCCGTCAGCTAGGTTGCGGTAGTCGGGAACCGAACCCCAGTCACGTAGAGGGATACCTGAACCTTAAGGCCGATGGTTCGAGCTCGAGGCCGAGATTCAGGACTTACTCCTCTCCACAACAGTATCACTCAACAAGCGTTTTACCGCTCATCAAGCCAGATCATTTGCCAACTACTACACGTTTTACCGTGTTCGAGCCAGACCCGTCTGCGCTAAGTAAGAAAATGTTCAGGGCTTAACGAAACTGTTTCATATCGAAGATGATTAGTGTCGGAGGCAGAGAACAACCTCACACTCCACTTTTATATTGCGACCGAGCCACCCGCTGTAAAGATCCCCGCCCGGGAATTGAACCTGGGCCGCCGGCGCGGCGAGCGGGCTACAACCCACTCGACCACGCAGGATCTTCTAAGTAAGGGTAAGTAAGGGCTAAGTAAGGGTAGCAACCCTTCTTATATACACAACAGCGTAGGCCAAAATAGTTTAAGCCTAACAGGCCAATATAGTTTAAGCCTAACAGGCCAATACAGTTTAAGCCTAACCGGCCAATACAGTTTAAGCCTAACATGCCAATGCAGTTTAAGCCTAATGGGCGGAGCCAAAGCTTCCTTAGCCCAGCAGCATGCAGCGACAACAGCGCGGCAGCGCATAAGCGGCAAGCAGCCCGCTGAAACACAAACTACTAGCATCAATGCCAGCTGCAAACAGCTGGGCCAAAACTTTAACAATATTCATACGTATAAAAGTGACGCAGGACAGGAAGCGTTGGATGAACATTGTACATGATCGAGGATGGCTGAGAACAGAACAGATTCATACGTCATGACATTGCATATTATATTGCACAGGCCTCTTAACCTATAATATTATGTAGGTTAAGCCTACATACTAGTACAGAGGCCTTCCCTTAATAGTTAAGTAATCATAAGATCTGCCACTATCGTCGATTCATTTGCTTTAATACGTACAAATTTAAACAGTTACGGTATACCTTCGCTACTTTACAGTTCTAATGAGATGGAGGAGTTACAGACAATGTCATGTTGTCATGGTAGGCTAGCTTAAGGTGAAATTATTATAACTCTTCGTCAACAGTTAGATTCTGCATTTCGTTTGACAAGGGGCCATTTGTGTCAGTGAAAGACCGAGACATTTCTGATCCCGAGACATTATAATTTTCTGATCTCCCGCTGATCTCAACGTTTTGGTTGGAGAACAACTATTTGACCGTCTTTCCGTTTGCTAGTTCGAATTTCATTGTCAGCAACATACAAAGACCCGGTCGCTGAATCAAAGCAAAGTCTGGTAGGGTGACGCAAATCAGTTTTAAACTCTGTTACAAACTGGAGGATTGGACTGAGTACGACAATTCTGTGGTTGTTGCAGTCAGCGACCAAGACATTTCCTTTCTCGTCTAACGCTAAATGATACGGACCAAACAGACCATTCATCTCCGAGCCTTTCTCATCACCGAAGAACTTTAGCACATCACCATGAGGACTGATCATGCAAACACGATGCTTACTGGTCCGTGACTGGCCATGGGTGATCAAGTAATTTCCAGATTCGAGCTTTAAGGCATGCCATGGATTGATTGCCATACCTAAGTCAGGTTTCAGAATTATCGTTCTCAGTAGAATTCCGAGTGCCGTGTACTCCTTGAGTGTTTGTGTAATGAAACCAGCCAGAATAACCGTGCCATCTTTCGTCGTTGATAAACTGTGAGCATCTCCTTCCGATTTCCACTTCAATAAAACTGCATTGCCTGTTCCTTCTGCTTTGTAAACGGTTTGGTCTTTCAGTCCAGTTAAGTATAAGCAGTTGTTTAGACCACACGATGTCAAATGTTTTGGTTCGTTTAAATCTTTGAGTTTCAATTGTGATAGCCAATTCAGAGTGATGGAATCGTACACCTGAATATGTGGAGAATTTTCGTAAATAGCATAGACTTTCTGTTTCAAAATAGAAACTCCATTAATTGATTTGTCATTGCCAGTGATTTTCCCAGCAATCGATGTATTGGACCAGTCGGAATCTGGCTTTCGCTTCGTAGTACCTGCAGCCACGAGCAAAACAGAAACTCATGATAGCCATGCGCTAGTGACATTCTTGTCCTATGCTAGGTTATGAAAATCACAGAGTCATAAAATATCAACTGATTATTTGCATTTTTTGGCATGGTGGGTGTGATAGGCCTAAATATTTCGACAAGTTTAAACATAGAGCACACATTCAGCTGAGACAACGTAGTCGCCTATGATGGATAAGCATTCTGATAGGCTTGTGTCTCTGTCATGATTTAGATTTACGACCGCAATGGCAAAAACCGAGAGAGAGACAGATAGAAAGAGCGACAGGGACAAAGACAGAGAGAGACAGAGAGATAGACAGAGAGTGTGTTTGTATGTGTGTGTGTGTGTGTATGTGTGTGTGTGTGCGTGTGTGAGAGAGAGATAGACAGACAGACAGACAGAGAGACATAGACAGAGACAGAGACAGAAAGAGCGAGAGAGAAACAGAGACAGAGAGAAACTGAGAGACAGAGAGAGACAGACAGAGAGTGTGTGTGTTTGAGTGTGCGTGTGTGTGTGTGTGTGAGAGAGAAAGAGAGAGAAATAGAGAGAGAGAGAGAGACGGACGGACGGAGGCAGGGAAGGAGGGAGGGAGGGAAGAAAGGATGTAAGGAGGGAGGGAGGGTAAGAGTGAGAGACAGAGGGAGCTGCTGCTTCTTAAAGAAAATTAATAGATATTTTCAACAATACACACAGAAAAATGATAAAAATTAATGGCATGCAATTCATGCCTGCATTTCCTTGTGTTCTAATGATGTAGGCCTCTAAGTGATTTATTATTGATGTCATTGAAATAACGTAATTTGTGATTCCAGCTTATTATTAGTTAGGCTACAGCTTTGAACTGCTTGCATGCTAGGCTAGTGTGGTCCACAAACTTAAATTAACCATAGCCAAAAAATTAAGTTTTTAGAATTCTTTCTCCACAAGGTTTATTATTTCGAAGTGACTAGCGGACCGCCAGGCGGCCGTCGAATTTCAAATACTAAAGGACCGCCAGGCGAAAACAATGTGGAAGGGGCGAAGACCGTAGGGGGAGGAGGTTGTCGAGTACAATTTCTGACCATCCCTTTGTAAACTCTCAAGAACACGATTTTACAGGAATTGCAATGTAAAACGTTTAAAATTTCTTAGAAATGACCTTAGAATGGAGGAACATTTTGAACAGGTAATTATGTCTCACTTTAGCGCTCTTTATCGTTAAATTTAAGCATGTCTATAGCATAAAAGACCTAGGTGTCGTTCGCGTAAAGGGTAAGGTTTCGCGTCGTCAGGGTCGGTTAGAGTTAGTATTAGGGTTAGTGTCGTCATTATATTCTTAAGATTTTTGCGTCGTGAGGGTCGGTTAGTCTTAGGGTTAGTGTCGTCATTAGATTCTTAAGATTTTTGCGTCGTGAGGGTCGGTTAGGGTTAGTGTTAGGGTTAGTGTCGTCATTAGATTCTTAAAATTTTTGCGTCGTGAGAGTCGGTTAGGGTTAGTGTTAGGGTTAGTGTCGTCATTAGATTCTTAAGATTTTTGCGTTGGTTCTCTAGCAGTTGATGGTCTTGCAAGCTAATAACCTACAGCTTGACCAATAACTCCTAACATCAGCTACCTTCTCCCACCTACGGTCTTCGCCTCTTCCACATTGAATCCGCCGCTTTGTGGCTTGCTATTGGACGGCGGCCACTGGCGGTCCTTTAGTAGGCCTATTTGAAATTCGACGGCCGCCTGGCGGTCCGCTAGTCACAACCTTATTTTTTGTCTACTTCAGTTAGATAGTCTCCCTGTAAAATTTCAGCCTAATTATTCGACATATTTTAGAGATCAACCCATTCTGAACATTTTGCATGATAGCTAATAATGTCTTTACGTCATGTTAACCGTCGTTATTAGAATGATATGGCTTCGTCTAATTTGAGATCCGACCCAGAGCACTGGGCCACTGGCTATTGGAAAAACCATTCTCTCGGTTATCTACTGCAAGATTACCACAAAGCCTGGATGCACAGCAACTGCTTCAGTTTCATCATGTCACTAAAGGGAGGCCCCATCCGGAAAGCAAGAAATTGCCCGTGCTGCAGTTGTTTGTATTTGGGTGCTTGCCAGAATACCAAAACAGCTGGTTGTCCGGTGTGTCAGGAAACTGTCAATGCTTTATCAGAACTATCTAACTCTGAAGACTCACAGACCATTATAAAGAGCAAGCGACAGGATGAAGAATAGGCCTACATGTTCAAGAGTGATCTTCAAAAATTGTTCGATATTGCCTCAAAGAATGTGATGACAGAAATCCAGCAAGAATTCCTTCGAATGCAAAAAGAAGACGTATTTTCTGGTAGCATGAGTGAAGTAGACCTAAAGACAGCAGCAAAAGAGAGCAGAAAGAGGCAACGACAGGAAAAGAGAGAATGGTGAAAACTGATATGAAGAACGCAAGACAAAAGGCAGTAATGAAGCAGTACTGCCGTGCTAAGCAAAAAGACAGTAACTCAAAAAAGACGATTTTGCGTAAAACGATAAAGAAGAAATCGGTTTAATTCAACCAGAAATAAAGCTAGAATCTTTCTGAATTTTTGCAAGCAGTTATATATAAACTACTGAATTTTGGAACTAAACTCATTTTTTGTGAAATTTGTGTAAAAATTGTATTAAAATGAGATACTGTTTTATTGCTTAGTATCGAAGAATTGAACATCGGTTTATTGCTAAGCAAGAAAGCAGTAACTCGATCATATGGTAGAGCGGGATGGTTAAAAATAATTGTTCTCCTTGTGATACAAACATGAAATTTGGTATACACAACGAACATGTTCTCAGAAAAATATTTGGCTATAGGGCCATTTCAGATTTGCCCACTGGCCCCAATGGCAGCCATTTTCCAAAATGGCCGACGGATTTACAGATTTTTAAATATCTCAGCTTGTATTTCACTTAGAAGAGTCATCTTGGTATCAAAACATACATATTTGTAGGCAAGGATTCCAATAGTGCTGTAAAAATTTTCCTCCACGACCTCAAAGGCGGCCATTTTTGAAAATGGCGGACCAAAATTGATTTTTCAATTTCTCCGCACTTAATTCACTTAGAATTATCGTCTTGGTGTCTGAAAATACATGCTTAAGGCAGGGTTTCAATAGGGGTATGATAGATTTTCGCCATTGCCTCAATGGCGGTCATTTTACAAAATGGCCGACAAAAAACAGGATTTTTCATTTTTTTATTCTTTGGTCCGCCATTTTGGAAAATGGAAAATGGCTGCCCTTGAGGCCGTGGAAGGAATTTTTATGGCACTATTGAAATACTTGCCTATAAATATGTATGTTTAGATACCAATATGACGATTCTAAGTGAATAGGAGTCCATGATATTGAAACAATCAAATTTTGGTCGCCATTTTGGAAAATGGCTTCCATTGAGACAATGAGGAACTTTTTAAAGTCCTATTTGGATTTGCGCTCTTAAATGCGTTTGTTTTGACACCAAGATGACGATTCCAAGTGAACTGAAAGCAAAGATATTGACAAATCCGTCTTTTTTGATCGGCCATTTTGGAAAATGGCCACCATTGTGGCCACTGGGAAATTTGGATGGTTCCACTGGAATCCGTGACCCTGAAAGTGCATGTTTTGACACCAAGATGACGTTTTAAAGTGAATTGGAAGCTGAGAAACTGAAAAATCCATATTTTGAACGCCATTTTGGAAAATGGCCGCCACTCAGACCCACGGGGAAACTTTTAGATGACCCCTATTGGACTCCTTGACCTTGAATGTGTATGTTTTGACACCAAGATGACGATTCTATGAGATTTGGAAGCCGAGATATTGAAATATCTGTAAATCGGTCGGCGATCAATATACATGGAATACTAAGCAAGAAGACAGTAACTCAAGTTACTGCGTTTTTGCTTAGCACGACTACCCATCTTTTGAGTTACTGTGAATTTCATTTCCAGGTATGATAGAAAATGTTGTCAGGATGTGAAAACAAGTGCTAACTCAAAAACGGAAAATCTTGAGTTACTGTCTTTTTGCTTAGCACGGCAGAGTAGGTGAACAGTACTTTCTGCGTTGGCATCTAGTCAGGATTCAGAAGAAGAATAGCCTACTATTTTATTTAATGCAATGATGAGAATCAGATAGTAGTCATCGTACGAGTAGGCTACATATTCGTCTGCACTCTACAATGGCTGCGTAAACAGTTAAACAGCTGCTACTAACTGCCTCATTATCAAAAAGATCCAGTTTAGTTGTTGGTGGTTTGTATCGTGTTGGCCTTCCAGACCGTTATAAATTATGCTGTGTTTGTAGATGGAGCTGCCACACTGGCGATTGGTTGTGACATTAATTTCAGAAATCACATTTTCTAGAAGTTCATAAAAGAAGGACAAGAAGCAGCTGCAATGGAAGAACAAAAGCGCACACTGCACACTGGCAGGTCTGCTACTACCTCACTGAGAAATCAAAATGTTGCCCATGCAACAACGACGGATAAAAGGCAATTATGGACCGCATAGCTATAATATAGAGGTCTAATTGTCACTGGAAATTGCCAGGAAAACTCTTGGCAATCCAAAACATGGCTAGCGACATACAAGAAGGTGGGTGACTCTCGGGCCAGTGTTGAAGTAACTGAGAAATGGAATCTCCCCAGACCGCGCTCAATGTGGCTCAGGTCATAGGCTATGTACATTAACCATTGTGGAACAATTTATCTACTTCTGCCGAGATAACATAAAAAGTGTCAAATGGGTTGACCTCTAAATTTCATGTGTTTTCATTGAATTTTTTTTGGATCATTATAATCATGATAAGGAACAAAACAAGCCTTGTGGAGAACTGAAATATGCAAGATGAATTTTGTGAACCACTCTAATGCTAGGCTTAGTATACAGCCGATTCTGTCGGGTGGGTTTTTTAAGGTGACCAGAAATACTTATTCATACCCATGTCTCGTCTTATCCACACTCACCTGGTAGAGAATTACCCTCTGGCTTTTTCTTTTGAACAGTTGGTTCTACGCATGGCTGTTGCTCCGACTGAGGACAATAATTAACGTATGCACCATCATCAGAGTTTACTACAATGATAATTATACAGTTTTATGGCTGAAGCGAAATTTAAGACCCAATCAAAATGAAATAGGGTTATGTATATAAGCCTTATAAGGTTAATTTTTTACCCGCATAACCATTAGACCTTAGTTCTTCCCGTGCAGGGCTTTTCCATCCAACTCCTGTCCATCGCCAAATCTACAGCGTCCTTCCACCTCATCTCCAGACAATGTAGAGTCTACATTGTAGACCTCATATCGTTTCCCTCCAATTCGTTCTTGGTCTTCCTCTCCGGTTGGCTCTGCTATCCTCGCATAAATTATAGGATAAGATAAGATAAGAATATTCTTTAATATAGGCCTATCCTACGTAGCACGTGTCCCATCTAATTTAGCCGCTTTTCGTAATGGTTTTCTCTAGTTTCCCCCGTTACCCGCATCAGACAACCACTTATAATCTTCTTAAACCATAAAGCAAAGTCAATTATGTGGCGATGTCGCGTTGTGCGCAATTTCCTCCGGTCAAAGGATCTGACACCGAATAAATTTCATTGACGAAATATTTTTTTAACATTCTTATGCGAATGTGGAAGTCATCGCGACTATGTTCAGCTCTTAATTCGCTTTAAAACCCGAGTTATGGACATTTGAAATTTCGATGTGGTAGTTAGCGCCTATAGGCCTACAGATATTTTAAGAAGCGATTTAACTTTGCGCCGCCATTATTTAGCTAACGGTTGCATGACGTCATTCTTGACGCTCACAGTATTATTCAAGTTATTAATAGGCGCAGACGGCTCTCAGTGCATTGACCATGGACTAGGGAAATGAGAATGTGGATGGCGGTATTTGTATGTGTGTGCGTTTGTTTGTCCATAATTATACGCATACACTTTCACAGCTATAATGATCACCAGTGAAAGGGTTGAAGAATGTAGCTAAACACGGAGGCATGCGTGGGGCGATATTCGCGCAGTTTCGAAGCTTTTACACCTAAAACCCCTTGCGGCTAAAACTAGAATGCTACCAGGGACATCACACCCACAGTCAGCATACACACCCCGCCCCGCATGCAGGGGTGAGTCGGGTTTGGTTGTGGGAGGGGCTTACCAAAAATGTGCAAAAGCTAACCAAAATGTTCCGAGAAACGCTTGTAACCGCAAAGGAGTGGAGTCTGGGTGGGGCCGGGTCAGAGAGCGAGGGAGGGCGTAGCGGTTGGAGGTGGGGTAGGGTCGTGGGTGATGCGGGGTGATGTGGGGTAGAAGCGGTGAGCGGTGTATGGAAGCGGAAAAGGTGGGACGATTGCTGGGGTGGGAGCGGTGAGCAGGGTGGGAACGGAGAGGGGCTGTGTGTGAGTGCGGAAGGGTGTGGGACGAGGACGGGGGAGCGGTGAGCAGGTTTGGAGCGGAGTGGCGTGGAGGGGGAGGTGAAACCCCAAAATTCCCCGGGCAACACAGGATTCCACAGCTAGAAAGTAATAATTCTACGTTCTAAATGTTTTTTTCTAGTAGTGAAAATAGATGGTAGGCATAAGTCGTAATTTGCCTTCGCACAGCCAAGAGAGACATACATATAGAGGGTGTCACGACAACTCGTCCAACGACAACTCGTCCAACGACAACTCGTCCACGGACAACTGGTCCACAGACAACTGGTCCACCGAAATAGGAGCCGGATTAATGAGAAAGCGCTTGAGAAATGGAAGCTGGATGAAAGTTCTTTATTTACGATGTAGGATCTGGGTTTATGAAAAAAAGTATAATGGTTTCCTTGCTTAAATAGAAGCTGAATTGACGATTTTCATCATGTGTCTCAACATGCATCCAGCTTCTATTTCAGACCAAATAAAAACTTGACCCATCTTTCATTTCTTAAGCGTTTCTTCATCAATCCAGCTCCTATTTCACCTGTAAAAACCTTCATCCAGCTTCCGTTTCTCAAGCACTTTCTCATTAATCCGGCTTCTATTTCGGTGGACCAGTTGTGGGTGGACCAGTTGTCCGTGGACGAGTTGTCGTTGGACGAGTTGTCGTTGGACGAGTTGTCTTGACACCCTCTATCTGTATGTCTCTCTTGTCGTGGAACCCAGATAGAGACAGAGAGAGGTAGTCAAAGAGACAGATATATATATATATATATATATATATATGAGGCACTTGAGGCAGAGAGCGCGATAGAGAAGGAGGTAGATACGTATGCTTCAACTGCATGTAGGCCTACATTAGGCCATTCAGCTAGGCCTACTGAATTACTGAAAATAATTATGCTACATCTGACAGACAGACATATAGACAAGCATACATACATACATACACACATAAATACATACATGCATACATACATACATACATACATACATACATACATACATACATACATACATACATACATACATACATACATACATACATACATACATTAGGGTGCATCACCAATGCATTGCAAAAATTTGAAGTATATAAAAAGAGCTGCCTGGGTTTGGATTGTGTTCCATTGTGATCAAGATTAAATTGGGCACAAAGATTTTTGAAATCAGCATACATTTAGAGGTCCCCCCACCCCTGTTTTCAAACATTGATTTGAGCAACCTCGAACATGCACATTTGAGCAAATTCGTTTTGTGAAATTAAACATAATTGCTTCATTCCAATAATTCTATGACTAGAGCAATGTTAAACATCAAATTCAATGTTGTTACAATGTTTTTAATTAATATTTAGAAATGACATTGCAAAAACACCTAATTTTTGCTGGAATTTCGAATGACTTCATAAAACATTTGTATGTCAAATGTACAAAAACAGACCATTGAAATAAAAATATTGATATATAATAATTATGGAGCCACTAGCCATGTTAGTTTTTTAATAGTTTGCTCTTATACATGGTTAACTGTTACAGAAATACAATAGTTGCTTCATGTTTTGCAATTTAGTTTTATTATTATCACAGATCGAGTGACTTCGACAAAGTCCTACGTTACTTCCGCCCCATCATTCACAACATTCACGCCCTCGACATTTTAGCACTTGAAACGTAAGCAGCTGACGTGCAACACTCATTGACAGGGCGGTTAAGAAGATGGTACATTGCGAACCACGAATTCACTTAATTGAACAAGGTTGCACACACAGATGATGTGCCCCAGTCATTGCCAGATCGATTGATTGGGCTTGCAGATAAGTAACTGGTTTGAGCTTGATTAAGGCATCTGCTAGAGTGTCTCGTGCCAAAAGGAACACACTCACTGTATAGTGCCAAAGGAACCATTTCAGCATTTCAGAACCAATTTCTCAAGTGCAAGTGAGATCCCAAAGATGTTGATTTACATGTAGTGCTCGAGTTGCAAATTGAGAAATAACCTTGTCAACAGCCTGATACTCCCGGAACGGCTTGTACAGGTGTACACCATTCCAAGGTGCACACAGGGTTTCTTACATGTAAGATACTATGTGACATATATTACACATAGGGTTGGCAAATGCAGGTATTCTGGGTTTTTGAGAGTTTTTGGTTATAGTGCATCGCACAGTTTGCAACATGCGACTCACAAAGAGCAATGCTAAGGCCAACACAGCCATCATGCATTATTGTATTATGCATTGCGTAGAGCACCAGATCTTCTGAAGGTCACTTCACTTTTCAAAGCAGACAAGTAAACAAGTGATATCTCAGCAAACTCATGATGATCGTCACATGGAAATTCAACTTGTCCATTGGCTAAGGTGATCACTTGCTTAGGTAGGCCTACTTTCTTGGCTGCTGAAAGCTTGGTGCTGCTAGATTGCAATGGTACACATTGCATCTTAAAACTGAGTACATCTGATTGTTGCATCATAAACACAGATTGCAGGAAGTGCTCTACCCTGTCAGGCAATGCACGTGGTATAAGCTTAAAGATCAAAATCAGGCAAATAGTAAATTAATTACTTTAGCCAATAATGTTATACTCTGATAAATTATGTTGTAATAATTATGTAAATCAGTGAAAAGTCCCTTCCTTGTCGTATTTGCAATGCATGAAAATGTATAAATTGGTCAACAATCACAGCAACATAGATGATGTGATCATGCTGTCACCAGTCTCTCAGCTGCCGCTACCGTTTCTTCAAAAACCTCGGACTCTGCATCGGGGCCTGGTCCAAAAAGAAAACACAGATTCATCTGAGATTCTGAGTATGGAGTTATTCGAATTGGGTTCTAATGGTAGGCAATTCAATGCATGTGAAATGGCTCTGATAATGATTGTACAAATAATAAACCGAATCTATATATATTCAAGCAAAAGATTATATTGATTTCTAGCCCTAAATCAAATTTTCTAATCGATTAATTAAATATTAAATATTTAGCAATTTCACCTTTCAGATAGGTTAAGTGAAATAAGATGAATTTTATTTCAGCTTAAAAATATTTGATATGTTTATTTTAGTAATGCAAATTAGAAATGGCTACCGACTGAAAAAATTGTCATGACTGTCTTCCACAGTACAAGCAATGGAACTAAGCAAAACTTCAATGGGCCGGGGGGACCTCTAAATATTTTTGAATAAAATTTTCTTTTTTACCACAATGTTTCTCTAAGGTAATGTAACATAACGGAATACCATGCAACTCAAATTTCAAAAAAAAAATTTTTTGATGCACCCTAACATACATACATACATACATACATACATACATACATACATACATACATACATACATACATACATACATACATACATACATACATACATACATACATACATGCATACATACATACATGCATACATACATACATACATACATGCATACATACATACTAGTGTGGCTCTAAAAAATGAAAGCGGTTAAAAAATTTCTTCAACCCACCATTTGGTGACGCCATGTGTTAGTAGGTCACAGCCAAAAAATTATAAGTAAATATTAATATTTAGGACTGACGCGGAGCTGACGAAATTTTCATAATTTGCTACTGGTTTCTTAAAACTTATCTAGACATCGGTTAATGGCAAGTTAGTAATAATTTCATACAAGCTAAACACAAATTCTGAGGTATTCAATTTAAATAATTTTCTGAAAAATGTTACTAAAGTCATCCTGGAATGAGTAAATTTTATGTAGTTTTAATATATTGACTGCAAAACTTAGAAAATAACAATGCCATAAAATTGTAGCCGAGTATATCAACATTTGACGATGAATTTGTCAGTCATTCGACTTTTACCAAATAGAAGGTTGCCGTTTTGGTTGGCTCATAGTGTAACGATCGTGAAAATGGGATCGTTAATTATTAATTTATTATAATTATATTTTTGCGGCCTCGATAAATTTGGTGCCTTGGTAAATTTCCGACCGGCCTTCGGACTTTAACCATTTTTTGACCGACCTCCGGTGCAATAGCTAATTTTTAGCGGAGAGTGCCGCATTAAGACACTCTATTTTTAGATTGGCGGCGACGCGGCAGCCTTTGATTGGACCCCCTCGGTCACATGACTCGAGTGAGTCCCGGATGTAGCCTGTGATTGGCTGAGGGAACTGAAACCGTCAGTCGGAGGAAAGAATTTGATCGGGTAACATCTCCGTACTCGAGTGGCAGAATTTGTAGAGTTTTGTGATCCAAATTCGGGCAAGAAAATAATTGTAAGAAATCTTTTGGTGAGGTCAAGAAGCCGTTTCCTCCTTTTGTCAAGACCGTTGTGTCTGAACGAAGAATTATACACATATTTGTCGAATATTTGGAACTTCGATTTTGACTGCTGTCACGATAGATGTGCTGGTAGATTGTCGGACGGAATTTCATGGCCGAAGACAATTGCAATATTAATAACACGGAAATCAGGGAAGTATAACCCTTTAAGTTTTTGTCACCAGAGTCGGAACTGAGAAACATAAATTGTTCTTTATTGCGAATAGGTTAGCAAGTAAACGAACAGTGTGATAATTAATTGGATACTAATTGAACGCTGTTATAATTAATTGGATACTAATTGGAAACTAATTAGTAATTCTATTGGAAGGAAACTGTGTCCCTGAAAGTTCTGCAAATCATTATTGAACTTGTCAAGATCGATAAGACCATCGATCGAGTAATTGGAAGTGATTAAACATAATCAAGTAGAGTTGTTTGCTGTGGTACATAATTAAATTTTTAATGTGAATGTACCCTTTTGAAGCAATTGCATTAATTCAGAATAACCGAATATATTGAGAAGCCCCTTCGTTACTGAAATGTCGACCTGTAATTCGGAGGATGAGGATAATGAAAGGGAAGTAGAAGAGGCAGTTCCCTCCCAACTATTCGCGGACAGCATCCAAGAATTCATGGAGCGCCAGGAGATTATAATACGAAGCTTATATGAGAAACAAGACGAGTTAACAAAGCACCTAAGGCAATACGAAAGTGAATCAGATTCACAAGACCATGGGCTAACCGAGCAACCCGTAGGCAAGGAGACCCGACTTGTAAGTGGAGGGGATTCGAACCCAGAACAGTCTGAAACAGGGGCTGTTGCTCTCCCACAGAGAGCCGTGGACATATGCCGCCTTGAGCCATCCTTGGTACCTGGTTATGAAGAAAGGGGGTTTCGAACCCATACCGGAACTTGCCTTGGGGATGCCTGGTTTTCAAGGGAACAGACCTGTGGTCCTGGAACTTAACGTTGTAGCCCCTCCCCGCCTTGCTCCTCGGCCAGGAAACCCTGTCAGAATAATGACGAAAGGAACCTTGAGTTAAGGGGGAATAGGGGTGGTCTTTTGGCTGAGGGGACGCGCGCAACAATAGCATAGCCTCTTGTGTTTCCCTACGACCTGTTACAGTAGCAAGAACTACCTTTGTTTTGCAATTTGTGCTGGCCAAGAGTTCAATTTTTGCACTGAGGTATATGCGATACAGTTAACCACTTTAACGGATTGGAGAATTATAGGCCTGTGGCTCTTTTGTTACGTTCGAGCTCCATTAATATCGGCTTGGATCATACTGTAGAAAGTCATCAGAGAGTTTCAAAGTGTCGAAGAATATTATGAGCGATTTAAAGACGTAAATATAATTAGGCCTATTATAATTATTATTGTGGAGTCCTGTTTTCTTATAGATTCATGGAATGGTGGGATTCGTTTTAGTGATCTCACTGAATCTGAATATTCTTTTAGGGACATTGCCACAAGTCTCCTCATATCTATCTATCTATCTAAGCAATTTATATAGCGCCCCTTCAAGGAATCTACTCAGAGGCGCTCCCGACCCAGGCCCGGTCAAAAAGAAAAGTCTTGAGCAGTCTATAGAATGTGCCAGAGATGTTCCGAGGTTGGGAACGCAGGTTAGAGGGAAGGTCATTCCAGAGGGAAGGTCCATTGACCGAGAATGCCCTATTCTGCCTTGTGGCTGTACGGGCGAAGGGAACCATAAAGTCGCCTCGAGAGGCCGAGCGCAGAGATCGGCGACCCAAAGTAGTTGAGGTCAGAGTGAAGAGCTCACGAAGATAAAGAGGTGCTGTTCCCAAAACGCAGCGCCAAGCAAAGGAAATAATCCGGAAGTGGATGCAGGACTGAATGGGAAGCCAGTGTAGGACATCACGGATGTAGTCCGAGATATGACCAAACTTAGGGACACCACCCACCAAGCGTGCAGCCGCCCGCAGGACCCCCTCCAGACCACGCAACCGAACCCAAGGAAGGCCAAAGTAGAGAGAGGAACAGTAATCCAACCGATTAACAATGAAAGCATGAACTAAGGTAGAAGCAGAAGCGGAAGACAGAGAGCGAGCCACGACTCGCAGCTGACGCAATTGATAATAACAGGAGCGAGTCAAAGCCTTGAGATGATCAACAAAAGTCAGCTCCGGGTCCAGGATAATACCCAGATTACGTACAGAGGTGGAAAAGACAAAGGTGGGGAATTCAGAAGCCAGAGACCCCAGATCCAGCTTATCTAGCTGTTGGCGAGTTCCAAGCCAGATATATTGAGTTTTTGAAGGGTTTAAGCGGAGTCGATTGGACGACATCCAGGCAGTAAGACGGTCTGTGGCATGCGACATGATTCGGACGGCAGAGGCAGCTTGGGGCGCCGAGCAATGAGCGTAGGACTGAACGTCGTCAGCGTAAGAATGACTCTTAAGGGAACAAGAGGCAAGCAGAACCTCAATGTCAGCCGTAAAGAGGAGGTAAAGGAGAGGCCCCAGGACGGAACCCTGAGGAAGGCCAAAAGGGGCTGGACACCAAGGAGACCGAGTTGAATGGAAAAGAGTAGAGGTGGTGCGCTCCGAAAGATATGAAGTAAGCCATTCAAGTGGCAAGTCTCTGATCCCAAAGGATAAGGAAATGCGGCTTAGAAGAAGGTCGTGATCCACCGAATCAAAGGCGGCGCTAACATCATAAAGGGCCAGCAAAGTGACTTGGGACCTGTCGATGGCGCCATACACATCCGAGAGGAGGTGGAGAAGGAGGGACTCGGAGGAATGGCCCTTTCAAAACCCAGACTGGCAGGGAGGGAGCAAGTTGTTAGTGTCCAGATAGTTTAACAGCTGACTAGCAACTAATTTTTCAATGATCTTAGAAATAAAAGTAACATTGGCTATCGGCCTATAGCTAGACGGAACAGCCGGATCCAGTGCCGGCTGCTTAAGGATAGGAGTGATGATCGAGCGCTTCTCAGAAGACGGCAGGACCCCTTCACGAAGCGAAGTGTTGCAGAGAAGAGTGAGGAACGGCAGGAGGATGTCGATCGATTCCTGGATAAGGAACGGAGGAAGAGGATCCAGCTCCGAAGACTTGGGCGGCGAGGAGAGGATCAGACGGCGAAGATCAGTGTCCGTGACCTCAGAGAGAGCGGTGAGGCGGCAGTCCGTAGGGGTGAAGGTAGGAGGAGGAGACTGAGCAGTGTCGAGACGTATGGAGGAGATCTTAGACTCGTAGTAGTCAGCGAAGACGACGGCTGAGAATGGAGCTTTCTGTAGGCTGGAGGCTCGAGGCCGCCCAAGGAGGTCCTTGAAGGTAGCCCAGAGCCGTCGAGAATCTCCAGCACTGGTGGAGATTAAGATCTCCCAGTATTCGCTCTCTTTCTCCCTGTAACGTCGGTGAATGGACCGTACGAAGAGTATCCATGCGGATCTGTCTTCTGGAGAGCGTGTTCGTTGGAAGACCCGCTCGAGACGTCGTCCTTGGCGGCGAAGAGAATGGCACTCTCCGTCAAACCATGGAGAGAGAGGATGCGATCGAGTCTTCGCTGGGCGAGCCGGAAGTAGACGATCAACAATGTCGATCATTGACCGGTTGTAGATTTCGAAGAGTTGAGTAGTAGATTTACCGTTTAAGCTGTCCGGATCCGAGAAGGCTGAGACGGCTGCTAACGACGTCGCAAAGGCCTGCCTGTCCAGATGTTTCCAACCACGAATCCGCCTCAAGACGTATGTTGGCGCTTCGTGTAGGAAAGGAAGATTTGCCACCACGAGTCCGTGATCGGAGATAGCCGGAGGATAAACGGTTACGGTCGGAACGCAGTCATCACGAGTGATGACCAGGTCCAGCCAACCGCCATCTTGATGAGTAGGGACTGACACATGTTGCGCCAGCCCAAACTGTTCGATGGTCGAATGGAAGTTGCGAGACGTAGAAGATGAAGGGACCTCGAGATGCAGGTTGAGATCGCCGAGAACCACGATTTGCGTATTGTAAAGTGCGAACTGTTCCAGGACGGAAGCAAATTCGACGAAGTAGAGAGATGGTGGAGATACAGAGCCTGGACGGTAGATGGCGAGAACCGTGTAAGGACCGTGAGCAGATGAGACGGATACAGCGATCGCCTCGAATGTAGTAGGAGTGGAGGAAAGAGGAATCGTTTTTACACGTAAGCTTGACCGGTGGTAGATGATGATTCCGCCCCCGCGACTTGGCTCATCAGCAGCGTCGGTCCGTGGGCGATCGATGATTGCCATATATTTAAACATGATCGTCAAAGAACGCAAGCCCAACCAGCAGCCCAGACAAGTTCTAGAAGTGAAAACTAAACGTGTAGCCTATGTGGCATCCTTAGCAACATCACTGTTCTTGTCGGTGGTGAGCACGGAGAGCAAATTCAGGTCATTTTGGGGAGAAACTGTTGACGCTTCGCTCAGGAAACAGTAGGCCTACATGCATATTATGTGAGTTACAAAGAGTGATAATTCCTTCATATGCTCCCAAACTTGTTCGCCGCACGAAAGACACGATAAGCTTACTTTCGCGATTTCGTTGATACTGACCGTAGACCGTGTCGAGGTTCATATTGTGAGAGAAATATCAACATTTTAAATGTGTAAATGGCTCTGACCATCATAACGCTTGACGCACAGTTGCTAGATATCGGAAACATATTCATGTGGTTGAATGACACCGAAAAAAATGGCAGATAGCTCAAGAAGTTCATCCGTAGTCATCACCGCAAACTCAATAATCTCGTCATCTGCTCGTCTTTTGTGGATGTAGAAAAAGAGGCCTGATCAATAATAATGGGCCGGAAATCTTTAAAGTGCCCCTCTAGCGCGTATCCCGAGTATACTCGGGCTGCGCAAATCGTTCCCATAGCGTGTAGCCCGAGTATACTCGGGCAAAGATTGTATTCCGACTCCGTAGGCGGGAAAGCTGGTATAAGCCCCAGATTTCGTCACAGGGTAATCGTAGCAGTGCAGCGGGTGCCAAGGCACATACCAGACAGCCCTATACCAGCCTTTTAGGTCTAATAGCCCTGTTGGCCTAGTAGCCCTTTAGGCCTAACAGCCCTATTCCAGCCCTGTTGGCGGGGAACTCGTATTAGCCAGGGATTACGTCAGAGGGTAATCGTAGCTGTGCAGATGGTGTCGTACTAGAGCAGCCCCTTAGGCCCAGTAGCCCTGTAGGCCCAGTAGCCCTGTAGGCATAGTAGCCCTCTAGGCCTAGTAGCCATATTGCAGCCTTGTTGGCGGGAAACTCGTATTAGCCAGGGATTACGTCAGAGGGTGATCGTCGCTGTGCAGACCGTGTCGTACTAGAGCAGCCCCTTAGGCCCAGTAGCCCTGTAGGCCTAGTAGCCCTCTAGGCCTAGTAGGTCTATAGGCCTAGTAGCCCTATTGCAGCCTTGTTGGCGGGGAACTAGTATTAGCCAGGGATTACGTCAGAGGGTGATCGTCGCTGTGCAGATGGTGTCGTACTAGAGCAGCCCCTTAGGCCCAGTAGCCCTGTAGGCCTAGTAGCCCTCCATGCCTAGTAGGTCTATAGGCCTAGCAGCCCTATTGCAGCCTTGTTGGCGGGGAACTAGTATTAGCCAGGGATTACGTCAGAGGGTGATCGTCGCTGTGCAGATGGATTAGGCCCAGTAGCCCTGTAGGCCTAGTAGCCCTCTAGGCCGTACTAGAGCAACCTTTAGGCCCTCTAGGCCTAGTAGCTCTCTAGGCCTATAGGCCTAGCAGCCATATTGCAGCCTTGTTGGCGGGAAACTCGTTTTAGCCAGAGATTACGTCAGAGGGTGATCGTCGCTGTGCAGATGGTGTCGTACTAGAGCAGCTCCTTAGGCCCAGTAGCCCTGCAGGCCTAGTAGCCCTTTAGGCCAAGTAGCTCTGTTGGTGTAGTAACCCTCTAGGCCTAGCAGCCTTATTGCAACCTTGTTGGCGGGAACTCGTATTAGCCAGGGATTACGTCAGCGGGTGTCGTACTAGAGCAGCTCCTTAGGCCAAGTAGCCCTGTAGGCCTAGTAGACCTCTAGGCCTAGTAGGCCTATTGCAGCCTTGTTGGTGTGGAACTAGTATTAGCCAGGGATTAGGTCAGAGGGTGATCGTCGCTGTACAGATGGTGTACTAAAGCAGCCCCTTAGGCCCAGTAGCCATGTAGGCCCAGTAACCCTATAAGCCTAGTAGCCCTCCAGGCCTAGTAGGCCTATAAACCTAGCAGCCCTATTGCAGCCTTGTTGGCGGGAAACTCCTACTAGCCAGGGATTACGTCAGAGGGTGATTGTCGCTGTGCAGATGATGTCGTGACACATACTAGAACAGCCCTTATCAGCCCATTAGGCCAAGTAGCCCTCTAGGCCTAGTAGGTTTATAGGTCTAGCAGCCCTATTACAGCCCATTAGGCCCATTTGCCCCCCCCCCAAGTCTAGTAGATAATTGTGTTGAAGAAATTTTTGAAGAAAAGTCATTTTCAATAGAAAAATAATTCCCACCCAAAAAAATGGGGGGGGGGCGGCGACCATAAAAAATTAACACGATAATTTTCAGAAAAATCATTTGGTCAATATATAACAAATTTAGAGAAAAAAATTTTGGAACAAAATTACACACTGTAAGAGAGTTATTGAAAATTTTAATACACGCTAAAGGGGTTAAAGTGACTTCATTGCTCCATATTGGTAAACTTTAACGCATCATACAGTTCGAAGGCTTTCTCCAACATGATTTCCGAATTGTTGTGGTGGCATGCTCTCAAAAATTCACTTTATGAGCACACTTCATATTCGTAAGTCTTAAAAATGTAGCAGCACTAGGTCGACCAACTAAGCAACTTGCAGTAGCAGCTTGACTTGGTACTTTACTTTTTAGCCTTTCCTTTCCCACAGCGCATTTAATTCAGTAATGCATCTTTTGCATCTCTTATCAGGCTGAGCACCGTTTTATCTGCGTGAGCTCTGCCTTCCACTTTCCATTTGCATAGGGCGCCGAGCACTGCGCTCTGCTATCTATGGTGACCAAATGGTTACTTTCACTCATAGCGTCACAATGCAGAGCCGTTCCTTCTTCGTGGTTGGTCCAACAACCTGGAACTTGACTTTTCGACATCTCTCCAACTGCTTTCAGTTTTAAAAACGGTTGACTACTGTTTTTCGCTTGATCTCGGCCGGGAGCACCTCTGAGTGGGCATCTTGAATAAGCTACATATACATTCTGATTGATTGATTGACTGATTGATTTACTGACCAAGACAAATTTTGTGCTTCAATGTAAGTAGAGAAGTAGTTCATTATTCATTAGTAAGAAATTGCCGAATATGCGCAATCATCTAAACTTCAACTGGTTCGCGCCAGTCCTAAATACATTTGTAATCTGAAAATATTTTGGATAAAGGGTCTCTATAGTCGTATCACCAAATGGTGGGTCGAAGAATAAAGAAGAACCAACTTCAAAAGTTGTCATTGTTGATGGAACCGCCCTAATACATACATACATACATACATACATACATACATACATACATACATACATACATACATACATACATACATACATACATACATACATACATACATACATACATACATACATACATACATACATACACACACATATATACATACATACATACATACATACATACATACATACATACATACATACATACATACATACATACATACATACATACATACATACATACATACACACATACATACATACTTACATACATACACACATACATACATACATACATACATACATACATACATACATACATACATACATACATACATACATACATACATACATACATACATACATACATACATACATACATGCATACATGCATACATGCATACATACATGCTGACATCCATTCGCATTTCACTAGGAATTCATCTGCTTTTCGCCCTGTCAAAGCTCAATCTAATACTAGGCGGTTTACTATTAAATCTTATGGCACTAAAGTATGGAACACAATACCAATTGACATTCGTCAATCGAGTAGTCTGCAGGTATTTAAAAAGAAACTTCGTGTTCTTCTACTCTCCTCCACTAATGCTACTTGAAGTGCACATGACCATGTGTAGTTAAGATTTTAGGTAAGTACTTAGTTAAGTTTGTTTCTCTATATGCTCTTGACAATATAAGCTTTTCTGCAATCTGTCATCACCTAATTTGTTTTAGTCTCTTTCTTTTAAGCTATCTTGATTAATTTTTCTTGGGACTTTTTTACTTGGGTGACCCTTCCCAGCGGGATGTCCATCCCTTTTGGGCCCCCCTTTGTAGCCAATGCATGCATGTTTTGTACTTTTATTGTTTTCTTGTTTTCTGGTTGCAATAAAGTGAATTGTATTGTATTGTATTGTATTGTATTGTATACATACATACATTCAGACAGGATAAAAAATAGCCACTTATTTTAGTGTATGTCGCATAAGATCTGGTCACCAGATATGACAAAATGATAGGTGCCTAATCCAGCAAGTCGTCGTAGGGACACGCCAGGCGAGTCAGCCGGTTGACTTTTGTTATTAACTTTCGGGCTACCAAGGAGGGGATATCCACCCCACCCCCTATTTATTATCGATTTCAAACTTTTTCCGTATAGAATAAAAATTTTAACTTTTAGGTAGCTGTAGGGGATTTATTGGCACACATTTAAAGATAAAATGTGAGATGATATCTCACACCGTTCAAAAGTTATACCCATTATACCCGAGGCACCAGAGGGGAGGATACCACCCCCCCCCTTAGATTTTTGCCCTCTATCTTATCGGTCAATTAACATTAAGAGAAACAAATTTTACCATTCTATAGAGCAGTGGTTCCCAAACTTCAGAAGGCCGCGGACCGGCAATAATTTTTGGTGAAACTAGCGGACCGCTAACTCAGTCCTGATTAGTGATAGCAAAAAAAGTGAAAGAAATTTTAAAAAGACTAAAATATAAATTTACAATTGGCCTACAGTTACATGTCCTTGTTTTGTTTAAGATTTATTACGAGCAGCAAAGGTTGCATGCCCCGATGATCGCTCAAACTAAATTCATAGTTTATATACCGTATTGAGGAATGAGGATCGTATTTTCTCTTGAACTGTAGGTTCTTTTTCCCTTTGTCACTTCTGAATCATAATCATCTTCACTCTGAGTGTCTGAGCAATCGTAAAAAAATCGCTGTGTTTAAAAAATAAAAACCTGTCCATATTTGTCAGCTTACGTTTGCTCATTTATTTTATCCAAAGACATTTGTAGGCTATATATTTAGACTAAACTAAAAGTGTTGTACTGCATTTAAAAAAATACTTCTGCATCCAGCGTTTACTAGGCTATTGCTCGCCATAGATCAACAAAAATAAACTCGAAACTGACCACAGTCATCGATTTAGTCAATTTAGAATAGGCCTAAATTTAAATTGTTTGAATTCACCAGCTGGCAAGTTAAAATAAGGCGTGTTGATTTATTTCAAATTTTTAAATATCAAGACATAAATTTGAATGTTGGACGACAATTTGAGTAATTTTACAATTTAAAAAAAATAAACTAATAATTGCAGTTTATTTTGTTTATTTTTAACTCTTCTTCACGGACTGGCGATCATACCTCCGCGGACCACCACTTTGGGAACCACTGCTATAGAGGGAATGTGGGGCTACATTTTGATGGTCATTGAGTTGTCTTTTGACAACCGTAAGTGCTCAAAATAAATTAAAATATATATATATAAAGGTGTTTTATTTTCGTAAAATTTACTTGTTTTTTCTATTATAACATATCCATGATTTATTTTGCAAGAAAAATAAATTATGTCATTCTATAGAAGGGCTATTTTTGCATATCAATTAATTTGTCTTCTGATGACCGAAAGTGCTCAAAATAAATTAAAATGTGTGAAAATGTCGATTTTTTTACGATGCAAACCGACAATAGCATAATTTCTTGTTTCATATTGATTGTCGATAGATATGCATGTTTTCTTCTTTTGAATGTACCTAAACAGACTTATAACTAGTTTTATAGTTGAATATTTGACTTTATTATATATAAACTATTATTGTATACATAAATCATGTTCTACACACACAGAATCCAACATTTTACTTATGCGAAAGTACACGTTTTGTAGAATCTACAGACACGCATTGAAAACAAATCATAATTTCGAGGTTCATTCATATATTTTAAACCTAAATATATCATTTTGTGCATAAATGAATGCTGAATCCATTGGTGTATTATAAGTTATGATATATCAAACCAAACCCAAAATCCAGGAAGTGGGTTGTAACCACCCGCTCCTTTGGTAGTCAGTGTTACAAAAAAGCTTGGTAGCCTGAGGGTTAAGGTGGCCAGAAATACTTAATCATACCCTGCCTTGTATTATTCACGCTAACCTGGTAGGGGGTACTCTCACTGAAATAATTCCGAAATTAATTCGGGTGAATTAAAATTATAGTACCCAAGTCTGTTGCTCCGACTGATAGGCTAACAAGTTTTGTATAGGCCTACAATACATCTTTATCAAAAATTACCACCGTACAACGATAATTTTTACATTTGTTACCCGCGGAAGACAGCGACGAATATAAGTAATTATTCTATGTTCTAACTGGTATTTTACAAATGATGGAGGTAGCCTACTTTCTATAAGTCGCAAACATGTTCACAGCTGGGAAATCATTTTTGGCAGCCTACATCAAGCGTCCTAGCAAGCTCACTCGAGTCAAGAACAGTTTTAAGTGTGACCCAAAAAGATCAAGTCTGGGTATCTCCCACACCAAAAGAGATACAACTCTGCTGCACTCAAGATCCAGCTGTGGCTGACGGGATTTTACTCGAACTTTAACGGAGAGGAAGACAGAACTATGGAGTCGAATTGGAGGCGATTTTGCAATGCGGCCTGCACAGCTGCTGCTAGCACAATAATATTCCACATGTGCGTGCGGCAAGACGGCATTGGATCCACAGCTACACACAGGGGGTTAGACTGATGGGCGATCTAAAACGCTACACGATGCTGAACCACGAGAGGAGATTCCTCCGACAATACATGGTCGTCAGGAATGGGCGGACAGGAGCTAATAGCGAGGAACCAGCTTCAGGATGCTTTTAAGAACTTTCGGCTTTTATCTCTGTGCCATGTTTAATCCAAACTCACCTGGTGTAGAAGTCTCCACAGACTTTTCGTTTAGCGTAGTTACTTCTACGCATGTTTGCTGCATCGACTGAAGACTGTTGACGTACTCAACTCCATCCGAGCTTACTGAAATTATAATTTTACGGATCATTTGACATCGAAGCCACACAATCCCACTGAAATATTTAGTCATCTCACCCGGCGTGTCCAGTTTGTTTTACTGACAACTGTCGTAGTGAAAAACGAATGAATTTAATGATGCAGAGAAATTCAAGACTACATAAAAGTAACAAAACGTGTTCTAAGGAAGATCTTTGTGATTGCACTTATAGAAATTTAGACGAATTTTGGGCGATTACATCGGGCGACAATCATTATGGTGTCGAGATTATACTGACGGTGACTAAAAACCGTCGAAACAATACGACTCAGTTCAAAATCAACCTGGTGTTCATCCGGTTATATTAACATAGGCTACATATCCCCTGACGCATCAGATTGGCTGATAGGTTGCAGTTTCACATAGGCCTACATTCGATATTAGTCCCGGGTTATACTTGCCCCCCCCCGGCAAAGCAACAGCGACCAATAGTCTATAGGTTATTATTCTAACTGGTGAGGTAGATACTTTGGACGAGCAATAAACAGATCAACATTCACAAGATCGGTTAGCTGTGACAACAAGGTCGCCTATGGTGAATTAGCAGTTGGAGGGCAGTCATGTGTCGTAATAACATTTGCCTTTGCTGAATCGAGACAGACTGACAAACAAGCAGACAGAGACTGACAGGCATACAGAGAGCCAGTCAGTCTAAGAATCTCGCTCATGCCAAGTGTGACCAGAGAAAGATGATCAGATGATTTCGTTGGATAATTTTAAATCTTAGGAACAAGGAATTAGGACAAAGGGCAGATTTTAAGTATGCCTATTCTAATTTTTGCACACTTTGGGCTCGAATTTGAGAAAAATCCTTTTCTGAACAGGAAGCAATACAGACATTAAAGTATGAAGGTATAACATTATTATAACTATATAATAAGCATCCTATAGAATATAGATCCCTGCTATCTTTATGTAAAGGAGATTCAGGCGGCTACCTAGAGTGCCATTTTCAAGAGGCGTCAAACTAAAAAGTAGAAGAATAAGTGTGCCTTTATCAACATTTATGAGTAGGCCTAAGAAGCGGTATTTCTGCCCTTGTCTATAATTGAGCAAAAACTGTCAAACGGGTTCGAAGGTTGCCACTATCCAAGAAAAAAATATGGGCAAGATAACAGATCTAAAAATATTTTCGCATTCCTAAAAATGTCCTTTCCATTTTGATTGACTGAAGTGTCCACAGGGTGATCCAGTTTTGCATTTGCTCATGCCTTTAGGCCTACACTGTAAGTATAACAGTTACCCATCAATGACTGTGATTAAGCGGACTTCACGTTCATATGTTTCTTATCTTTATCAGATTCCGTCAACTGTTTTAAACCTAAGTTCAACCGTCATCCCTGCTGCCTAATTCTGTTCAGAAGAATGCTAAGGTAAAACATTACTTCGAAACTGTGATGCATAGTTCATTGTCTTATGCAGTGGGAACCAGGCCTAATGGACGCGCTCATATCCAGCGGTAAGCTTACGCGTTCTGCGAAATTCATACCAATGAGCCCATTATAGCATCTGGGACTTAATAATATTATGGTCAACAGCTGCTGTTTTTGACAAATGCAACCAAGTGACTCATTTAGTCTAAACATTTCAGACGGCACCGACAAGGAATTGATACATATAATGTTCACTAATGAAAAAGTGATGGAACAGCCAAAAATTCTAAAGTTCGGCAAGAATCCAGGCATAGATGAACTTCACCCAAAACTTGCTCACAAAGTGAATAAAGAAATTTGAAGAGTCATTGACCCAGATCTGCAGACTCGAGGAATTGCTTCGATGACAGTAGTAGGCCTACACAGTAGGGGTCTGCGGGTATACCCGTACCCGCGGGTTTACCCGTACCCGACCCGTACCCGCGGGTCGGGTACGGGTCGGGTACGCATTTCACGGGTCGGGTTGGGTACGGGTAGGGTCATCACGGGTACGGGTATACCCGGTTTTACCCGCTCCAACCGGAAATATTAGGGTCACATATTTTCGTGAGCTTTGCACTGCCAGAATAGTCACTCTGGTTACCTTGCAAATAATATATTCAACATTTGTCACACCTAAACAATCATGAACTTAATATAATCATGTAGCCTACATTTATATATGGACACATCATTTTCATCTTCATCGTGACCACCATCCGTTTCTAACCAGATATTTGAAGGGCTATGGGTACGAATAAATGTTCATCATTGTTCTGTCACCGTTGTTACTGCTGCTATCACTGCTGCTGCTACTGCTACTATAACCACCACCACTGCTGCTACTCTGCTGCTATAACAACAGCTGCTACTGCAATCATCGTCATCGTCATCGTCGCCGTCGTCATCATCATCATCATCATTATCTTCATTGGCGCATTTGTTATCATAACTACATGCCGAGTTGCAAGTATATTTGCCTGGTAGAGACTTGAACCATATGAAGTCCGGCTAATGACGTGGCGGGTACGGTACGGGTACGGGTATACCCGCGGGTACGGGTCGGGTCGGGTAGAAATTTGAAGTACGGGTCGGGTACGGGTACGGGTAGCGGTTCTGTGTACGGGTACGGGTCGGGTAGCAAAAATGCTGTGCCCGCAGACCCCTACTACACAGTACTGTCTCGGTGGACACTGTCACGGCTTTCAAGAGGATGCTAGGCAATAATTGGATACTAAGCGGTCCAGGTGAAATTGCAGTGATTCTAATAGTATAATTCAATCCTTCCATTTTAGTAGCTGACGTAACAATACAACCTAATCAGTGGCGCTCCCAGTGAGAAGATCTGCTGGAGAAAGAAAGGTTTTAAATTAAGAAAACGCGCAGAAACAGTAATGTTTCCAGATAAGATCCGAGTACGAATTATAATAGTAGGGAGGCCCAGGGGCGGATCCAGAGGGGGCTTATCCGGCCATGGCCCCTCCATTTCAAAATGCCATGTGTCGTGCCCCCCCCCATTTGGTTTGACCGTCAACTTTTTGGCGGCGAAAATGGTATATTTATCCCGAAAAATCCTTGATGACTAAAAAAAAGGTCATGAACTTTTTTGGCGGATAAAATCGATGACTAAAAAAAAGGTCATCAACTTTTTTGGCGGATGAAATGGTATGATTTTCCCAAAAATTTTGGCCGATGACTAAAAAAAAAAGGTCATCAACTTTATGGGCGGATACGAAATTTTTTCCCCAGACCCACCCAAAGCATAAATTTTTGGCCCCCCCGTCCAAAGTTTCTGTATCCGCCCTTGGAGAGGCCATTCCACAGCAAAGGACCTTAGACTTCTGCACCACTCAAAACCCTTGCTATGTAATGTTTTGTACGATTATAGGCCTACCTCTGCAGACTGGCACTTCTTCTTTGTTGAAAAGAATAGTTCCTCTGTTGCTCATACGTAACACCATACTTTGCTTTTCACTTTTCTGACCGCCAGGAAAAGTCGCGCCTGACAAAAGCACGTACATAATAATTATAAATTATATATTTAGTGAGTCTATACTATAAGGCGAAGTCGAATAATTATTCTGTGGCGATGTCCCGTTGTGCGCAAAACTCCCGCGGTCAAAGGCCTTTACTCTAAATAGATCTAATTCACGAAATTATTATTTTTATATTCGTATGCGAATCTGGAATTCATCGAATCATCGTGACTATTGGCAGCTCCTAATTCGCTTTAAAACCAAAGTCATAGACATTTTAAATTTCGATGTGGTAGTTAGAGCCTATAATAGGCCTACAGATATTTTAAGAAGCGATTTAAGGTCGCGCCGTCATTATCTAGCAAACGGCTGCATGACGTCATTATTGACGCTCACAATATTAATCAAGTTATTAATAGGAGCTCTTAGTGCATATAGCATAGACTAGAGAAAGGAGAGTATTAATGTGAATGGGTGTGTGTGTGTGTGTGTGCGTTTGTCCATAATTATACACCTACAGTTTCACAGATATTGATCACCAGAACCACCCAGTGAAGGGGTTGCTGAATGAATTTAGCTGACCACGGAGACCTGCGCGGGGGCGATATTTGCGCAGTTACGGAGCTTTATACCTCAAACCCCTTGCAACTACAGATAGACTACGACCAGGAACGTCACGCCCACAGTCAGCATACACACCCCGCCCCGCAGGGGCGAGTGGGTTAGGTTGTGGAAGGGGGTTAGCAAAAAGTGTGCAAGGGATAAACAAAATGTTCCGGACAACGCCTGTTTAGGGGTGTCCAGAATAACAAAATGTTTCAGAAAACACCCAAATTGAAGTTTTTCCCATGATGTTGTTCATGTGTGGCCTACAGATATTTTTTACAGATTTTTAAAATGTCATCCTGAGGTCCATAGGCGTACGGGAGATTTCAGCAGTGGGGGGGGGGGGCAAAGATTGAACTTCTGCCCGAAAAATACATCCGTGACAAAGTTGACCTTTTTTTAGTCGTTCGGGTCTGTGTTTGCCCGAAAAACGACACTTGCCCGAAAGTTGAAGACCTTTTTTTTGTCGTCCGGGTCTGTGTTTGCCCGAAAACCGACACTTGCACGAAAGTTGACGACCTTTTTTTTAGTCGTTTGGGTCTGTGTTTGCCCGAAAAAACCACCAAACTTGCCCAAATTTGGGGGGCATTTGCCCCCCCCTGCACCCCCGCCTCGTACGCCTATGCTGAGGTCCCTCATGGCACCTGAACTTAGGGACCAATTTTGGTCTAAATCGCATGTATTTCCAATACGAACAACTGATAGCTAAGCAGATAGGACTTACAGTTGCACTATTAGACACCAAATTGGTATAATTTTCATTACGCTTGACTAATCAGCAATAAAACAAGTTGAAATGTACTATATGAGCAATATGAGGGGCCGTCCATAAATGACGTCAAGCAATTTAGGACGATTTTACATCATTACAATCGTTACATATTGTCACAAAATTCATACGATATCTAGTCAGAAACTGTCACAAATAGTCACACACGTGGACTCGGCCTCTCCCCGAGGTGCGTGCCGTCATTTATGGACGGTCCCAATGAAGTACCAGTGAAGTTGATAATGACAGTTGCCAATACTGAATTGGATTAACTTGGCAACCACCGATGGTATACCCAGGGCAAGAATCCCCAGGGTGGTTAGGGGTTTCAACCCTCCAGTCTTTCCTATAAACCCATAGTAAAGTATGTTTTTCACACCATGGGCGGAGTTTTGTTTCCGTTCTTGGAAGGCTAACTCCATTACCCCACGAGTCTGGGCCTTATTGGGAGGGCTAGCTCCAAAAAGATACCATTTTCATGGTAAAAAAGTTGAATCTGGGCCTTTTTGGAGGGGCTTAGCCCCCAACCCCCCAACCCATGATAAAATCCGCCCATGTTTCACACACCAGTTCTAAGTGGATCATAGGCCACCCCGATATTTTCCCACCATTCTCACACTGGTCTCACAGAAGAAATTGTTTTGTACTTTTGAGCAAAAACACCACGATAGCAACAATTAGCGACTCGATTGTTAGCAACACCACTGCATGCCTGAGACCATCTACAAGTTTCGATAGGTCCTGCCTTCAAACAAATTGCTCGCGATACAACCTTAACCCTCGGGCTACCAGAGGGGGGGGTGGTAACCACCCCCTAGGTTTTTCCCAAATCAAACTTTTTCCGTTTGGAAAATTTTTTTGACGTTTCAGGTAGCTGTAGAGGATTCATTTGCACACATTTTGAGCTAAAATGTGTGATGATATACCATACCATTCAAAAGTTATACCCGATATACCCGAGGAACCAGAGGGGGTGGATACCACCCCCCTTAGATTATCGGTTGTATCTTATCCGTCCTTTGACATGAAGAGACACCAATTACACCATTCTGTAGAGGGAATGTGGGGCTACATTTCCATGCTCAGTGAGTTGTCTTTGGACAACCGGAAGTGCTCAAAATAAATTAAAATATAAATAAAGGTGTTTTATTTTCATAACATTTTCATGTTTTTCCTATTAAAAAATATTCATAATTTATTTTTTAAGATAAATAAATTATGTCATTCTATAGAGGGCATTTAGGGCTATTTTTTGATACCAATTAAGTTGACATTTGATGACCGGAAGTGCTCAAAATAAATTTAAATGTGTGAAAATGTTGGGTTTTTTTACAACGCAAACCGATAAGTCTGCGTAAACGTTTTTCAGCAGCTAATACATGTTTTTTTCTTGTTATTGTTATTAAAACTAACTTATTACTAGTTTTTCTAGTTGAATATTGGACTTTATTATATGTAAACAATTTTTAATTAAATAAATTATGTTAAAAACACACAGAATCTAATTTTTGTATGCGAAAGTATACATTTTGTGGAATCGACTAGTGCCTACGGTAAAAAAATTCATAACTTCGGGGTGCTTTCATATATTTTAAACCTAAATATACCATTTTGTGCAGAAATGAATGCTGAATCCATTGGTGTATTGCAAGTTATGATATCTCAAACCAAACCCAAAATCCAGGGGGGGGTGGTAACCACCCCCCCCCCCTTGGTAGTCAGTGTTACAAAAAAAGCTTGGTAGCCTGAGGGTTAACGAACTTAACTGACCCAGAATCACGCACTGTGTTCTGACTGCTGGACATCAGCAATGACTGGCTAGTTAAGCCATCCAATCAATGGTCATGTGACCAAACATACATCTCTGATGAGAAATTTCTTCGTGCTGTCAAAGTTGTAAAGGACACATCTGAGCGTGGACTGAAGCTTATTAATTATCAGACTTCGCAACCATTATTACGACATATCTTGAACAAAGATCCTCCATGGCCCTAAGAGGATGTCGAAGAGCACATGTCATTGAAGCATGCAATTCCAAACTTTTGGGTGTTTTCTGAAACATTTTGTTATTCTGGACACCCCTAACGTCTGCTATATCAAAGGGTTGGAGTCTTGGTGGGGTGAGTTTAGAGTGCGGAGAGGGCGTAGCGGTTGGGGGGTGGGATGGGCCATGGGTGATGCAGGGTGATGCGGGGTAGGGGTGGTGAGCGGTGTATGGATGCGGAAGGGGTGGGACGATGGCTGGGGTGGGAGCGGTGAGCAGGGTGGGAGCGAGGTGGGGCGGTGTGTGGGTGCGGAAGGGGGTGGGACGGGGGCGGTGAGCAGGGTGGGACCGGTGAGCACGGTGGGAGCGGGGTGGCGTGGAAGGGAGGCGAAACCCTAAATTCCCCGGGCAACGCCGGGTTTCACACCTAGTCTATTATAATTAAGTTGTTTCGTTTGAGTATCTGCTGCTGCTGGGTTTAAGAATATTCTAAATCCACGCAGTTACATCAGTTACTCAAGTGGAAGGATTGAGTTATACTATACTATTAGGCTAAGCTATTTTTGGAGTTATAAAGCGACTCTCACAATACAACCTAATCAGAGGCGCTCCCAGTGAGAAGATCTCCTGGAGAAAGAAGAGTTTTAACCCTTAGGAGGTGAGGTGGGGTATGACATACGCAGAGGTGTTCTACTTTTTGTGGAAAACGTCAAACCAGCTTGGATTATTTTTTTTACTTTTGTGAATATGAAATACGGACACTTTACCAAATTTTCAGGAATTTTGAACGAACAGTTTTTTAATTTTAATGTATTATAGGGTGACACGAAAGTTCGTTCACCGTTTTCAAAATGCGTTATCTCAGTAACGGCTTGATATTTCTTTATAATATTTGGTCAGTGTATGCGTCATCCAAATGAAAGATATTGGTACAAATTTGAATATGATCTGGTCTGTTTTCGCCATTATTTTTAAGAAAATGTAAAGACGACCAGTTATTTTGCGGAAAAACTGCGTTCATCAAATTTACACAGTAAAGAAAATGTGTACACGCCTATAGCCTCGTATACAAGCGTGGCAAGACACTGTTGTTACCTATATAGGACATACACAGACGTAGGTTATTAGCTCGCAGCAGCTCCTTTCTGCTTAATGACTCTATCCTGCATGACTGAATCAGCGTCTGAGTGTCCCAACTGCTATCCATCTCCACGCTCGTTGGAGGCGAAGCTTGAGCCGATCAACGTCCTTTGACTCAGGATCTTTATAAACGCTGAGAGATAAAATACTCAACAAGTTCTCAATAGGAGAACATACACAGAGAGGTTCGGATAGTTTGGTGGCCAATCCTTCGGCTTTATGTGTGACGGAAGGTTGTCGTCTAGCCACTTCGTCGTCACAACTGATGTATGACAGCGTGCGCCATCCTGCTCAACAAACAACTTTCGTTGCATGACCTTGCCGTTGTCATTTTCTCTCTCGAACGCTCGCTTCACGATCTGCTCGAGAATGTTGGTGATGTATGTAGTCCTGCGAGTTCAGTCTGGTAGCATTTCCATTTGGCACAAATTGAAGTTTAGTGAGAACCCTGGCAGTCATCCCACCCCAAACCATAACCGAAGGACTAAACTTCATCTTTGGAGCAGGCGAAACGTAGGCTTACTCTTTCTATGCTGGCTAGAGTCAGTGCCGTCATCATGGGCGGAGTTTATCAGGGACTAGGGGGCTAACCCCCCAGAAGGCCCATATTCAACCTTTTTAATATAAAAATTGTATCCTTTTTCAAAGTTAGCCCCCCTCCCCTAATAAGGCTCAGATTCGGGGTTAGCCCCCCCAAGAACGGAAACCAAATTCCGCCCATGGCCGTCATTAAGCAGAAAGGAGATACTGTACGCTAATAGCCTACATGTACGTCCGTGTATGTCCTATATAGGTAACAACAGTGTCTTGCCACGCTTGTATACGAGGCTATAGGCGTGTACACATTTTCTTTACTGTGTAAATTTGATGAACGAAGTTTTTCCGCAAAAACTGGCCGTCTTTACAGTTTCTTATAAATAATGGCGAAAACGGACCGGATCATAATAAAATTTGTACCAATATCTTTCATTTGGATGATGCATACACTGACCAAATATTATAAAGAAATACGAAGCCGTTACTGAGATAACGCATTTTGAAAACGGTGAACGAACTTTCGTGTCACCCTATATAATTTATTTGAAGGAAAATCGCAAATTTTCGTATAGCCTACAACCCGAACTTACACGGGCAAAGTACACAATGGATGGGTTCACCTTCTGGCCATCTAATAAGGATTGAAAACAGATATTTGTTCGTGATAATCGCCTGTTTAGTTGATAATTGATCATAGAAGAATAGTTTAACTCAAATTAATGTTTTCCATTTGATATCGCGACTTGAAAATAAAAATATGTGTTGGGGTATGTCAGACCCCACCTCACTAACAATGCGTCACCTCACCTCCAAAGGGTTAAGGAAACGCGTAGAAACAGTTAGTGCTTCTAGATAAGATCCAAGTACGAATTATAGTATAGAAGGCCATTCCACAGCAAAGGGCCGACACAAGCAAAAGCACGATGCTCGGCTGTAGGTTACAAATGTACAGTAGCAGTTCGAGACCGTGGTATTAATAGTTCATGACGGTTTAAAGAGCGGAGATGACGTCCAGTTGTTGTTGAGTTGCCTGCTAAGATCACAGAAGTAGCGAGGAGCATGACCCACGAACATCTTGTAGGTAAGAAGGAGAATTTATAATCAATCCGGGCAGTTAAGACCATTAAGCTTAAATATGGACTCAAGACTTGACAAGACAGAAACATCATAATCTGCGCAGTAAACTGTTACCAAATTATGTGTCCTACAAATATCGTAGTTAGCATAGTAACGACAGTTTTACAATAATTGTCAACTATATATATATATCGGATAGATAATAATATCTAAGCTTATTATTATAACGTCGCATTTTCTACATGTGTTTTGGCAATCGGCTTCACTGCTCATGATAGAAACTAATGTTGTGTGCTTAGCGTTATAGTTTCGCTTTATAAATTCGGTGATAATGATTACGGTTAAATATTATAATCTGTAGCCTACTGCAGCCAAATATTTATGATAAGAAATACTCAAGCACTATCAAATGAAATATTAGGCCTATAATACGTTCCTCAATTTGAGGAAACTGTAAGAGAGCTGCAGTATAATAATTGTGTCAAGACAGCAACTTAATTTTTGAAGCTGAAAGTTGATGTTTTATCTAAGCTTATAGTAAGCCTAGATAGTTTTCCTGAACGAAATGCAGTGGCAGCCTAATGGGAAAGTAGCCTAAATGAAGGCTTGTTTAATTATTATCAAATTCAATGTTTTACCCCATTTTTTGTTGCACTCGGTTTTGACAGCCGGTTCTGCCTCAAGACTGGAGCGGCAAAGAATTCCTGCCACCAATGCTGACGTTGCTTGTTTCAATGGAGTTTGTGGTGGATGTTTCTTCTTCGCTTCTATCAACAGTGTTATTCAATTGCCACATCTTTAGTTAAATTTGAATTTGATAGTTTGGGTCTTTTGAGTAACAACATTTTCGAGGTCAAGGAATACAAGGGAACCAAATTCACATATGTGGCACTGCACGAAAATCAAAATGGAGGACAAAATGGCGGCCAGAATATTAAAATGGCCATCAGTGAAGTCATAGGCTATGCGCATTAGAAACATGAGCTCATGATCTAAATTGATGCTACACAAATAGTACACATGTTAACTTCGCGTGATTTGCTGTAGACAATTTCATTTATTCATCCTAATTTTATGAAACCAAAACGATTTCCATATATAAAACGATACTAATCATGACATACGTTTCTATTTGTTTGCATGTGCTGGAGTCGGGAGCGCCTCCGAGTAGTTTCCTTGAAGAGGCGCTATGTAAATACTTGAATGAATGAATGAATGAATGAATGAATGAATGATACCATATAATGTTCAGATACTGATAAGGAGACATTGTGACAGCAAGACACTCACGTGTAACGCATGCATAATGCTATGTTTATGAATTCCTGACTAAAATAGCTACGAAGTGGTGGATTTTCGTACTCTATAGCTGATTTGAGTGCATGGATAGATAATAAAACTGGATGCATTCTGTGCATAAAACATATTTAGGAAAAGTCACAAAAGCGATTTCTTCAACTATTTTCAGGGGGAAAAAATTCCGTGAAAAACCGAGCTGGGGGTATTTTTTACCCCGGTGACCCTATAAGGGTTAATTTATTTCATGAAATGCACTGAGAAGATTAGTGTGCTAAGGATTATTTGCACTAATATAATGCCTCTAATTTATACATTTTTATCAGCAGCGTATTATAGGCCTACTAGGATAGCCTGCACATGGGACGGAAACCACAAGTTTGGATGCTTCTATTTAATTATTAAATTTTTTCATCAGTCCAGATGCAAAATTAGAAGCCGGAAATAGTTGTTCAAATGGAATCTGGGCTGATGGAAAATCTAATGATTAAATAGAAGCTGGAATGATGAATTAATTTTTGCTGAAACAGAAGCAGGATTGATGAAAAGTGGTCATCCTTAAAAAACCGGATGATGAAGTAGCCTAGTTAGTGCTCATATAGAGGCTGGGTTGATGAAAATTGCTATTGCTTGAACAGTAACGAAAGGGCTGAACCTCAACCTCTTACTTCAAAACATCAATGATCACTAAAAGCACTGAAATTAAACCAGTACTACAAAATAAGTCGTATTAAAATTTAAAATTGCTTGATTATAATTTCCCTTATTACAGCAGCTCTGCAACGTTGATAAAAATGCACCGATGAAAACCATTGAAATTAATAAATTGAGCAGTATATGAGTGTGACGAGTCATACTTTTCCTCGTCCCTTTATTTTTACACATGTCTTTTCTACATGTATTTATATAGCGCCAGTTTAGCTCTGCCTTAGGATCTCTTTGAGAGGAGTTAGTCATCCAACCCCCACACCCAACCTCCATGCAGATCCCGGTGGTTGGTCTCGCCCGACAAAGCCCCATTGTCTTCTTATTACTTCCCCACACACCACCCCCACACAGATTCCTGTGGTAGGTCCCGCCCGACAAGGTCCCATTGTTTGTAAGTAATTACTCCTCCCCAGCCGTCGATTGAGTCATCCAACCCCCCCACACACACCCTCCACGCAGACCCCGGTGGTAGGTCCTGCCCGACAAAGCTCCATTGTGATATTACTAATTATCCTGCCCCAGCCGTCCGCACTTAGAGGATAGAGCAGACCCCAGCCTCCAAAATAGTCGCTGGTAGAAATCCACTTTATTATGTTGATTAATGAGGCGTTTATGCACGGAAATGGAACCGACCTGAACCACCCTAAACTTAATGGTTTCCAGACCTGGTCGCACGCTTAGGGAATATAAGGGACCCCCTGAGCTCCCTCCGGGCAGTCAACTGAAGTCTTGATCGGAAGAAACGTCCCGAAGTTCTGCCCGACTTAGCCGCCGTCTGTACGTCCGGCACTGCCTGCATCGACCGACGTCCAGCCCGGCCTAGTCGCCACTGTCTATCCTGTCCGAAGGAGACAACCCCCGCCGTCCAGTTTCGCTTCGTTGCCTCTACCTAGTCCGAAGACATCGATCCTCGTCCAGCTCTGCCTGAATCGCTCGTCGCTCGAGGATGACCCCCGCCTGTTGTTGTCGCTGCTGTTAGAGACGTGTCCGAGAACTGCCGTGGAAACCTCCGCCTTGAACGTTGAGCCATGTCATCTCGCCACCTCCCCAAGTTAAGACCGCTCCGGCTTCTGTAGCACGAGCGGAAGATAAGGAACTGGTTGACCAAGATTAAGGATTCAGTCTAGTCATCCCCGGGTCCTGGGAGCCAGTAAGTCAAGATATTTCTTTGTTTCCAAATTCTAGAACAGTCTAGCGAGTTCGCATTTCTGATTTGATGTTAGTCGTAGTTACACTTTAGTCTGATCTTAAGATTCCTAACTGTATTTCTTTTATTGTAATTGAACTGCTTTGCTTTATATTAAATCTTGAAAACTTCAGCTATTGCTTTCTAGATAGAGTAGGCCTAGAGACAGAATCATGGCTGAGCGAGGGATAAATAGGAAAGGAGAAGTGGAAGAAGATAGCGGGAAAGATGACGCAGTCCCCAGACGGAACTCCCCCTCTGAAGGTTCTGACGCAGAATCAATTCTGACAAGAATAGGCCCGATTCTAGAGGACTTGTCTTCTAGCATTCAGGATTTGAACCTGCGGCTAAGTCAAGTGGAATCCATTTCCTCCAGGCCCCCATCTCAAATGAAGATTGTTGTGGGACCGAACGAACTGAATAGTCGGGAAGATTATTGTGGCCAGCCAGAGCCAACACTCCGGAGAAGCCTTAGGCTGGCTTCTAAAGCGCCTGCCGAGTATAGGCCGCCACCAACACGCCGTTTTATTAACACTCATTCAGATCACCAACTCTCCTCAACACCTGAGGTCCCACAACAGCACGGTAACCCCCCTCTCGAGGACAGGTCGAATCTATGGCCTGGCCCTCAGGGGGGCAACCGTTACATGAGCACACTATTAAAAAATGCAGGTTCCCCAAAGTTATCTAAATTCTAAAAGCATACTTATCATCGAAGTCGGTGGTTTTACCGTTTTTTACGTCAGTAGATGTCACACTCGGTTCTGCTGATGTACTAGAAACGCCGCCAACTGCTGTCAATGCAGATGCAGCCTTTGGTTTCGTTTGTGGAGTCTGTGGTGAAGGTTTGCTTTTATTTCCTAGGAACAGTTTTGTTTCATTTTATATACCTTTTATAAATTATTGTTCATCAGTTAGCACCGATTTATAAAACACCATAAATAAATCATGATTTCAGCGCTTTCGCGTATTCATTTGATTCTAAGGATAGTCTAAGAGACATAAAAATAATTTAGGGTAGATAAAACATTCTCCTTCATTTTTACTTAAAATGTTTTAAAAGAAACACACAGTGGTCCCAACTATTACAAAGCTGGAATCTGTAGCAAAGCCCCGATCCAGCAAAGCTATGATGCTGTCAGCGAGCTCGATTTTTATAGGAAAATTGTTAAAGAGCCCATAATAATTCGTTCATTTAAAAGAAATATAGGCCGAACTCTTACTCGATTTCAGTGTTTGAAAACGTAGGGTCTTGTAAGCCTATAAGGGTTAAAAATGTCTTTCCTGGCTTTACAACTTCATGACTTTGCAACACGGTTAGTTTGTGCTGGGCTTCTAAAAGGGCTTCTAAACATCAATTGCCTAAGATCCAATGCATCATAACAGAAGCTACCAATTTACTTACCTAACAATGTATTTGAAATTCTATGTCCTTGATTGCATGGGTTGTTTTCAGCTACAATAATAGGCACTATGGTGGAGTGAAAAAATACAGACAATAAGATAATCAAAAAGTAATAGCAACCAAAGGTTGTCCAAAGACATGAAATGTGTAAAACTTTTGACAAATATTAATGTTTTCAGTCCGCACCAGAGGGTCAAAGGTACGAAAAATTGCATTTTTGACATAAAATTGCAGGTTTTCTTATGAAATATTCTTAGAGCAGAATAATTAGCTTGCATTCAATATACCGAATAAAATGTAACTCGCTTCAATTTTGGTCCGCCTTTCTAACGGTGCATTTTAAGACGACATTTTGCTTGTCTGATTTATTGGTATTGTATCTAATATGCACCCTGACTAAAAGCACTTCCAAACACTATCCTGGAAACTGTGTTGCCTTAACAGTAGGATAAAATGACAAAACGTCAGACATTTTGTCTCACATAGGTCTACTTTCATGCATCATTGATCATAGGCAAGCAGTCGTGTTTTTCAGAAGCTTATCATAACCACTGTTTCCTTAGGTAACTGCAGTACTGGTATCTTCATACATCGGCTTCAGTTCTCGCAACCGTAGTGGTGCCCGAACATAGGGGAGAGTGCTCCAAGATGCCCATGCTAACGAAAATTACACTTCTTCTGTGTGGATTCTAAGAGAAGAACATGCCTGACCCTAATGCAAAGAGTAATCATTAACGAAGCAGTCACTGCAAAATTTAATGTATAACATAATTCAATAAGATCAATTTTGTGCAAAATTAAACAAGTAGACAATTCCAACCTGGACCTCTTAGGAACCCTATACTACAAGACGCCCATAGTATGGGCATCTTGGAGCAATGGAAATTGACTAAGACAAGTGGTATTGTAATCATGCATTTTTAGACTAAACGAATAAACTGCATGACAGCGAAACAAATTTAACCTATAATAAAAGCAAATTAAAAAAACCAGAACCAAAAATTTCGATCTCATGCTGTAAGTCATTGTTGCCATTTTCACTTTAAGCACAGGCTAACGAAAAAGTCATTTGGATATTTATCGATCTGTAGGCTTACATTCTTCATGACATCAACCTTTACACTTCCTGCATTAGGCTATATCCAGTAGGCCTATGTCTTCAATAAACACTGGTAAATTTGTGGATCTGGAACCTCAAATAAATGCGCCGGTTTAAAAAATATGCAGTCACAAATAGGCATAATAACCAGCTAAATTTGGGCCCCCCTGAGGCCCCTTCAAACTCGGAGCCCCCCCCCCGGCCGGGGGGGTGCGGGGAGTGCTAGCGCCGGTGAAACGAAAAGGATTATCCCTCCTGAAAGCTATCCGGAGGGGGTGAATTAATCTATTCCCCCGAATGGAATTAACCGGGCTAGACTATCCGGGGGATAAACCATCCTATCCCATTTTGTTAAAATGTGTATAATTAAAACATTTATAATATAATCAAATTTTAAAGTGACTCTAATTGTTTTAAGTGACCTAAGCAATGTTCAGAGAAAGGCAACTCGAATTTATTTAGTGTCTCCGAGTGTTTTTAAGTGGTTTAAATGTTTTAAATGCTATAAAACCAAAGCAAAACAAATTATCTAGTAGGAATAAACATACCTGTTAGTGTCATTGTTCAAAACAAAGCAGATGAAAATTAATTTGCAAAAATAAATGCACGCGGAAGTGTTTTTTTCGACTTTTCCTCATGTGGGGGATACTATTAATACGGGGGATACTCTATTTCGTGACACCGGCACTGCAGTCACTGAAAGATACAGTTTCTGGGATACATTTTTAAAGAATAGGACTGCTTGCCCATGATCAACCATGCATGAAAGCATGTGAGACAAAATGTTTGACTTTTGTTACTTTATCCCACTGTGAAGGCAATACAGTTTTCATGACAGTCTTTGGAAGTGCTTTTAGTCAGGGTGCATATTAGATGCCATCACAATACTATCAGACAAGCAATACACAATGTCTTATGACAATGAGCCGTTAGAAAGGCGGACCGAATTTGAAGCGAATGACCTAATTTTATTATGCGATGAAATATCTCAAATGATAAAAAGTTATATGTCGCGAAGAGGAGTAATGGTAAAAAAGCTAATATCTTCCACAAAATAATATGGAACTATTCTCAAACATAATAAATCGTTTTATTCAGTTTTAAGAGCTCTTTCCAGTGGTATATTGAATGGCAGCTAATTGTTCTGCAGTATAAATATTTCTGTACTGTCTGTCCTGGGCACGACGTTAAACTGCACCCATCCTCTGCCACAGGGAACCAACAACGTCCCTACGCCGGTGTAAATGTTTCAAATTACCCCCTCCTAAACATTACCCCCCCCCCCCCCCCCGGTAACTTGAAACCGGTCTCAGATTAGCCTACCCCCCTGAAACTAGATTTGCATCAATCATCGCATTTATTGCACTAAAAAATCAGAAAAATCATCCCGCTTCTTGTTTTAGTCTGAAGAATATCATCCGTCATCCCACTTCGTGTTTTGTTATCAATATTTTGATCCGAAAAAAATAATAGCCACGAAGCCATTTTCTCCATTGTAACTTCAGCGGCGATTAGTATTTTAGTTACAGATGAAAATATTGATAACAAACCACGAAGTGGGATGACGGATGAAAATCTTCAGACCAAAACAAGAAGTGGGATGATTTTTCCGATTTTGTTAGTGCAAAAAATGCAATGATATTTACAGTTTGCAGAGGGGTAATGTTTATATATAGGAGGGGTAATCTGAAACCTTTACACCGGTGTAAAGGTTTCAGATTACCCCCTCCTAAACATTACCCCCCTGAAAACTGTAAATTGCATCAATCATCGCATTTATTGCACTAAAAGAATCGAACAAATCATCCCGCTTCTTGTTTTGGTCTGAAGATTTTCATCCGTCATCCCACTTCGTGGTTTGTTATCAATATTTTCATATGTTACTAAAATACTAATCGCCGCCGAAGTTACAATGGAGAAAATGTCTTCGAGGCTATTATTTTTTTTGGATCAAAATATTGATAACAAAACACGAAGTGGGATGACGGATGATATTCTGCAGACCAAAACAAGAAGCGGGATGATTTTTCTGATTTTTTTAATGCAATAAATGCGATGATTGATGCAAATCTAGTTTCCGGGGGGTAATCTGAGACCGGTTTGAAGTTACCGGGGGGTAATGTTTAGGAGGGGGTAATTTGAAACCTTTACACCGGTCCTAAGCCCGGACAAAAGGAGGGATATTTGCCAGATGGGTGGCGATACTCTGGCAGTAAACGACCAAGACGATTGAAATCCGCAAAAACCACGACACAAGTGACAGAGCGACCCAGATGCTTCAAGGTGTCACGATGTGGAGCAGGCATGCACAGGCCGGTCAGGACAGACCGGTGGAGAGAGTCGGGGGAGAGCGTGGGACACAAACGGGCATTGACCCAGGTTGTCCTTCATGCCTCTATCCCAATATTCTCTTCAATCACACAAGATGATCTAGCTGCTCCAAGATGTTAATGGTATGGAGCAGACCTGCTGACCGCACCGGTTGAAGCAGGGCAGCATGACACGAGACAGACTCAGACAGAGAGTGGCGTCGGACACTTACAGGCATTGGGCCCAATGATGTTGATGATGATGATGATGATGATGATGATGATGATGATGATGACGATGATGATGACGATGATGATGATGATGATGATGATGATGATGATGATGATGATGATGATGATGATGATGATGATGATGATGATGATGATGATGATGATGATGAATATTTCTTAAGAAAACATCCAATTTTATGTCAACAATATGATTTTTCGTAACTTTGGCCCTCTGGTGCGGGCTGAAGACATTAATATTTTTCAAAACTTCTTACACATTTCTTGACCCCATGGATGTCATTGGGCAACTTTTGGTTGCTATTACTTTTCGATTATCTGATTTTCTGTGTTTTTTCACTCCACCCTAATAGGCACATCAAGACATCAATTTTATATAGGAACACGTAGCAATTTGAGCAACTTAAACACAGCTTGGTCGACTTCGATTAAAATAAACTCAAAATAATTATTGTTAAAACATCAGACGCACAGTTGCAATTTATTCGCACTGATATCGTCTTGGTAGGCCTAGACTAATTTCTAATTTTTTGCAGTGACCAGGTAGAAAATATTTGCAGGTGGGAGTATTATTTTTCAGTTTTGACTGGCAAACCTGTTAGGCCTACAGTAGAAAGATTTTGGTAGAAAAAGAAATTGTTGACGATTGCATAGGGCAGGCCAGACAACCATCGTTATTTTGACATGAATTGTTTAAGATGAACCAACAAAAGGTATGGACCGCTCTACAGGGTGGCTAAAAAAAATGTACCACCCGATAAAATGCAATATCTTCGCAACCGATTGAAATTTTCCCCGAAATTTTCCATTTGTAGAGGAATGAATTTCGAACCATCCCTGAAAGTTTCACTTGAAACATTTCATGTTTGCAAAAGTTACAGCTGCTTAAACTTAGAATTTGGTTTTTCAAATTTCCGCGGAAAAATTTACGTCAATTGTAGATTTCCATGTCAAAATTGATATCACTTTCACTACGACCTCAGAATTTCGTTTTGCGGTTTATTGTAAGGTATGATGGGAGTGTCCACTCCCTGCTTTAACACGAGTTTGAATTCTTTTGATGAAGCTCAGTATGGCCTTGTTGAAAGGGTCCTGCGCCAACTGTGGGGCGCGGTGGTGTAGTGGTGGCGTCGTTGCCTTGGAACCGGAAGGTTCGGGATTCTAATCCACCTGGCCGCGTAAGAACCTTGGGCAAGTCCTTCACTCACAATTGCTCAGCGCTTCGGCGTAAAACTCCGATGCAGTGTCCGCTCTGCATCGGGAGCGCCTCTGAGTAGAGAACTTGAAGGGGCGCTATAACAAGTGCACATACAAACAAACAAACAAACAAACAAACTGATTCCACATTAGCAGCAAGACTTTCTTTAGCTAGCCAATATTCTCCAACTTGGGATGAAATGTCTTGCAGCTTTCCAGCATAGCTCCCCAGACGTGATAAACAAGAGGGCTAAGGTCTGGCGAGGTTGTTAGTCACCTTTGCCAATAAATTTACTGCATTTGATGGCAAAATTAAGGTAGCGTCATCATAATCAGCCTTGCCGTGCGAGCAAGCAGGCGCACCGTCCTGTTGGAAAATGAAACCAGATGTTAAAGCATAGCCTACCTGGTCTTCATTCTTCATTGAGTCTGGGTAAAAGAGCTCAGAGATGAGTTTGACATTTAGCCTACTGAATGGGATTAAATTCAGTCTTTTCTTGCAGCCATAACACATGGCAGCAAATCTGATGCTGAAACCATGATGTGCTTTGCAAACTTGACCCTTTCGATTACCAAGCGAATTTCGTGAAAATCACGATTTTTCCGTCACACCAAATGACCACTTCCTGCCTCTCTTCCGACATTTGTTGACCTCCGTTACATAAACACGTTTGCATATAGCCTTCACTGTGCTCAGGCTCCACTTTTCACTGGTTTTTTGCTATGACTCCGGGATGTCCCAGTCTCTGTTCACGTAACGTCCGAGTTCCCATTTTATCATCTGCAGAAACTTTGTCCATGACGTTCCGTAACGGATTTACACACTGAGACTTTAATTTTAAAAATATGACCAAATTCTAGCTGAATACATCATAAACACTTCTTTACAGCTTTTAGTGAGGTTGTATGACATCATCATCATTTTTGGTGGTGTAATTTGCCAAAAAATCGTAATGAAATCACATGTATTGGAACATGATTCTCCGGATATTTGAAAAAACGGAATTGAAAGTTTAAACAGCTGTAACTTTTGCAAACATGAAAACTTTCAAGTGAAACTTCCAGGGATTGTTGGAAATTCAATCTCCAAGAAATTGGGAAGTTTTCGGAGAAACATTGTCATCGGTTGCGTAGTTATTACATTTTATCCGGTGGTACATTTTTTTGAGCCACCCTGTATAGCCTAAGCGCTCTATTAGGCCCCTATAGCTCTGTCAAGCTATGATGGACCATTGGTGATTACATGCCTAGATGTCTCATGAAAGTGAATTGTAGACTGACCTATTCAAGAAGGAAGGTTCATATAACGCAGCGTTCCCCAAAGTGGGTCCCGCGGAACCAAAGGGTTCCGCGGGACGAGCACAGAGGTTCCGCGAGAAGTTTTAAAAAGCGATATTTTATTGAAAATGCACCGAAAGTGTGAAACTGTATATAGTACAGCCAATCGTCTTTTGTGTTTTGTCTGTCGTTGCCCTTTGAACGAATATCCTAACTTTCATTGCCCATTAGAAATCCAGTTGCAATTTAGGGCCTATAGACATCGATCACTGCTGAGACGTATACGTAGGTCAGAGCTGTAAATCTGAACAGGGACGCAGTCATCTTTGCTATCGTTATCCCGATGAAGATATAATCTGAGCACGATTAGACCTAAACGCAACAGCTGATAAAGTAGGCCTAGGCTGTGCCGCAAAATCAGATTGTCACAGGTTCTACTGCGCAGTGGGGAAAAATAATAGTTTTATTTGTTAGTCTAAAATTTACCAGAATTCCGTTACAGACTAGTAAGCTTCGGTTCTGGGCTGCTCTTGTTGACTTAAATGATACAGCTGACAATAAGAATCCGGCTTCCAAGATTCAAGTCAATAGTAGGGGGGGAAAGCATCAGAAGAAGCAACAGGCTGTTTACATTCTAAACTTCATGTGCGCTGCTCTCAGTATTGTGATCCACACGAAGATTGATTTTTCAAACAGTTCAACTTAATCTTTCATATACAATGTAGGCCTAAGAGAAATAAGCTTTTTACAATAGTGCTTTGTAGGACTATGTGCGCTAGCCTACATGTAGGTTATTATATTAGTATGCTTTTTAATCGCTAAGCATGATTCAGAGCGTTTAGTTGAGATTGGGGTTCCGCAAGAAAATTATTAGGACACGAAGGGTTCCGTGGGCCAAAAAGTTTGGGAAACGCTGATCTAACGTATTATTTTACTCTGGTGGATGACAAGTTTTGCTGACGAATCTAGCCTGTATAATAGACATTAATTTAAGCTTAACGGATAAACTGTAAGTAAGAAAGAGCGATGCAGTTACAAAAGAAAAGCTCAGAGTTCTCCTAACCTTGCACTATTGGTTTGATGCCAATCAACTGTTCCCGTATCTGTATGTCCGAGAGATTTGAAAACGAAATATCATCTGCATCAATATTATTGAATTTAAGTAGGTCAATAGTTTTGTCGTGCAAATCATTTGTGGAGTGATAGATTTTCCATGGTAGTCCACAATCTAATATCTGTTTAGTGGAGATTTTGTGTTGCTTTAGGTCATCAAGTTGCTTGCAAACTCGATCTTCTTGTGGCTGGAATGCTTCCATATTTCGTGTGCAATCTGCTTCTAATTGTTTCACGAGTTTCTCTTCGTTAGCAACAATTGTGCGAATCATATCTGCAGATATCTTAGCGATATTACTCTTTGCCTGATCAAGATGGTCTTGTTGCTGCCTTGCTTTGTCCTTTATGTTTTCAGATATTTTGCCTAGCATTGATATTCTATTTTCAGTTTCCTCAAAGTCAAGTTTCAGTTGCTCAACACACTGATCTGCTGCTTCGTTGATTTCAACGCAGTTGTGCGACTGGTGTGTAAGAGATTTACATTTCCAACAAATCGCTTCTTTGCAGTCACTACAAACCAACTCAAGGCCTTGATCAACATGGTGTTCGCAATAGTTCTTGCTCATCGAATGTCTCATTTGGTTCTTCTTGGAAATCGGCACAACATGGTGCATTGAAGTGCTTTTCATCTTCTTATGTGTTCTCTCGCAATCTACACACAGATTCTGTTCACATTGGAGGCAAAACAGAATAGCTGCCATCATTCTACCATGATCACATACGTCACACTGCGCCATGTCGTTGTCTTTGACAGGTTTCTGAGCGCCAATTAGCTGTTCCAATGCAAAGTTCTTAGTAAGTGATGAGCATCCTCCTTTCGGTATTCCGAACTCTCTTCTACAGATCGGACACGGTAGAGACTTTCCTTTTGGGTTTGCCTGCTTCTTGTACAGCTCCAGACACTTTAAGCAGAACGTATGTCCACAGGGCAGCAGCCGATTGTTGTTGAGCTTTTCTGAACAGATTGGACACTCGGTAACTCCAGCTACTTGTTCCAATAAGGCGTCTTTTTCTCTCCTAGTCATCGTAAAATAGTGACTGTATTTTACAGTTCAATCGAAAATTCACGTGCTTCAGAAGTCAGCTGAAAGATTAGTCATTTGGTAGATTAGGCTACTTGTTACTTCGTATTTACAATGCCCTTAAAGACTGAAGCCCATTTTCGGTGATAATGGTATAAGTATTGCTATTTGATGGTTACTGCTTTCCATCTACAAAATCACCATAGCTTAATCTGCTGCAGTCCGGTTGCTAAAACTAAAAATTATGATAATCATTGGATACACAACAAAGCGCACACTTCGTGCACAGTAAACAACTAGGCCTATAATAGCCTCGGCTTTTCTGAGCAGATTGGACACTCAGTTATTCCAGCCACTTGTTCCATCAGTTAAATTGATAAATTAAATTTCCATCAATTAAACTGATAAATTTTATCAGTCTGTCTCATAGCCATCTTAAAAGCAATGACTGTGCTGATGACAAATCGGAAATTCTAGTGTATCTGAAGTCTGCTGAAACATCATTTTAACCTTAATCCGAACAAGGGGCCAGACCCCTTTCATATACTTCTTGCATAACTTCTTTAAAAGTGATAGTTTCTCAAATTGCTTTTGTGACTTTGTTCCTATATGGACGAGCTACAATTAGCTCATCTACATGTAGGCTAAACGACCAAATCGATTGAGTGATAAGGAGTTACTGAGGATAATACTGACTGAGCCTGTATATTGATGACAGTTTCGACAGTGAGAGCAACAACAAAGAATGTGCACGTGTAGAGATGCCAAAGCCTTAACCCATTTACCGCCGACGTTTCGAAAACGCAACGTACTGCTTAAAAATTGTGGGGAAATTAAAAACCAGAGAAACCTGCACAAATCCATTTTTCCTTACTTAAAGTTTTTAGAATTTGTCAAAATTTGGTCTTTTGGTGTTTGTTTAGGGGTTTTGTTCAATAAATTTTTTCTCATAACACGTCAATATTACCGAAAAGCGAAGTTGTCCGATTGGAATACTAATGTGAATAATTAACGTCTTTTGTTTATTAAGTTTATATCCCATTGTATGCTGAAACAGTAGGCCCCTAATCTTCGAAATTTTAATGTTGCGTTTTCGCAACATCGGCGGAATGCGCTATGCGAATTATGTTGCGTTTTCGCAACTTCGGCGGAATACGTTATATAAGCTTACACACTATAATAGGCCTAATACATGTAGTAATTAATATAAACTTATTTGAACTTACGATTGCTTGCAAAAAACTACCTGGGGTACTCGGCGTTGCCCAGGAAATTTCGTGTTTCCGCCCCACCAGGACCAACTACGGGGCGGAGTGTCTCACCCAGCCTTCAGACAGTCCTTACCTCTCTGGGGTATCCGGCGTTGACGCAGCTCGGAAAGCTTCGGTTTTCCGCGCCCTCGTCACTACCCACTACCCCTTCCTCTCAACTCCATCCGGTTTCACGCTTTTCCCACCCCACCCGACCCAATTATGGACCCATCCCATCCAGCCCAACCCCTACCCATCCACGCCTGCCCCCGCCCTAACATGCTTCCACCGCTCTAGTGTCTTCCAGTGTTATCCAATAAATTTAGGTTTGTGACTACTAATACCAACCGCCATTACCACCTCATCACCACCTCCCACCCACCCCACCACCCCCAAACACACCCCACCAAACCCCACTTCACCAATCACCACCTGTGACCTAACTCGCTCCCACTCCACGGAGTCCCCATCCTATCCTCTGAAGTAACCGGCGATACCCATGAAATTTCGAGGTAAAAGTTTTGGTTCACCCAGAAACCCAGCGCCCACCCCATCCCTGGTGGGCGGGTGTGTCCTTGTGGGCGCGAGGACGCCGTGGGGGCACTCGTTCTAGCTGTCAGCTTCGGATTAGATGTCGAAGTCAAAGATGTGGAAACAGTAATATTTGTGTTATTTACCGGTTGCCTATCGCCTCCCCCAACGGTGAGTGGGTAAAACCCAGACCCTCCAACCCTTGGCGGCCCTCTGCTCAGGTGCAAGGTTTCAGGTCAATAGCAGCAAAACTGTGGGCGTAGGCCTACATGCTGGAAAACACACATACATACATAGTCGCATTCACCTTTATATGCATAGATAAAGTTCACCTTTCCTGCCGTTGTTGCGAAAACGCAACGTCCTGAAACTAGGTTACAGCAAATAATTTAAATGAAATTGCACTCTCAGAAGTCTATTGGCATCATATTGATGTATACTATCAGCTGCAGCTTGATACGGTGGCTGTTTCTCATAGCGGCGGTAAATGGGTTAAGAACAACCTTCAGGTGCTTCTTATGATGAAAACAATGTTGAAATCGAAGATGACGAGGAACATGATGACACTGGTCCTGTTAGTGAAGATAACGATGATGAAACTGTTGATACTGATAAACCGAGAGATTGGAATACAATTAAGTCAAGATCCAGACATGTCTGGTAGTCTAAAGCAGTGCCAGGAGGACTTCCTCTGTTGCACAACGTAGTAAAAGAAATATGTGTAATAAAATAATACATACATACATACATACATGCATACATACATACATACATGCATACATACACATACATACATACATACATACATACATACATACATACATACATACATACATACATACATACATACATACATGCATATACATACATACATACATACATACATACATACATACATACATACATACATACATACATACATACATACATACATGCATACATACATACATACACACATACATACATACATACATACATACATACATACATACGTACATACATACATACATACATGCATATACATACATACATACATACATACATACATACATACATACGTACATACATACATACATACATACATACATACATACATACATACATACATACGTACATACATACATACATACATACATACATACATACATACATACATACATACATACATGCATACATGCATACATACATACATACATACATACATACATACATACATACATACATACATACATACATACATACGTACATACATACATACATGCATATACATACATACATACATACATACATACATACATACATACATACGTACATACATACATACATACATACATACATACATACATACATACATACGTACATACATACATACATACATACATACATACATACATACATACATACATACATACATACATACATGCATACATGCATACTTACATACATACATACATACATACTATGTATGTATGTATGTATGTATTTATGTATTTATGAATGTATGTATGTCGCCATGTTTGCACTACTATTTGTTTACTTTCTATGTCAAACACCAACGCTGGTTCCCTGCTACAAGAATGACGTACTAAATTGAATGAATCTGTTGAGCAGAAGCATAGAATCAAAGTCTTTGAAGTTAATACGCATGCAATGCCATGCAATGCATAGTTGAGGAAATATATTTAAAAAAATATATGTGGGGGTCAAAAATACCCCCAGAGGTACTTCCGAGGGTTAAGGTAAATTACTCGTTACTTCGTGAACACAACTACTATGTTGTAATCGGCTGCAGCTCAGTAGGCTACAGGATGTACAGCCATACGTTGATTCTACAGGTATTTGTGGGTCGTCGTTAGTATGTAAAACCGTTCGAACTTAGGCTGCGGCACAGTGCACGACGACTCCCAGCTGCAGAAGCTAGAACAGTAGGCCTAGCCACTGCCCTAGGAATGGGCTGGAACGTACATTCCTAATTCCACCAATAGAGTAAGAAAAGAAACCATATTATAGATTACTCCCAAACCAAATTGGACAGAAACCAACATAACACCTAATAAGATGTACTTATTACAGCGCACCTTCAAGCTCACTACTCAGAGGCGCTCCCGACTAGGCCTACAGTGCGGACACTGCATCGAAGTTTCATGCCGAAGCGCTGAGCAATTGCGAGTAACGGACTTGCCCAAGGTCCCTACGCGGCGATTTGAGGCGGATTCGAGCCTTCAACCCTCCGGCTGCAAAGCAACGAATATATTCACTACACCACCGTGCCCCACAAAGATATTATGATACCAATAAATCAGGAGTAAGCTTACAAGTTATCAAAACTGTGAAGACCGCGGTTCCTGTTGATAATACTGACTAATTTCGTAACAAAGTAACGGCGACTTAAATGGCTAATTGTTATATCATTGTAGAAATAAGATCAATAGAAAGTCGTTTCTAGTCTAGCTCATTACGTGTAGACCTACCTGTATTACAGGTCTAAATGCCATGCATTAACAGTAGACAATAAATTAAATGTTAATAAACGAATATTTAAAAAATTAATAGTCATGTAGTAGGTTACAGTTGAAAACTTACATCTTCCTGGTTTAGTATGTTGAAAAGTTACATCTTCCTGGTTAAACACTGGTAGCCAATAGTTGAAAAGCTACACCTTCCTGGTTCGTGACGCAGGTAAAATAAAACGCCGGGATGTCTATCAGTAGAACGAAGTCTAAAATGCACTTGGTACTCAATCTGCGAATAGCATAACCATTTACACTTACAGCGTGCGCCTAAGCTAGAGTGCAAAACTAGGTATGCGTTACACCAGTCTGGCTTGTGCAATGCACGCGGCGCAACAATTTTGATTCTGCGTCTTGTGTGCTCAAATGCTTTTCAATAGTAGCCTATAGGCCTACTGTGCAACAGACCGTGCACTGCACACGTACTACGCATCAGTTCACACATACAATGGGGGGTCCGTAGCTCAGTTGAGTGAGCGCTGGTCGGTAAACTGAGTACTCATTATCGCCGCCTGGGTTCAATCCTCCCTCATGTCAAAAATTTCTTTGAATTTTCTGTTAGCTGCCAGTGGCGCTTTCTGTTGTGTTGCTTACTCGGGTCTGTTGATAATAAGATCACCCCTCTCACTCCTGGTTTGGCCGAACAGGAGTGATCCAGCACTTAGGCCATAGTGCTAAGCTACCGAACCCACTGCTGTAAAGCCGACCTGCGTGTCGTGCTACAGTAGGCCTACGGTGGGCCGTATTTCGTATAAATTGTATCTGTAATCATTCTGCGGTCTGTCAGACTGAATGTCAATAAACGAATATTTAAAAAAAATAACAGTCATTGACTCATTAGTCATGTAGTAGGTTATTATCATAAGAAACTTCTACCCACTTTCTTAACCCATCAGAGCCCAAGCTTTAACCCAATGGCCAATCATTATGATACTTGGAAATATAACATAGGATGCTAATGTAAGGTCCAGGGAACTTCAATTTATATAATTCAGCTATTGGCCGCTAGAAGGCGAGCTTTCCCATTTGGGAACAATGTGCACATAATTATGGTACTGTGTTCCCATTTGGGAACACCATGCAAATTTATCACATAATTATGATGTGTTCAATTTGCTGTTTTCAGTTACATGTACTTCACAAGCTATATTTTATGAACAACACACAGTATGATTTGATTATGGAAAATAGAGACATAATTGTTGATGTTACTAGCTATCAGACGTCATAACACAGTGAAAATGTTAGAATTGCCATGCCAAAGGTGTTATTCTGCAACTGAACAACATAACTATTCAAACAATCCAACACATTTTACAATGCCTACCCATTATTATTAGACTCGAAGCCACATGTAATATGTATGTAATATGTACATGTAGGCTATGTGCATTGTGCATCTCCACATGCATAGTAGAAAGTTTCTTACCAATGAAGTAGCAGCTGATAAAAAGAAGTATTATAACCATCATGCTGTAATGTATCCAACAGAAATTCTAATACTAATATTGGACCCTTTCTTACAGATTTCAAGCGAAGAACAGGGTCTACTACAAATGCTAGGTCTGTTATGTCTTTCTCCAAATGGCGTAGGTCTACTTGAGTTTGTTATTTAGCCATGATGTTTTGCTGCTGTGGCTAAAAATGCAAGTAAACTAGGCTATTATGTTTCCATTAGCGAAAAGCGGGATGTGAGTTTTAATCACCTTCGAAAATTGAGCGGATATTGCAAGTACTATTAACCTATTGAGAGTAAAAAGAAAACTAAGTTATGATTCACGAGCTTAATGAGTTTCTTTAATGTAATTTCCTTTAGAGCTGGTTAGGCTACTTGGTTATTTGCGAAATGTGAATCCGTAAACGCACTGACGTTTTACAACTCAAAAATCTAAGATAGTATATGCCACCTTTCACGGGAGAAGCGGCAAAGGGTTTCCTAAATTATATCACTGAATTGGATAATAATGGATATGCTACTACCGAGACCATGATACTACACCTGCTATCATCTCTCTGTACAGTGACTTTCTTTCCCATTAAGCTGGCATTACTCGAGTTCAAAAGCACGTCCAATTCATTTGCTGTCCTAATGGCCATCCACAGTTTACATGTATTTCTCGTGAAAAGTCAATTCCTTCTCTGATCAGCATGACACTTATTCCGGAAAGTTCGATGTTCCTGGCTCACAATGCCTTTGGTTGGCTTTAGTTAGGCCTAACAGTTAATAAAAAAAATATGTTCGCAAATCTACGACTTACAATCATGGTAATAGTAATAATAATAATAGGCCTAACTATAGGGTGTCTCGATAGGTCGTGAACGATTTTGGATGCAGACAAATATATGTCATACACAATTTAATGTAGAAAGTTTTATACTGGCGGATAGGCTATTCAAATGAAAATGTTAATATAAAAAAATTAGATCACTAGCTCACTTAATCAAATTTTAGCGCCAATATCAGTGACGTCATCAAATTCGTGCCGAATAAACGTCCAGTTAAACCACAAACAATATAGGCTACTGTGCGACCATCATAAATAATCCACACATAATTAATTAATACAAATTATCATTTAGTCCTTAATAATGTTTCCTTTACTCTTTATTACAGCCTCAAGTCGATTAGTCATCGAGCCAAATAGATTTTTCAGAGTTGTCAGAGGTAGGCCTATTGATGTCCATGCCTTACAAAGCCGACGTTTTAAGGTCGTTTGGGGTTCGTTATCGGCATAAACAGTTGGATTAACAAAACTTCATATCATTCCAAATAAAACTTCAGTCACTTCGACTTATTACATCAATAAGATCCAGGAGAAAAAGGTCAAACATTCAAGCGAAGTGCAGTCCGCGAACAGTTAACAGCCACACAAATATTTCATAATAACGGCGAAGGATTATTTCAACAAGACGGTGCACGTGCACACTGCACAGTGCACACACATCAAAGGCCTCAGTCGAATGGTTTAATAAAAAAATATCAATGGATAGCCTACATCTCACCGGGGAACTGGCCGCCTAATTCGCCGGATTTGTCACCAATGGAAAATGTTTGAAGTATTATTGCGGCAACTGTTTATGCCGATACCGAACCCCAAACGACCTTAAAACGTCGGCTTTGTAAGGCATGGACATCAATAGGCCTACCTCTGACAACTCTGAAAAATCTATTTGGCTCGACGTCTAATCGACTTGAGGCTGTAATAAAGAGTAAAGGAAACATTATTAAATACCAAATAATAATTTGTATTATTTAATTATGTGTGGATTAATTATGATGGTCGCACAGTAGCCTATATTGTTTGTGGTTTAACTGGACGTTTATTCGGCACGAATTTGATGACGTCACGGACATTGGCGCTAAAATTTGATTAAGTGAGCTAGTGATCTAATTTTTTTATATTAACATTTTCATTTGAATAGCCTATCCGCCAGTAGGCCTATAAAACTTTCCAAGTTATATTGTGTGTAACATATATTTGTCTGCATTCAAAATCGTTCACAACCTATCGAGACACCCTATATAATAATAACAATAACTAAAATTTATGCCGTGCCGTAAAACTGCCATACCGTTACGAGGGACGTAACGAGGGTGCCTTACAAGGCAGGTTAATAGAACTTCTGCCTAGATTCAATACTCACTCGTAACTTATGCTATGATGTCCTGACCGGATGATACAATGCAAAGCGACACAATACTCGAAACTTTAGTTTAATTAAGCTTATGACTTGCCTACAAAGTAAAGAGTGAGTATTGAATCTGCGCAGAAGTTCTGTTAACCTGCTAACTGCCTTGTAAGGCACCCTCGTAACGGTATGGCAGTTTTACGGCACGGAATAATTTTAGTTATTGTTATTGGTATAGTTATTATTATTATTACTATTACTATCGGTAGCACGACATTTAATCCCGCGACACTTGATACCGCGACAGTTAATCCCGGACACTTAGTCCCGGCGACACTTAATCCCGCGTCAGTTAATCCCACGACAGTTAATGCCGGCGACATTTAATCCCGGCGACACTTAATCCCGCGACATTTAATACCGCGACACTTAATACCTGTACAGTGTACACACGTGAATACGAATATTTATACCACTATAATTGTTGCCCACACAACCATTAGGTAGGGCAACCTAGCTGTTTAGCTTCATCTGGATTTTATACAGGATTTGCGAATTTCAGTTTCTTATTATAGGGCAGTGACATGGAGGCAAAATTTGGTAGCAGTAGCAAAGACAAACAAACTGGGATAGCCTACATGGAAATTACGAATAGGCTATATTAAACATCGCGACAATGACAACGGAGCTCCTTTTTTTTACCAAAACAGGGCCGGTGTCGCGCGACAGAGTCTCCCCCCTAAAAGTCTCCCCCCGGAGACTTTATTTCGAAATAGATCCTCCCCCGGAGGATCTGTTCTAGAATAAATTCGCCCCCCGGAGACTATATTCCGAAATAAAGTCTCCGGGGGGAGAAAATAACAAAGTCTCCCCCCGTTGATCGTGAAATCGGCTACAGTCGCATATAATTAATAGATGAGCATATCAAACCGTTAGTTTGCGTTGCTAACACGATAACACGTTATTTAACACGTACATTTATATACTTTTACACCAGAAAAATTTCTTCCCAAACAGATTTTCAGCCAGGGGGAGACTTTGTTTCGGGGGAGACTTCGTTTCGGGGGGAGACTTTATTTCGTGACAGGATCAAGGCATGTTCAACATGTTCGGGCGAACAGGGGCCCACACTTTACTTTTAGGGTGCCCACTAGGGTGGATCGAAAATATTTTTTTCCGTCGTATCAGTTATTAAGAGTGAGGAAAAGTTGCCTTTGCTACACCTGAACATAACTGTGTAAAACGATTTTGGAATTCAACAGCATCTTGGGGCTCCCCAATGAGGTAGAAAATTGACTAAGCCAGAATTGCAAAAATGAACGGTACGCTGCCAGTTTTCGACCAAATTCTTCCCATTCCTGGCATTTTGGCAGCCTCCGACACTTGGAGTAATCCAGATCTATTGCAATATGTCTGCTCAACACTGCCTATTCTATTTCTTTTGTATCTATGCTTTTATTAGGTTAATGGTGTAGGCCCTAATAAGCACGGGCACAAACCGTCCCTCGCCACATCTCCAGTTATGTCAATTAGGCTACGGTACTATAACATTAAGATCGTGCATTCCAGGCATTGAGTGAGTTTCCTTAGTGAGTGAGTTATTGATAAGTTAAATACTAAAGAGCGAGTCCAGAGACGAGGTATCAAGTGAAGGGGAGAATAGATGAGAAGAGGTTAGTTTCTGTTTGAGGTTGCTCTGTTTAGAATAAGCATTTAGGACCCTTAAGTGTGAGAAGCTACTGGAGATGATGCCCTTCCATTACCTGGTCAGGTGTGTAGGAATGGTACCAAAGGGTATAACCAGTGGGAAACCTCTTTGTTATTGCTAATGCATTCAAATCCCGGGGAATATTTACCTATATGGTTCTCCTGGGAATGCCAGATATCATGTTTCAACTTACGTAGAGATCTACGGTTGTATCCCCGCTTACTTAGGGATCGAAATAGGGTATTGAATGCCATGTCAAAATCACTTTGGAAGGAACAGATACACTTGAATCTAATTATTTGGGATTTAAGGACGCCACTGAATGTGTGTATAGGGCGGAAGGATGAGGTGTGAACAAGCTGTTGGGCATCGGCAGCCTTGAAGAAGATCTTGGTTTGTAAGGTAGTAGGGGGGGTTATTGTCCGTTTTATACTTCCGTCATGTCCAGAAAGTTAATTTCAGAGGAATTGTAGTTAAGTGAAATTTTTATATCGGGTATTATGGAGTTTTAAAAGGATTCATACTCGAGAATACCCAAAGGAGGTCCAGGCCAAATCAAGAAAATGTCATCAAGAAATCTGAAAAAGAGCTTAGGATGTATCATAAAATTATTCATGGCTCCATCATCCAGTTCTTTCAAATATAAATTGGCACACCTCCGTGAGAACGGCTTTCCCATGGCTATGCCAAGGATCTGGAGGAAGACAATTTTCCCGAAGTAAAAATCGTTATTCTTTAGGGTTAATTCAAGGAGGGTATGGACTTCCCTGACTGGTCTGTTAGGGTATTTGAGAAATGCATCCTCGACCACTTTAAGTGTCCGGTCAATATGCATGTTGGTGAAGAGAGAAACAACATCCCCAGTAACCATTTATTGTGTTAGCCTATTACGAATTTTTCTATTTGAAGTCATAAGAGTTTCTGATGTAGGAATGGTAGCCTATTTACGGACTAGGGGCCTATAAAATAATTAATATACTCACTAACCCTGCGGGTAATGGTCCCCACATCAGCAATAATTGGTCTATCCTCCGGAATGCCGATCTGTGGCCATTTCTCACGGGCTTTGTGTATCTTAGGGAGAAGGTTGAAGGACCTATCCTTATCAGTACTATTCGATGACAAAATAATATTCCATATGTTTAAGGGTAATGAAGGCCTTATCATACAGTTTTCTCACAATGTCATTGATAGCGCAAAATCGAGAGATGGCTTTATCAGTTTCCGGATAGAATCCCGATTGATAATGCCAACCTTTAACACCAAATCCGATTATCATGTCATGTGCTCTAAACATTGACATTGTTTAGAAAATTAACAGTTGAGCACTTGAAGTATAGGTTTTACATAAGAATGTATGTTTTGTCAATGCGTTACATGCAATAATAGATGCTCTCAGTGAGTTAAAAATTGGCAGCAGTGATTTTTTGTGTCAAAAATCGCGACATGATTTTATCGTATCATGGCATTTTACCGATCGATAGTTCCAACATTTAAGAAAATCAATTGTCGTGTCTTGTGGCCTGAGCATTGTTGCAAATATACATTATATATGCCCATTAGCTAATATAGCTATGCATAAAGATGTATTCCATGATTTTTATACGTTATATGTAATACAAGACGTTGTCACGTGCGATGATTCACGATCATCCATACTATATCCAATACCGTCATACAGGCCCCATATGGCAAAATTTCAAAATCTTCGGGGAGCCCCAACATGTTTCACAATAATTACCAAATAATTTCTGTGTGCTTCTTATACCAATTGGCAAATTTCCCTCACTCTTAATAGTACTTGCCGAAGAAAAATGTTTTTGCCATGGGGAATCGATCCACCCTAGTGCCCACACATGCATAAAAATTTAAAAAAAATGCGTATATTCTGACGAAATTTTGACCAAACGACTAAAACCGGTCAACAGATTTTTTGGCACTCCTCCGAAGTCCGGTCCCAAATTATTTCGCATGGCTTATCACATAGATATGCTTCTCCAATGCTTACTTACTCGCCCTATATCTGAAATGGAAGCTGGATGAAGGTATTTTATGGCGAAAATAAAAGCTGGATTGACAAAATTAATGTATGAGAAATGGAAGCTGGATGAAGGTTCCTAATAGGCGAAATAGAAGCTGGATTGACGAAAATAACGTTTGAGATATGGAAGCCGGATTAATGATAAAACGCTTGAGAAATGGAAGCTGGATTAAGGTAGTTTTATATCTGAGATGGAAGCTTAGTCCTATACCTTAACCCGGCTTCCATTTCAGACATAAAAACACCTTAATCCAGCTTCCATTACTCAAGCGTTTTATCATTAATCCAGCTTCTTTTTCAGATATAAAATTACCTCACCTTACGTCTTCGGCAGTTATCTGAAAATGCTGTGCGCCAATTACAATATTTAGTAGTCGTTGAACGGTTTGTGAAGTGACGGTGAGAAAATGCTGTGAAATAATTTGGGACCGGACTTCGGAGGAGTGCCGATTTTTTAATCGAAGATCCACAGCAAAATATTCGAACAGGGCCCCCACATTTCTTTATCCGGCGCTGACCAAAAACAGTGAATATTGCTGTGAATATTGCTTTTATCAAATTTTACTGGTTTTAGATGTTATTTTACTTTCTCGGTGTTAAGTGTCGCGGGATTAAATGTCGCCGGGATTAAGTGTCGCGGGATTAATTGGTCGCGGGATTAAGTGTCGCGGGATTAAGTGTCATGGAACCATTACTATCACCATTATTGCAAGTCGTAGATTTGCGAACAGATTTTTTATTAACTGTTAGGCCTAACTAAAGCCAACCAAAGGCATTGTGAGCCAGGAACATCAAACTTTCCGGAATAAGTGTCATGCTGATCAGAGAAGGAATTGACTTTTCACGAGAAATACATGTAAACTGTGGATGGCCATTAAGACAGCAAATGAATTGGACGTGCTTTTGAACTCGAGTAATGCCAGCTTAACCCTCAGGCTACCAGGGGGGGTGGTATCCACCCCCCCTAGGTTTTTCCCAAATCAAACTTTTTCCGTTTGGAAAATTTTTTTGACGTTTTAGGTAGCTGTAGAGGATTCATTTGCACACATTTTGAGCTAAAATGTGTGATGATATACCATACCATTCAAAAGTTATACCCGATATACCCGAGGCACCAGGGGGGTGGATACCACCCCCCTTAGATTATCAGCTGTATCTTATCCGTCCTTTGACATGAAAAGACACCAATTACACCGTTCTGTAGAGGGAATGTGGGGCTACATTTTCATGCTCAGTGAGTTGTCTTTGGACAACCGGAAGTGCTCAAAATAAATTAAAATATAAATAAAGGTGTTTTATTTTCATAAAATTTTCATGTTTTTCCTATTAAAAAATAATCATAATTTATTTTTTAAGAGAAATAAATTATGTCATTCTATAGAGGGCATTCAGGGCTATTTTTTGATACCAATTAAGTTGACATTTGATGACCGGAAGTGCTCAAAATAAATTTAAATGTGTGAAAATGTTGGGTTTTTTTACAACGCAAACCGATAAGTCTGCGTAAACGTTTTTCAGCAGCTAATACATGTTTTTTTTCTTGTTATTGTAATTAAAACTATCTTATTACTAGTTTTTGTAGTTAAATATTGGACTTTATTATATGTAAACTATTTTTAATTAAATAAATTATGTTAAAAACACACAAAATCTAATTTTTGTATGCGAAAGTATACATTTTGTGGAATCGACTGGTGCCTACGGTAAAAAATTCATAACTTCGGGGTGCTTTCATATATTTTAAACCTAAATATACCATTTTGTGCAGAAATGAATGCTGAATCCATTGGGGTATTACAAGTTATGATATCTCAAACCAAACCCAAAATCCAGGGGGGGTGGTAACCACCCCCCCCTTGGTAGTCAGTGTTACAAAAAAGCTTGGTAGCCTGAGGGTTAATGGGAAAAAAGTCACTGTACAGAGAGATGATAGCAGGTGTAGTATCATGGTCTCGGTAGTAGCATATCCATTATTATCCAATTCAGTGATATAATTTAGGAAACCCTTTGCCGCTTCTCCCGTGAAAGGTGGCATATACTATCTTAGATTTTTGAGTTGTAAAACGTCAGTGCGTTTACGGATTCACATTTCGCAAATAACCAAGTAGCCTAACCAGCTCTAAAGGAAATTACATTAAAGAAACTCATTAAGCTCGTGAATCATAACTTAGTTTTCTTTTTACTCTCAATAGGTTAATAGTACTTGCAATATCCGCTCAATTTTCGAAGGTGGTTAAAACTCACATCCCGCTTTTCGCTAATGGAAACATAATAGCCTAGTTTACTTGCATTTTTAGCCACAGTAGCAAAACATTATGGCTAAATAACAAACTCAAGTAGACCTACGCCATTTGGAGAAAGACATAATAGACCTAGCATTTGTAGTAGACCCTTTAAGTTCTTCGCTTGAAATCTGTAAGAAAGGGTCCAATATTAGTATTCGAATTTCTGTTGGATACATTACAGCATGATGGTTATAATACTTCTTTTTATCAGCTGCTACTTTATTGGTAAGAAACTTTCTACTATGCATGTGGACCCGAACATGGGGCAGGAGAAGGCTCATGCCTTCCTCCTGGAAATGTGATTTCTCACTTTTTATAAACTAAAGCATTGCTTATAGGTATTATTATTACAAGCACAGTAATATTGAGAAATGCACATTTAAAAATCTGCTTATGAAAATTATCAATATTTTTAGATATCTGTGTTGCTTTTTCCAAGATCTTACTAAAATTGTAACCCTGACAATAATAGTATTTGGCACCTCCTTCAAAAATATCTGCGTGCGCCTGTGCTGTAGACAGACATCCACAAGTTTGACAGCCAGACAGACAGGCAGACAGACAGAGATAAAGACAGAGACAGACAGAAACATGCTGTACTTCAGTACAAAATGCATCTTTAAAGTTCTGGAGTGAGCTTGGGTCAATGCACAGATACTGTATAAATTGCATAGATAGATAGTTAGATAGTTAGATAGTTAGATAGTAAGATAGTTAGATAGATAGATAGATAGATAGATAGATAGATAGATAGAAAGATAGATAGATAGATAGATAGATAGATAGATAGATAGATAGATAGATAGATAGATAGATAGATAGATAGATAGATAGATGGATAGATAGATAGATAGATAGATAGATAGATAGATAGATAGATAGATAGATAGATAGATAGATAGATAGATAGATAGATAGATAGATAGATAGATAGATAGATAGATAGATAGATAGATAGATAGATAGATAGATAGATAGATAGATAGATAGATAGATAGATAGATAGATAGATAGATAGATAGATAGATAGATAGATAGATAGATAGATAGATAGATAGATAGATAGATAGATAGATCCAAATTCGACGCTTATTTCCTCTGTAAATTACTAAGCACAATTTAAGTGCTTCGGCAATGGTGACTTTAAATTAGGCTTACATAATAATTCCCTTCCAACTGTATTGTTCACCAATATCTGTCTATCTATCTTTCTATCTATCTATCTATCTTTGATTCGGTGGATCACGACCTTCTTCTAAGCCGCATTTCCTTATCCTTTGGGATCAGAGACTTGCCACTTGAATGGCTTAATTCATATCTTTCGGAGCGCACCACCTCTACTCTTTTCCATTCAACTCGGTCTCCTTGGTGTCCAGCCCCTTTTGGCCTTCCCCAGGGTTCCGTCCTGGGGCCTCTCCTTTACCTCCTCTTTACGGCTGACATTGAGGTCCTGCTTGCCTCTTGTTCCCTTAAGAGTCATTCTTACGCTGACGACGTTCAGTCCTACGCTCATTGCTCGGCGCCCCAAGCTGCCTCTGCCGTCCGAATCATGTCGCATGCCACAGACCGTCTTACTGCCTGGATGTCGTCCAATCGACTCCGCTTAAACCCTTCAAAAACTCAATATATCTGGCTTGGAACTCGCCAACAGCTAGATAAGCTGGATCTGGGGTCTCTGGCTTCTGAATTCCCCACCTTTGTCTTTTCCACCTCTGTACGTAATCTGGGTATTATCCTGGACCCGGAGCTGACTTTTGTTGATCATCTCAAGGCTCTGACTCGCTCCTGTTATTATCAATTGCGTCAGCTGCGAGTTGTGGCTCGCTCTCTGTCTTCCGCTTCTGCTTCTACCTTAGTTCATGCTTTCATTGTTAATCGGTTGGATTACTGTTCCTCTCTCTACTTTGGCCTTCCTTGGGTTCGGTTGCGTGGTCTGGAGGGGGTCCTGCGGGCGGCTGCACGCTTGGTGGGTGGTGTCCCTAAGTTTGGTCATATCTCGGACTACATTCGGGATGTCCTACACTGGCTTCCCATTCAGTCCCGCATCCACTTCCGGATTATTTCCTTTGCTTGGCGCTGCGTTTTGGGAACAGCACCTCTTTATCTTCGTGAGCTCTTCACTTTGACCTCAACTACTTTGGGTCGCCGATCTCTGCGCTCGGCCTCTCGAGGCGACTTTATGGTTCCCTTCGCCCGTACAGCCACAAGGCAGAATAGGGCATTCTCGGTCAATGGACCTTCCCTCTGGAATGACCTTCCTTCTAACCTGCGTTCCCAACCTCGGAACATCTCTGGCACATTCTATAGACTGCTCAAGACTTTTCTTTTTGACCGGGCCTGGGTCGGGAGCGCCTCTGAGTAGTTTCCTTGAAGGGGCGCTATATAAATTGCTTAGATAGATAGATAGATAGATAGATAGATAGATAGATAGATAGATAGATAGATAGATAGATAGATAGATAGATAGATAGATAGATAGATAGATAGATAGATAGATAGATAGATGTCGTCAAGTACAGTGAGCCAGCTCTAGTGCTCGAGATTTTGTGGGAGTTTCAGAGATGGCAGAAACATCGGGACCACACAGTCCAGGTTACTGTTTTGGGAGTCCTCAATGCAAAAGCTTCTAGGCATTTGAAATTATTTTATACACAAAAACCTTCGGATATTAGATTTATATAATATATACACGTATATATATAAAATTTATATAATGATATAGTTAGATAGTTATATATAATATTATATGGTTGAAGACAGCCTTTCTATTATAGAAGCACGACTAGTAGCTATGTTTGAACAGATTGATGTGACCTCCTCTAACTGATATCATTCGCCCAGCTTCAGTGTGATCTTCTGAAATCCGTACGGATGGCAGTACCAAGTGGGCCTAAAGTTTTAAATTGTATTCTAAAGGTAATTTTGATGTATCTGAAATAAGCTTACACAGCTGCAGTGATAAAAACGTGTAAAATATTATTTCATAACATGCATGTGCTTTGTAGGTGCATTCGGAGACGTTCAATTAAATACAACTGTAGTAGCTGTGGTCAGAGGTCAATCGGTGCGTTTACCATGCAAGAAGGATAAATCAAAGGAAACTATTCACTGGTATTACTATTCACTCAACAATACGAAGCAGACGATTATCTACAACGGAGAAGAAATGTCGCATCAATTTGCAACGCGCTTTTCAACAGATATGGAAATACCCGGCCAGTGGGATCTAATAGTTAACGATGCTAAGGTTACTGATGCCGGAACATATGAATGTTTGAGACACATTCCGTTGCCTCTGCGACCAGATCGCAGCAAACCAGTTCTTCTTAGTGCCATTCAACTAACGGTTATGGGTAAGCATTGTATTGCTCAATATTCTATAGTAGTGCACAAAGTTCGAGCATATGAACGACTTATTATAAGTGGATTGCTGATAAGCGTCATTGACTCATTGATACTAGTCACATAGCTAGTAACCGTGCATTTTAGTAATAAAAACAGAAAAAAAACTAGAAAACACCAGTACAATCATAATAATTATTATAGCCTTGTGCTTGTTATCAATTTACAGACAACTATCCTTCATGTAGTTTCAACACCAACAGTTCAAGCAGTGCTGGAAAGGATGGATACGTTTTTGATACCGATTTAATTACTCTGACTTGCAGCTTTAATTATTCAGGCAACACAATGCCAGTCGTTCAATGGTTACGAGATGGTCGTGAAGTAGGCCTACATGTTGGCCTACGTCTAAATGGCACTAATCACTTCGGCTTGTACGAAGCAACGTCAAGCATTGATGCACACGTCAGTGAAGCTGATGGTATCCTTCTTTACGCGTGTATGACTTCCTTTGGTTCTGTTCAACATCATCAGAGCGCTACGAATTTATCCGCAGTTCCGAATCAACATTTTCAGTGCAACCGTACTATAATTGTGGCCTGTGAGCTCTTTTTCTTGACTCTCTATAGATATTTAGGAACATTATTCATTATAATATAAATTAATATCTATCGTAGATTGCAAATTAATGAGCACTAAGCTTATAAGCGAACAATGACCTTTAGTATGCTTAGCCTGGTAAATGTAAATGCATAGGCCCTAATTATTATTTTTGTGTTTAGCTTTAATGGTAGGCCTACTTTTAAATCTTAGTTTCATCATTGAAACGTGACTATATTCGTTGACTGAAAGCAAATGTTACAAGTTTACACGCTTTAAAGGCAATTATACAAGAACTTTATTGTATCCCAGCCTCCTACTACCCTTGCGGATGTGTGCAGGGTGCATGGCTAGTAGCACACTGATGAACAGATGGTTTAGAACTCATTATCGAAAGTAGGCCCCCTAATCCTCAGTTAAAAATTCCAGACATAATATACACTGTGTCCGGGTAAAAAGTAGACCACACAAAAAAGTGTTATAACTCGGTCAAAACTTTTAGGATTTGTCTGACATTTTAAACACAGCAACAATGACCATATTTACACGAGATTCTAAAACCGATTAGAAATATACATGAGTTTGCCAAATTTATGAGCGTTTGCGTTGGAGCACCGACAAATTGAACTTTCCAACATGGAAAACCTGAAACAAAGGGAAATTCAGCTATAATGGTGCCCCGAAATGTGTTCCTTGTTCTCGGACACACGACCGTGGACGTAGTAGATTAATAGCTATCCCGGGAGACACTCTGCTTCATATCCCGCAGCTGTGGCCGTCCAGCAGTCCAGACTTTGATCCGGAGTACATGTACAGAAGGAGTGCGTTTTTCGTTCACGCGTATAATTCATGACATCGATAACCGTAGGGCGTAGGGCGCGTCTGTTTGAAGATTGGCTGTGGTTTAACCAGGTGATCATCGACAGGACCATCAAACAGCAGCGTCTAAGTCTACGGTCGTGTGTCCATGAACAAGGTGGACATTTTGAACACCATATTTAGCTGAATTTCCCTTTGTTTCAGGTTTTCCATGTTGGAAAGTTCAATTTGTCGGTGCTCCAACGCAAACGCTCATAAATTTGACAAACTCATGTATTTTTCTATTCGGTTTTAGAATCTCGTGTAAATATGGTCATTGTTGCTGTGTTTAAAATTTCAGACAAATCCTAAATGTTTTGGCCGAGTTATAACACTTTTTTGTGGGGTCTACTTTTTATCCGGACACAGTGTATATTGCTCATTTGGTTTTACGTAACAACAACTTTTTTTCTGGCAGATGCAGTGAGAAATGTAAAGATCTTTCCATACCGCAGCCAATACTCAATAGGAGACCAGTTGAATTGCGTGGCCGATGGAACTCCTAGCCCCAATTACGAATGGCGTAATATTGGTACTTCGAAGGTTTTCAACGGCTCGGTACTGACTGTGACTGAAGACATGGCCTCTGAAAACGCATATACTTTTCAATGTCAGGCGTCTAATGCAGCGACTGGAAAAAGCAAATCAATTTCAGCAATGATCACTTTTACTGTGATTGGTAAATGCGTCATTTTTAAAATTGTATTAGTTTAGGCCTACTATAATTCTGAATATTTTCCTAAGGCTTATTGTGATGCATTTCATTCAGATTTAACATTCCTCTCGTTTTTGAAATTACCGCTCTTTTTCCGTTTTTGCTACATATCTGGACGGTGTGCACTTCGAGCTTGCTGCGTGAATTAGTGTATCATGTTTTAACATTTGTGATGCGATCTGGGAAAATGGGACTTATGTCGCACGGTAGCATTTTGAGATAATGGCCGATTTCTGTGAACTGGGTGTCAGAGGTCGATTTTTACTTTTTTGCATTTTCATATAGTACACTGTATTATGTAATTATTCGACAAATATCAATGCTAAAATCCGTCTGCAAATATTTTTAAAAAAATTTCTTTGGGAATGTTGTATCTTTTCAAAGTGTCAAAATCGGACTTTGTAGTGCGTAATCAAATCATTGCCGTCGGTCAATATAACCTTTCACCCCTATTGAACTTGGTATCTTCTGAAAGCTGAGACTCTGGGCTAACAAATGGTGGTCAAATAAATTATGCTAATTATTTTCCGGCCATGATAATAAGCAGACCATAGAGGCAGCCTTAGCAAACAAACGAAACTAGGGTGATCACCTTTACCTCGCGTTTCCCGAAAACTGCATTATCGCAGTTTCGGACACTAAAATATTCACAACTCGGTCAAATATCAAGATATTTGATCCAATTAGGGCTTGTTTTAATGGGAAACATCTACTGTTTAATACGGTATAAAAATTTCATTTTTCGACTTTACGACAAACGCTTCCTTTTGACGGATCACATCACAAATTTTGTTGTCCAAGTCATCTAGGCCTACCTTTTTAGAAGCATCTCTGACCATACGAGTGTTTCATGAACGTTTCAGACAAATCGAGGTTCCCATTCTTCACTATCACTATCTTAATGGGGATTGCTGCACTGCTTTTAATCGTCATCGTTATCTATCTCGGCAAAGAACCGCTAAAAGGTAAGCGCTGCTTGCATGTTGTGACCCGATGTAACTAATGTTATCATTAAGTCCAACTGTAACGACGAAAATCAATGTTAAGTGCAGATAAAATAATTTTAATAAAAATAAAATCAGAACTATCTCAAATTCTCAACTCATTGTTGCTTGGTCAGTCCAGAAAGAAGCTTTGCAGAAGCCGAATAATTTTCTTGGAAGGTTATAATTCCGCAGTAAACATCATCATCATCATCATCATCATCATCATCATCATCATCATCATCATCATCATCATCATCATCATCATCATCATCATCATCATCATCATCATCATCATCATCATCATCATCATCATCATCATCATCATCATCATCATCATCATCATCATCATCATCATCATCATCATCATCATCATCATCATCATCATCATCATCATCATCATCATCATCATCATCATCATCATCATCATCATCATCGCTATCCGTGGGTTAACAACCCGTAGGTGTCCGACGCCACTCTCTGTCTTTGTGTGTCTCGCATCATGCTTCCCAGCTTCAACCGGTCCGGTCAGTAGGTCCTCTTCATACCATTAACATCTTGGAGCCGCTAAACCTGGGTCAATGCCCGTATGTGTCCCACGTATGCTCTCTCCTTCGACTCTCTCCACCGGTCTGTCCTGACCGGCCTGTGCATGTATGATCCACATCATGACACCTTGAAGCATCTGGGTCGCTATGTCATTTGAGTCGTGGTTTTCGCGGATTTCTTTCTTGGTTAGATCTACAAATTCTACATCTTGTTGCAGCTACATCACAATCATAATTATTGCCGTTTTTCTATTTTTCTCTTTCGCGATCACATGAGATTTTTCAGACACTGTCGGTTATCGCTTGAAACGACTTCATTCGTGTTTACTCACAATTTTATTCCTGCCACACTTTTTAGGGTGTCAGTTTTTTTTCAAATTTGGCAAGACTTCATCGCAAGTTCCAGACATAAATTCAATAAATTAAGCTACTTCATCCACGTGATGAGATCAAACGGTTTGGAAAAGAATTGATGATGGCATGCGGAGAGGGAAGAAGAAGACGATGAAGACCAAGGGAGAAATGGATAGATGAAATACACGAGGAGTCTGGTATCATGAGCTTGGAGGCGCTAAGAGCGGTGACAAGAGAGAGGAAACACTGGAGAGGATACATCGTGGCTATCGCCAGAGCTCCAATAGCTGACGGCAGCAGGTGACCAGATGAGGCCTGCATCAGAATGGTTTATCGCGACATGTCGTTAAATAAGGCATGTTTATAAAAGGTCAACGTGGACTAAAGGAGGATCATCATCATGTGAATGGGAATTGGTTATGTTTATCAAGTCGATTTCATAAGGACTGTACAGTAATGTAAATATTACTTTTAATAATCTTTTGTTTTAGATTTGGTAGCAAGATTACGACCAACTGTAGATGTAGTACAAGACATTGAACCTGATATTCTTCCCAATGCTCTTGGACTTCAGAGAGGTTAGATTTGTCTGCATACTTTGATATTTTGGAACTATGTCAAATTGCTGGTTTAGTCATAGTAATAGATACAGCGTACCATCAGTTACCTGCAGCTGCTTTGCTAATGGCTAATGGTTAATCATAGCACGATCATCATTCTGGATAAGATTTGAGGGCGAATATCTATTCGGTGATATAATAGGCCTCGTGTTTTTTGCATGAAACTATGCACCAAGCTTTGAATTAATTAAATAAAAATGGAAAGTAATAAACTAATAATGTAGGCCTATACCTTCATACAGTAAGTAGTCCTAATAAGAAGAAGACTAAGAGGAAGAGGAAACGAAGAAGAAAATGGCGTCTAGCAAAAAAGCAAAAACATTTAAGCTATTTAGCCCCGAGAAGAAAACAGAAATTAGGTCACATTTTAAAAATATATTACGCTGGTATCCAATATCTTTTTTAATAAAGACCACCATCATCTTTGCAGTTTGCAAAGAGCTTTATGATTATAAGTATTAGCCTATCATTCAGAGAATGATATTGCAGTTTAGACTACATTCTAGAATCTCAGGCCTGCATCAAAATAATGAACATTGTGTGCTTAATTAATTTTACAAGCTTACGACTACGGTAACAATAAGTTCTTATGTCATTCATTTCATATTCTGTCCACGTAAACGTATCTAAAGAGGAAAACTTGGAGGACCAAGAGTATGTTGGATATGCGCAGCTAGACGACATTGCAAGAGGTGAGCCTTCTACCTATTTACTGTATTCAGTAAGACATAGACAGATTCCACGGATGATAGGCGAATAAAATGTTCAGCTGTAACCAACCGAGATGTCTCTGCCAGCAAGCATTTCATCTTAGAAACATTCTTGTGTCAAGGGGTTCAAGTTTCCACTTAATTTGAGACAAAACGATGGAATTTCCTGGCATTGTCCATAATTGTACCTGTACGCTGCATTAGCTTGCGATAAGTTGAACATTCTAAAATTAATGTTTCATGCGAAGGATGCACGTGTGAATCATGCGACTAGGTCAAATACAAAACATTGTCGCATTGTTTGAGCCATAAAATATACGATTTAGGTTAATTATAAACTTTGGTGTTATTCGGTGCTAAAAATGTGTTTCTTTGTGAAGCTTTAAATCCGGTGGCTATAGTTGTGGATCCAGAAGTTCCAGTGTATGCTTCCTTCGATGAATTTTCACAAGGTAAGACGATCTTAGTCTACTACAAACTTGTGCTGAAGTCTTAGAGATGCATTCATTAATCAGGGGTGGATCCAAAGGAAAGGGCAGATCCGGCCATGCCCCCCCCCCCATTCACAGGTCCGCATAGAACGTGCTCCCAATTGATTTGAAGGATGGTCTATCCATTAGGTTTTAAAGTTGTGTATATTTCAAGGCAAGTTCGATCACATGACTAAAAAGGTCATCAGTTTTTTGGCAGGGAAAATTGTGTTTTCAAGGCAAGTTCGACCAAATGACTAACACAGGTCATCAGTTTTTTTCTGGTGAAAGACGGATAAATTTTGTGACTTCCCGTACCAAACATTTCCCCCTCGAAAGTTTTTGTATCCGCCCCTGCATTATTAACATTTCATACCTCATGAAACTTCCAATAGTTAAACAACCTAAATTGAATTATCTAAATGGTTGATATAAAAACGAAATGATCTCAGTGGAGAACACATTTTCCCTTTATTAATTCGTGTCAAAGCGTCTGAGATTATCTCGATTTGTAGTGTTTAATGCACCAGCATGATGGTCTCCAATGAAATTTAATCACACAAGTCATTAGTATTCAGTTTAGCGTTACCATTTCCGTAAGCTGCAATGGATTCTGTTCCTTTGCGGTGCTACAAAAGTATCAATGCAAGAGGATTTTAATGGGCTGTGAACTTCAACTGACTAAAGAGCTGTAACAATTGTGGAGGCCTAAGTGTCAGTGTTCTGAAACACAGGAAGAAATTCTGTTGAGACAAAGGAAGGCAGAATACCCTGTGATGGCAGAGAAGAAGGTTAGTGTTTCATATTTGTCATAAACTCTTTTCTTCAGGTTTCCCTTAGCCTAATTAGCCTTGGACCTACACAAAAGTACACATGTCATAATAATTAGGCTATATGAGCCTATATCTGACCAAAAAATCATTGTTATGTCGCTTTTTCTTCAATAGGCCTACTCAATACTCATGGTTCTTACCTTCATCTCATATCGAGTTAGTCATCTTTCCACATGTCGCGTTTCTTTATAACTCCGGAATTGATGCATAAATTGCTTACTCTGCTTGCAAATCTCAAACGCAGCTTGCAAAATCACTGCAAAATTATATTCAATAAGGGAACTATAATAAGGTGTGTCTTAATATTTGTAAGTCGACGTAGAGCGGGTCAGTAGCCTAGGAATTAGAGGATCATGGGGCTTAAATAATTAATTCTTACATAGCTAAGTGTTATTATTATTATTGTTGTTGATAGTTGGTTTAATTTTGTTCAAACGCGTATTTACTGGAGTATGACTAGTTAGGGGATGTCTTGTTACTCTGTATGAAATTTTAGTCATTGGATTGACTATCATGGGCGGAGTTTATCAGGGGCTAGGGGAGGGCTTAAGCCCCCCAAGAAGGCCCAGATTCAATTTTTTTACCATGAAAATGGTATCCTTTTTCGGGGTTAGCCCCCCTAAGAAGGCCCAGACTCGGGGTTAGCCCCCAAGAACGGAAACCAAACTCCGCCCATGTCGACTATAGTCCTAGAGCTACAATGGCATGCTTCCAATTAATGTTTGCTCTGTAGGCCTAACTGTTATGAAGAACAGAAGGATTTCGACGTGATAATATTATTAGCTTTTTTTCTCCCACAGAGTCTGGTCATAAGACGTTGAAGCATCCTGATAACACAGAATTTCCAGTATATGCGGATGTCAACAGATACAGGAAAGGTTTGTTTTGTATCATAATAGTTAGACAAGTTGCATTCGATTATAACTTTCGTTTACTGAAAGAGAATGTTCAAAGAAGCGCAAATATACACGTACCACTCAAACATCAGCCCCTGGTAAATAAATAAACAGGTTTATGCTGCAACTGCTACATTATAGGATCCTCTTCACAGCTGCCTTGACAGACTAGAGACATGTTCTAAAGTCGCTCCTTCCTCCTATAAGGACACTCCCCTATCTCATGCCGCCCATGCCACATGACCGAGTTGTCCCATGGGCAGAAAACGAATTGATAAAACTGTTTAAAGAATGCTTTAAAATGCGTAATTTTATGTAGACCAAAGTGCGGTTATGCAGTTGGATTAATAAAGAATATAGGCCCTATCTACTTAATTAGGTCTACTTGCTTGCTTGCTTACTAACTTTAAGTCAAGGCAGTGATCCTTTTTATTTGTGTTTTCTGTTGAATTGCAACGCAATTACAACGTATGTCTAGTTGCATTCTAAGCTTAATTATTGAGCATAGCTTTTTAAAAACGTTGCTTATGGGGATAATAATATACTATGCATGTAATACAGATCTACTTTGAATATCTACTCGGAAAACGATCTCTCAAGAGAAATAAAGAACCTATTATGATCCTGAGACGATTTTCCTTTTTTAGATGTCAATCGTGATGTGAAACCCATAGTTGATTCCTCTGCAAATGATCCATCAGCTAAAGCAGACTGCAGGAACATGGTAAGATGTTTGCGACAGGTTTCGTCTTATTTGCTTCTTGAGTTGTCTAGTAAACTTAGTTAGAATCTGTGATTTTTGACAAAATTTTCATTCCAATTTCTATTGAATGCTAATCTGCCGTATGAATCGTGCAGGTTAATAGGCATCAATATTATGTCATAGTGTAGGTTACCCTATCGTTATGATCATCATCACCATCGTCACTATAATCACCATGATGATCGTCATGATCATGATCATCACGATCATCATGATCATTCAGAGGATTCCACTTTGGGTTTTACATCACGATTCATTTCTAAAAATGGAAAATCGTACCAGGATCATGTTCATGATCATCATGATCATGATCATGATCATCATCATCATCATCATCATCATCATCACCATCATCATGGTCGTCATCATCATTATCGTTGTCGTCGTCGTCTTCACTACGATTATTATTCTCGTCATAAACAGCATCATTACCAACGGCGTCCACTCTGCCGCCCACGACTCTGCCAACATTCACGTCACTTGTAGCTAAACATTCAGTGCACTATAAATTATAATTGACTCATAAACATAGACTCACATAGTCATCGAATCAAGGACGAGTTTTGATTTTACTGAGCACCTTCTCATGAAGCAGCTAAATATGCAATGAGTTTATAATCTAAATAAGCGACTCTTTTGGTAAACTTGCAGAAACTGTAAAACGCTGAATTTTCTTGTTGAACTCGCAGATTGTTGCTGCTGACGGGACTGAATATATGGATATGAACACGGTAAGACGTCTGAGAGAGACAGATGTTTCTACGTCACCGTACGAAGATCCGATGTTCAACAAGTCAGAATATGCATCCATCGATCACACGGCTTCGCCACCACAGCCTCCAAAAGAGGACTAATTGAAACACAGAAGTGTTTGTGTGAGGGTAATCTATTGTTTTTAGCATTTAAATTAATTTTTTTATTCGGCATTGCATGGGTTTAGTGTTGGTGGTAGGCTATACAAGACTTGGCGACAGAATTCTTACTAAATTGAAGTCGGTTTGATGAAAATAATTTTTACTTAAATAGAAGTACATGTAGCATATGTTCGATGATTAATTTGAAGAGAACCTTGACTGGCTTGACGAAAAGTAATAAAATTTGTCATTTATAGAGAAGTTGGGCTGGTAAAAAAAAGTCGATGACAGAATCGAAGCTGCATTGCTGAAATGAATTCTTGTCAAGGTAGAAGAGGGATTGACGAAAAACAGTAATACCACATCGGGCGAATACTTTGGAACTCTAAAACGATAGATTGTACCTAAGGTGTAGGTGCTCCATCTGCTTCTGCGCTAGAGTAGGGCCTAAGTATCTAAGTATTCAAACTGTAGTTAAACTGTAATAGCCTATTGTTGTCAAATAAAAAGTTATTAACGGAACCAATTAATATTATAAAAATTGCATCAGTTAAATTAAGTTAAGCCAGGTCAACAGTGTCACACAATTATAGGCCAAGGAGGTTGGAATGAAATGTGTTCATGGGCGGAGTTTGGTTTTAAACTCTTTGCAGGGATAAAATTTACCAACTTTCTGAAGACCTGTTCTTCGCCTGAAAAAGTTGACGACCTTTTTTAGTCCTTTGGTTAAAATCTGATGAAAATCTCAAATTTATATTTCACTTGTTGAAAATCTTGTTAAAGGTTTTTGCGGCCTTCTGGGGGGGTGGGGGCTTAGCCCCATAACCCCTGATAAACTCCACCCATGGGTGTGTTATAGACTTACGGAACTTGGGGATGAAGTTTGTTGGCCTGAGAAGAAATAATATGAGTTGTAGTCTAAGAGACTCGGGCGTCTTAAAAGAAGTTATTAAGTGTTGGTCTGATATTAAAGTGTTTCGCTCATTTCTGGCAACTGATTGTCAATACGTTTGAGCTACTTTGCAAGTAGGCCTATTCATACGCAGCACCACCCTTAGCTCTGTTGACTCGTTATCGTAATCTTTAACACCAAATTTCTAAAGTAAGCTACTAGCCTACCCTAAATTTAGGCACACTGCACCAGCTCATTCAGGATCGCTCGCAAGCTCTAATAAAGTCATGACATGAAAGATATCTTTCGTTTAAAGTCATCAATGATAGCATCGTGTCTCGCAAAACACACATTTAACTAGTATTTATTGTCATTGTGTCTATTCTATCCTATTCTATTTTTGGACTTACAAACATTATGTCATACAAGTGTTATGACTTGCTGACAACTTTTGTCTTTATAACTTATTTTTATTACGAAGACAATACAAACCTCAGCCCTTATGGGCTACCTGACGTTTGTGCTTCACCCTTTTGGTGCTGGAGTAGTGAGTTAGTTAACGATTGATAGGCCTACTCAAGTGCTTAGTAAATAGTAGGCTAACTGTTTGTTCATTTGAATCCGTTTGTTTTTATTCATGACAGGAGAGGTGGTGTTAACAACGATTCCTCTGGATCATTAATTTCTAATTCTTAATTTATAACCTTTTATTTTTAATTCTTAATTTTTTTATTCCTTATTTGTAAGTTTATATTATTTTGTAATTCTTAATTACATGCTGTTTGTTGGCAGGGCTTCATAATACCCTATTATAATTATTGGTTGAAAGTGTCTTTTCTTTTAATGCTAGCGTTAAAGTGATACAATAGGCTACATTTGAGGCTCTAAGACATTCTATTGCTGAATTAATCTAACACTGGTTTCTTTTAATTGTAAACCATCTCACTTTATACGTCTATGAACTGACGTTGCCTATAATATGGCCCTAACCCAGGCATCAGTTCTCTTTTGTTAGCAAATTAATGCCCCAGAACTTAGCTTTGCACTTTTCGTTGTTTTTTTACTGGATCTGTGACTTGAGGCATGATTTATTAAATGTGAGATATTAGCTTTTTGCACCAGTGCTTATTCTAGACTAAAACTAATTTACGGACAGATAGTTCTGTAAATTGCGGATTGATCGGTACCGTAGTTCATTGATGTTAGAATAAAACTTTATCATCAAACAGGTAAAGGGATGAACGAAAGAACAAAGATTAAATTAATGAATTAATTACATGGAAATATTGTGTCACTTGCAGATGAAAATAAATTATTGTTCAAAACTCGCTCCAGGTGAAGTCTAATTGTGCAAACAGGACGTAGGTTACATGTAGGCTATGCCAATAATTATTAGAGCATTCGGGTAGCAAATTACCCAAACTGCAGCACCCGTCCACCAAACGATAATTGATTTCCTTTTCATTTGGTCAAGGGAACGCAGCTCGAACAATTATTTACATCGTCGTTAAAATGCGCCTTTCTGCCTTCTACAATGTAGGTGCGCATAATTAGGCTATTAGCAAGGTGTCCCAATTATTATTGTGAAACTAACTAAACAGTTCAATAATAGAGAAACATCGAAGTGCAGACCTATAATTGCACAATAACCTGGGGTAGGCACAATGTTTCATGTCTGTTCTAAAGTCAGTAGGGCCTAGGCCTACCACGGTAATGAGCCGAAGACTGCTTGTAATAATATTATGGTTTCATGCCTCATTCGAAGTTGAAAATCCTTGGTTTCAAATCTTCAGTGATCAGCAAGTTACCCTACATTTTAAACTGTCTATACTGTCTTATACAAAATCTAATACATTAAAAATTGGAATCATGTGTTATTTGTTAGCCTACGTTGTATTTTCATAGTGAGTTAGAGCTAAACATTAGTGTGACAGGCTAATCTTTAAATCAAATATTATGAATTAGGCCCACAGTATTGTGTTTTAAAACGATGTAGGCTAATAGGGTCTACGCTGGTAGGCTATCGGAAGATGTTTGTGTGGCTTTATGCAATTTTAAATGCAATGGAAAACCTGTAGGCTTACAGAAACAAACAGCGCCAAGCTGTTGCGAGACTGGTCAGTGGTCACCGTAGTCGTAAGAAACAAACTCCTAAAGAATCACTGGCCTAGTCAGAAGGGTTGTCAAAAGATCAGGTAAACGGGTTGGCTAGATGGTGAACTATTCACGGAGATAGATGGGCTGGGAATAGGCCTACTGAATTTAGTTGTAAGTTAAGGGTAGGATTTTTGAAGTGGAATCGCTCTGAGATTTATTTTAGGCAATGGAGTGATTTTGAGGATAGGGCATCATAGGGGCGATGTGATGATGTTTGGATTTCTGGTGATGACGGCTCTGGCTAATGCGTTTTGGATGAGTAGCAGACGGTAGAGTTGTGTGGATACACACTTGAGTAAAAAGGAGGCGAGCTAGCTTTGATTGGACATTGGAGGCAGCAATAGTGGAAGCAGTTTTGAAGTCAGGCATGGATCGCATGACAAGAGCTGGAAATGTGATTAGGAAAGAAACGCTGTGAATCAAAAGTAGCATCAAGATCAAGATCAATCAATCACATAAATTTATATAGCGCCTCTTCAAGATCTCTACTCATACAAGATGGCAGAGTAATACGAGGTGGAGGTAAGAGTTGAAGTCTTGTCAATCGATGGATGTATTCAATGTATTGATGGCTGGGGGATTTCTCGATTTTGGTCAGAGGCCTAAGATATTGAAATCTAGTTTCGATGGTTTCAGAGATGGAGGAGGTTGGACATATCCATTGTGATAATGATTAAATTAACCAAAATGAGTAGTTGAGCAACGGAGAAGAGAAAAGAGCTTGGGGAAAATTTAATTTTTTAATAGAGTTGGTTGTCGTCTGCTGGTAGGTGAGTAGTGTAATACAGACAGTCTAAGAACAAAGGAAGGCTTATCCCCGGCTTATCGCTAATGAGACACGCCCCCTGCCACGCCCACTGCCACGCCCACTCACTAATGGGCCACGCCCCCTTACTAATGAGCCACGCCTCCTTACTAATGACCCATTAATGGACTATTAGCGTAATTATCTATTATACTAATTGCTCATTAATTAATTATTATACTAATCCACAGTGCTAATGACTTGCTAATTATCTATTACCTTATAGTGCTAATGACTTGCTAATTATCTATTATCCTAATCCACCGCTATAATACAGGTCTATTACCCTAATCCGCAGGGCCGCCGCACTAATCCGCCGCGGTACCGGACTTATCCGCAGCGCTATTGTACTAATCCGCCGCGCTTCCGGTCTTATCCGCCGCCGTGAGAGTCTTATCCGCCGCGCTTCCGGCCTTATCCGCAGCGCTATTGTACTTCTATGCCTTTACATGTAGCTGCATTCCACTATGTCTGCCTGTCTGTCTGTCTGTCTGTCTGTCTGTCTGTCTGTCTGTCTGTCTGTAACCCCTGGTCAGCATATCTATTAAACCCAGTCAACCGCGTAATTGGAAATCGCCGTGCCGTCATCACAATTACAAAGCCCGCTAGTCTTTATTGCCAAATTGGTCCCTTTCATGGCAGGTGCATAGCCCGCGGGCCCAAGACCGACCATCGGTCGACAGCTCTATCAAACCCACTCAACCGTGTAATTTGAAATCGTGCCGTCATCACAATTACAAAGACCCGCTATTCTTTATTGCCAAATTGGTCCCTTTCATGGCAGGTGTGCATGTCCCGCGGACATAAAGTCGACCGTCGGTCACCAGCCCTATCAAACCCAGTCAGCCGTGTAATTGGAAATCGCCCCGTCATCACAATTGGAAAGACCAGTTAGACATTATTGCTCCCTTTATCGCAGGTGCATCGCCCGAGGTGGTCACCGATCGAACTCCTTCTATTGAGACCAGTCAGCCGTGTCATTGGCAATCGTGCAACCATACCAATTTGAAAGAAGTCAAATTATGTACATGCAATTTTTGCATTCAGTCGCCACGCATACGCCCCAGGTTACAACGCTTCCACCGAAGCAGCGACAGACGAACCCTCAATAGACCAGCTGTCTTCAAAGAGGCCCAATTATTAGTATGTAATTGTGTGTTGGAACCATTAGTAGACACCCACAGGCAATAACCGGCGACATTCCTCAGACGCGGACTCCTCCTCATCCTCCTCCTCATCTTTCTCCTCCTCATCATCTTTCTCCTCCTCCTTCTCCTCCTCCTTCTCCTCCTATTCTTACTCCTCCTCCTTCTCCTCTTCCTCCTCCACCTCCTCCTCCTCCTCCTATTCTTACTCCTCTGTCTCCTCCTCTTCTAGTCTCTCCTCCATTTCCTCCTTCTCCTCATATCCTTACCCTCTTCCTACTCCTCCCACACCTCCTCCTCCTCATAGTCTTACTCTCTTCCTCCTCAATCTATTCCGCCACACCAGCTATCCCCATTCTCTCCCCCAGCACATCCTTCTCCTTCTCAGTCTCCTCCCTCCCCAAACCTATTCTTACACCCATCAGCCTCCTTCATCTCCTCACCCGCCTTCTCATTATTCTCTTTTCCTCAAGGCATATTTGCAATTTATCGAATGCTATTAATTCTTTTTCATCGTAAATACTTCCTTTGACCATCAAAGCCTACATTCTACTTCAAAAGACTGTCAATTCCAACTAATGTATACCCACGTTAATGTAAATCCATGGTTTTGATAAAATTCCCAAGAAGGCAGGACATCTAGAAGGGAATACACGCAAAACCTCACGGAATCAGTGCTATTGACACATATTACGGCATACAACCAAGCATGTGGACACACCCAACCACACACACAACCATACACACAACCACGCAAATTATGTCGCAATACCCCTGTCCCATTGCGTCAGCCACCAACATAGCGCTATAAAAACTGGCATAAGTCTCAACAGATCTTCAGAGATCTTTTCCGGAATCAACAGGCGTCTACGACTATCGGGAATTTCGAACTACAGACCATTCTGGTGGGCAACACGCTGCGTCTTCCTTCAGTCGCCATGGCTGGTGAGTGTACTACATTTATCTTCTAAATTTCAGGCGATGCATTATTTTCGCTGACATGTAGAAATTAAATTTCTTTGCAAGCGCAATTTTATGTAGCCCTATAATATTGTGGTCATAAACCTATCTTATGCATGAATATTATTTTGTCTAGATGTTGAAATGCAGGTACAAATCGAGAAGATTGAGAGCCTGGAAGCGAGGCTTCTTGCAAGACTTAAAAATTTGAGTATGTATATTCTTAGCAATGCTGTGGCAAGGCTTTTTAGCTTCGCCCTCCTCTTTTTTACTGACTTGGGTCTGGCACTCCTGTAGAACGCGGCATGTAGACTCTAATGCGCTGTTGTTTTGTACAGAAAATTCGTGTATTATAATTATTGGACTTACAACGCCATTAGATGCTCAACTATTTTTTCTCACACGTATGATGCTCACTAGCCTATGAGTAGTTCATATAGTGAGCACGGAACGTTTTTCCTTTGCAGAGCGAGATGAAAGCAATGGCAACTCCAACGCAGCAGAAATTCCTACAGCTGTAGCGCCAACAGTAGCGAAGGAGGTCCGAATTCAAAATTCTTCGGCAGTAGAGGGAAAATGGTGTTGGGACGACACTTCGGCGTCAGGACCAGGAACCCGGCCTATGGGCGCCCACCCTAGGCCCACTTTGCCTGCAGCAGCAGAGAGTCGCCCGCATCATATTTCGTCGGAGGGCCGCGTCGGGCGGTCGTCGGAGGACACTCAAACAAGTAAGTTATGCACTTGTAATTTTTTTTACCGTCCTGTGTGTTACACACACACACACACACACTTTTTCTGTACTGTATGAACCGCATCACACCCATAACATATCCTTCCGCGCAACATTGACATAAAGAACTACTTTCGCGTAGGAATTTGTGAAAAAGTAGTTCCATTATTATATCTACATGTGTTACAGCGCATTCGAAACATATCGCTTGACGCACACAGAGCATTCTACAGACCATTTGAAATTTAGCACCTTTTGTAAAAGTAGTGCACCTCTGTGAAAAATAAGCACGTATAGAAAGGCATTATAGAAAATTTTTGAACTTAAGACAGTCTTTGCAGCTCGAATACAACAAAATGGGTAAATAAATTTCTTATTCTGTGCATTCTGTATTAGGCTCCATGTATTTTCCTAGCTCTCAAACCATATGTATTTCTGTTACTAGCGAGCAAGCACGATGCAGACCTCGAGCAACTGCTCCGGGAAGAAGCGCAACTGAAGGCGAAAATTCGAGAATTGAGTAAGTTTCTATTTCGTCGCATTTCAATTGTAAGCTTTAAAAATAAAAATAAAAAATAAAAGTAATAAAAATAAAATAAAATAAAAATATGTACTTGCATTATTTAAAATACTTGACTTATTTAAAATTATTTTGGAGCATTTATTCATGTCAAATAATGTGTGTTGTAGGACTGAAGCGAAAGGCAGACGCAGATACCGACCGTGCGACAAAGCGCACTAATGTGGGAAATGTCGAGTCGGGCCCTGTCCCGGCGGCGGCGGCGGCGGCGGCGGCCGGCTCCAGCGGAGCCGGCGCGACATCGGCAGAATCCGGACCATCAAGTAAGTCCCTACAAACTTGGTACTTTTGCAAACGGTTCTTTACATGGCGCATGCTGCGCATGCGCGCTTGCGCAGTCTACCAACTTTCAACACTGTACATTCAGTAATTGGTATACATCATGCGAACTTTAACAGCCTTTGACTTTATTATAGTGAATATACAGCATGCGAACTTTAGTAGCCTTTGACTTTATTATAGTGAGTATACTGCAAGTCTTTAATGGACATTTTTATTTTTGCTGTTCTGTAGGTAGATGCGATTCTTGCCGAAATTACAAGACGAGCAACCTTACGGAAGGTCTATGCCTCACGTGTTTGGTACAGAAAGAGTGCAGCCAATGTAAGAATAGACGAGCTTCACGATTCTTCAGGACCGGACAGGACGCCTGCATCACCTGTCTCAAGAAGCAGAAAAATCCGGCCATTCGCACGTCGACAAACAACTGTTTTCACGACATACCGCTTCCACTTGCACAAACAACCGACGTTCATGCCATGCTGCAGCAAGAGGCACCGCGAATGACCAACACTCTGGAGGACACTTTCAGAGACGAAGGGTGAGTTTGTACGTTGAACAAATTTATAAATTGGTGGACTTAGAAAAATTTTGCTCTTGTATTTTCTGTTTGAAGTTAGAAAATTTTGCGCTGTCATGCTCCTTGTACGTAGAAAATACTGACCTTGTATTCTGCTTGTACTTGGAAAACTTTGATCTAAAATGTTGACTTAGCCAATCTTACACAAAAGCTTGAAGCATCGTTCGGACTTCAGTGACTCTAATACTTTCAGTCTTAGTCAATTCTCACTTACACACTCACACACACACACACACACACACCCTTGCATTTGAAAATGGGCAATTCTTGAAAGTGCGCGGTATATACAAAGTATGTGTTATTTCTATGGCTATTTCTTTAGGCCGGTGAAGTGGTATGTGGCGGTCGATGTGGATTTCAAACGCACCACGCCAGAAGGAGAAGCGCAAACTGTCGGCTACTTCAAGTCGATTCCTTCCACACTCACACATCCATCACAAATAGACGATCAGCTACAAGAAGCTGTTCAACGAATTGATGAGTTGGTCGACGCCTTTACCGCGGAAAGTTCTGGTTGGACGGTAAATGGTGTAGCTGATTTTAAATTGTGTAATGCTGTATACGACCCAGTAGGTGGCTCCAGCTACATACAAACACCGCAATACATTGCAAATAAGCGTGCTACACTAAACATCCAGAATGATGATGAGAAATGCTTTCTGTATAGCGTGCTCTCTGTTTCTCATTTTCAAACTGCTAATCCACACAGAGTCAATCACTACAAGCCATATCTGGATGAGCTTACCACTGAGGGTCTAACATTTCCCATGAAAATTGAGCAGATTCCGCTTTTCGAAGGCCTGAATCCAGAGTACTCCATCAATGTCATGTGCTTTAATGCAGATGATAAGCATTTTACACCACTGTATGCAAGTGCTCACAGGGGCAGGAAATACGTTGCCAATCTTCTTTTGCTTAATGATGGTGAAAGACGTCACTACATTGTAGTGCGTAATTTGTCCGCACTCTTAAGCAGCCGAAATGCTCATGATGGAAGAAGTTTTCCATGTCCGTTCTGTCTCTACTGCTTTACCACCGCTGCTGGCAAAAACGCACACATGGAAGATTGTGGGAAACATGGACTTCAGTCCGTGCGTTATCCCACCCCTGACAATTGCAACCTTAAATTTACCAACACGCAGAATGAGATGGCCCTGCCATATGTCATATATGCCGACTTTGAAAGTTACTTGGCGCCAAATGAAGCTGCTACCAACGACAAGGCAACCAAAATTCTAGACACTCATACACCTAGCGGTTTTTGCTGCTTTACCATTTCATCCTTTCCACACTTGAATGATGCTCTTCCATACGTCTATTCGGGACCTGATGTTATGAGTAATTTCTTTTCACACATCAATTCCGAACAGACTCGAATTAATAAAATTTTGGCTACCAACATGCCTATGAAACCACTATCACAAGAGCAGAAATTGGAATTTGAAAATTGCACAGCATGTCCTTCTTGCTCTGTCGCTTTGAATTCTCAGAATAAAGTCAGACACCATTGCCACATGACCGGCAACTTTATTTCTGCACTGTGTTCACCATGCAATCTCAAAATGAAATTCCGAAAACCTACAAAGAGCAAGAAACAGCAAACGTCCAACTATCTTCTACCTGTCGTGTTTCACAATCTTAAGGGTTACGACTCTCACATCATACTTAAACACATGACAAAGGAATTTGCAAGCCACGAAATTAAAGTAATTGCAACAAACATGGAAAAATATCTTTCTTTTGAAGTCAATAACATCAGATTTTTGGATTCCCTACAATTCCTGACCTGCAGTTTGGATGTGTTGGTCAAAAATTTGTCGAAAGAAGACGACTCTAAATTCTTGCATTTGCGGCGACTTTTTCCGGACAATTACAAATTACTGCTGCGTAAGGGGGTATTCCCTTACGAATACATGACTTCGGCCTGCAGAATGACCGAAAGGACTCTGCCACCCAAAGGCTGCTTCTTCAGCAAATTGACAGACGAGGACATTACACAGGCAGACTATGACTATGCCCAACAAATTTGGCAGACGTTCGACATGCAGACTATGCAGGACTACCACGACCTATACTTGCAGACTGATGTTGTTTTGCTAGCTGATGTGTTTGAATCCTTTCGTAGAATGTCCCTGGACTATTACAAATTGGATCCTCTTCATTATTACAGTAGTCCTGGCCTTAGTTTCGACGCGTGTTTACGCATGACAAAAGTAAATTTGGAATTAATAACAGACCCAGACATTTACCTCTTTGTCGAAAGAGGCATGAGAGGCGGTGTCTCCATGATTTCCAACAGATATGCAAAGGCGAATAATCCGTATCTTGCCCAAGGATACGATCCAAATGATCCCATCAGCTACATAATGTACTTGGATTGCAATAACCTGTATGGTTATGCCATGTCCGAGCCTCTCCCGACAGGAAAATTTCGATTTTTAGACACTGACGAAATTACTAAATTCGACTTGGACACTAAATCGACAGACGATGACATGGGTTATTTGTTGGAAGTGGACTTGGACTACCCTTCGCATCTCCATGACGCACACAACGATTACCCCCTTGCACCTGAGAGACTGAACATAAGACCTGACATGATATCGCCTTACGCACAGTCCGTTTCACGCAAAATTTCGGCAAAAATTGATTCTGGCACCGAAAAGTTGGTACCCAACCTCATGCCAAAGACCCGGTATGTTGTTCATTACCGTAACCTACAATTCTACCTCAAAATAGGCATGAAATTGACCAAAATACATAAAATTCTGGAATTCCAACAAAGTCGGTGGCTGAAAAAATATATCGACTTCAACACATCCAAACGTCAGGCAGCAAAATCTTCGTTTGAAAAAGATTTTTATAAGCTAATGAACAACTCTATCTATGGAAAAACCATGCAGAATAATAGAAAACATCTGTCCGTTAAACTTGTAATGAATGCAACTCGTGCTAAAAGATTCATAGCTCGGCCAAATTTTGAATCGTACACCATAATAAACGAAGATTTGACAGTGATAAAATTGACCAATTCAAATGTCTTCCTCAATAAGCCTCTTTATGCCGGAATGTGCATTCTTGACATTTCAAAACTAAAGATGTACGACTTCCATTACCAACACATAATACCCCTTTACGGAAATGCTTGCAAACTCCTGTTCACAGACACCGATAGCCTTTGTTACCATATCTTTACACCAGACGTATACAGGGACATGCAGCTTAACATTGACGAATATGACACCTCAGACTATCCCTGTGAGCACTTTATACACAGTCGTGCAAATGCTAAGGTCATAGGCAAGTTCAAGGATGAATGCAATGGGGAGGCGGTTTTAGAGTTTTGTGGGTTAAGATCAAAAATGTATAGTCTTCTTTTGCCTAACAACAAGGAGAAAAAGACTGCTAAGGGAATTCAGCGTGGGTTTGTGAAGAAGAATATTCGACATGCAGAGTATCGCGCTTGTATTTTTGATGAAATCACAACAAGTTCCAAATTCTGTGCTATTCGAAGCACAAAACACGAATTGCACACTTTAGAAATAAGGAAAGTTGCCCTGTCGCCTTACGATGACAAGCGTTACTTGTTAAATTCTTCTGAATCTTTGTCTTATGGTCATGTGAAAATTGCTTCTCTTATATAATGTACATATTCTATGAAAGTTTGTGAAAATGAATACTGTAAATAAAAATAGCAAAAGGACATTACGTGTTGTAAATATAAGAAATTTCGTATAACTCTTGAACATTGGATAGTAAAAGTATTGCATAATCGTATATTGAAATGACACTATTCTAATGAACATTCGTATAACTGTCGAAGATTGTAAATAAAGGTATTGCATAATGACGCAAAGTATTGCGCAATTGCATATTCTGTCGAAAAGGACGCTATTCTAATGAACATTCATATATTCGTTGAACATTGTGAAATAAAAGTATTGAATAATCGTTTATGTTGAAGAAATAAAGATTGTGTTGAAAGAAAAATGTCAAACTATTGTGTTTGTTATTTCATACTTAGAAATTTTCTTATTATGTTTCTCGCTCTCTGATTGGACACATATTCCTGGGCTGATGAAATTCTCGTACGCTGATTGGGTGACACTTCCTGCGATAGCAAGATTCTCGCACGCTGATTGGTCGCAGCTTTCTGGGTTTCTCACATGATTGACAGGTCCTTGGCATGCTGCTTAGCACCGATTAATACATAACACAGCGATTGGATTGCCGTCATATTTGTGCGGATAAGACCGGAAGCGCGGCGGATAAGACCGGAAGCGCGGCGGATTAGTACAATAGCGCTGCGGATAAGTCCGGTACCGCGGCGGATTAGTGCGGCGGCCCTGCGGATTAGGGTAATAGACCTGTATTATAGCGGTGGATTAGGATAATAGATAATTAGCAAGTCATTAGCACTATAAGGTAATAGATAATTAGCAAGTCATTAGCACTGTGGATTAGTATAATAATTAATTAATGAGCAATTAGTATAATAGATAATTACGCTAATAGTCCATTAATGGGTCATTAGTAAGGAGGCGTGGCTCATTAGTAAGGGGGCGTGGCCCATTAGTGAGTGGGCGTGGCAGTGGGCGTGGCAGGGGGCGTGTCTCATTAGCGATAAGCCGGGGATAAGCCTTCCTTTGTTCTTAGACTGTCTGTATTACACTACTTAGGTGGTCAACAGAAGAGTAAGCTAGGAGCTGACCAACTGGTGAACGGTTTACTATCAAAACCGCGCACACAAAACCGCGCACACAACACCGCGCACACAAAACCGCGATTCACAAAACCGCGCACCCTCAGAAACGCGCACGATCATTACCGCGCTTGTTTGCGGCTTAACTGGACGTTTACTTGGCATGAATTTGATGACGTCACGGATATTGGCGCTAAAATTTGAATAAGTGAGATAGTCATCTAAATTTTTTACATTAACATTTTCATTTGAATAACCTATCCGCCAGTATAAAACTTTCCACATTATATTGTGTATAACATATATTTGTCTGCATTCTAAATCGTTCACGACCTATCGAGACACCCTATTATTATTATTATTCTTGAACATAATTCCCATGTAGGATTAGACGTTAAAATTTATCTACACTGGCTACGTGAATTAGTCTTAACTAGTTCGCCATTTCATAAGCTAGACCTATAATAGGCCTATTTAGGCTATATGATCAGGTAAGAAGCTAACGGATTTATTATCACTCTACACTTTCGAACTATTTCACAGAGTGTTTGAATGATCGATTGGGCTTTGATGATAGTCAACATACAACCGCTGTACAAAACAAGTGAATGAAGAAAGACACAATTAAACAAGTAAATTAATTAGTAAAATTAAAGGATAGATATAAATGAAACTAAACAGTTCAAGCTCTAATTACTGATGTTCAATTGTTCACTAGTGCAAAATAGGCTAGGACGTGCATAAACCCACTGTAAGAATTATTAGAGCCTATTAGTAGCAATCGCCGAAATTAGGCTACACAAAGGCTTGGGCCTACTGCCGAACATGTTCACCAAACACGTCCCCTTTCATTTTGGCCAACAGAGATCAATTCTAGCAAGTATAGACCATGTTCTCATTAACGCGCGCAATTGTCTCTACTAATTATAGACTAATGCGTAGATTATTAAAAAGTTCATTATCTGGAAATTAAGTAGGACCTGCCGAATAGGCCTAGTTCTAGAACAGACATACACATTTGAGAAGTGTTTCAAACAAAGACCGATAGGCCTAAGATTGCATTTTTAAATTCAGTGATGAACCACATCATGACTTGGTTTGTCTCTTTGATGTTGAGTCTTACACAAGGTAGGTCTAATCATTGCTTTAATTCGTCTTCAAATTCCATGAATGTAATAACGATCTGAACAAAACTTGGAGAAATATTAGACTGTTGTTAAATTGTGGTAATAAATCTATCAATACGGATGTATTTGTATTTAATGGCATAAGCACCTCTGATAAATCTGAGATTGCTAACAGGTTTAATGACTATTTTGTAAACATTGGCCCTGATTTGGCCTCAAAAATAGATATACTAGGAGACCAGCCTACATTTGACAAATTTTTGACTGACTCCCCGTGTGCCTCTATGGGCCTCTTAACTATAACTGAGAAGGATGTTACTGATGCGGCTGACCAAATACGGGTCTCCTCAAGTTGTGGAGTTGATGAAATTGACCCTAGAATTGCTAAAGCTACAATTCTAACCATAGCGCAGCCACTTGCAAAAATTATCAATTCATCCTACTCCTCGGGAAGTGTTCCAGCAGACTTAAAGATTGCCAAAATTATTCCTCTTTATAAATCTGGGGAAAAAAGTAAGGTAAACAATTACAGACCAATCTCGATTCTTCCATACTTTTCTAAATATTTTGAAAAAATCATGCACAATAAGCTAATGGATTATCTAACTAAAGTGAATCTGCTATCACCTAGCCAATATGGCTTCCGTAAGGATCATTCCACGTTTATGGCATTATTGGACATGCAGTGTAAAATTACCGACACAATAGATAATAATGAATTTTCTCTAGGAATATTTTTTGACCTGTCGAAGGCTTTCGATACTGTGGACCACAAAATTCTTTTGAAAAAACTGGAGCATTATGGAATTAGGGGTATTGTTTTGAACTGGTTTTCTGATTACCTTACAAACAGATCCCAGTGTGTTTGCTTTAATGGCTCATTATCTGGAAGTAAACGTATTACCTGTGGGGTTCCTCAAGGATCCATTTTGGGGCCATCACTATTCTTAATTTATGTCAACGACTTATCAAAAACCTCAAGAATACTCCATTTTGTGCTGTTTGCTGACGATACAAATGTTTTTATTTCGGATAAATCTTTGGAGTCTCTGTTTAAAAGAGCCAACTGTGAGCTTCAGCTAATCTCTTCTTGGTTCAAAGCAAACAGACTGTCTCTTAATATTGAAAAGACTAACTTTATAATTTTCCGCTCCCATCGCAAATCTTTGGGCCTACCCCCTCATGATTTTAGGATTGCCATGGATGGGAAATCTATCTGTCAAGTTTCATCCTGTAAGTTTTTAGGTGTATATATTGACCAACATTTGACATGGAGGGACCACATCAACCATATATCTAAAAAATTGCTAAAACATTAGTATATTGTCTCGTGTAAGACATTGCTTACCCAGAACTTCTTTGATTGGTCTGTACTATGCCCTAATTTTCCCATACTTATCATATTGCATTATAGCATGGGGCTCTAACTATCACTGTCGCTTGAATGCATTGGAAATTCTTCAGAAACGTGCTATCCGTGTGATATTTGGTCTGCACTGGAGTTCAAGCACTAAACGTACATTTCTTGAACACAAAATTCTACAGCTATGTGATATTACTAAATTGCAAATAGGACTGTTTATGTTCAGGTATCATCATCGTATGTTGCCTCCCAACTTTAATGGATTCTTTTCCCTCGGCTCTGATATCCATGACCATGACACCAGGTCATCTAATAGTTACCGGTGTGCCAGAGCAAGACTCAATCTTAAGCAATTATGTATTAAATGCACTGGCCCACCGGTATGGAATTCTCTTCCTGAGGACATAAGAACTGCTGTTTCCATCAAACATTTTAAAAACAAACTAAAGTACTTTTTATATTTGTGTAAGTTATAATGGGGATTTAAAAATGTTTATGGAACTGCCTCCTCCTCCCCGTCTGAGTGAGATATATGCTTGACCTTATGATGTTCTCAGGCTTTGCATTTACATTTGTTAATAGTGTGTGGCCCTCTGTAACAGTTATTCTGCTATTTTTTGTGAACCGCTTCATATTCAACCTAACCTGATGTATGTGGACTGGTGGAATTATTTTTTTGATCCTCCACATTCACCTTTGCAAGAATTAAGTTTGTAAATGAGCCAGCCGAGTCTTAGCGGGTCTTTTAGACCTTTGTCGGCTGACTCATTGACCTGCACTAATATTAAGTTTATAGCAATTTTCTTGTTGACTTTTTGTTGTTATTAATGTCTGTTACCGTTATGTGAATATTGATGTGACATGCAAGTCAATAAACAAGTCAAGTCAAGTCTTTACCAAAAAGTGCCATTTTAAAGAGTACATTAATTTTTGCGAATTTAGACCCGTGATGTGCTTGCAGCAGAATCTCGCTAAGTAGCCTACGTAAAACGCAATTCATTTGGCTGGGCGGCCGTCGGCAACTTGAGAATATTGATCTGCCTCTGCTAGCTCAACTGTTTCCGGATGTTACTTTCTCTTCCACGGTCCGTGACCTGGGTGTCACCCTTGACTGTGAACTCAGTCTCACCCAGCATGTTAACCTTGTCGCTCGAAGCTGTTATTATCAGCTTCGTCAACTCCGAGTGATTGCTCGCTCTCTCTCTCATGATGCGCTAGTTGTGCTTGTTCACGCCTTTGTAACTAGTCGTATTGACCATTGCTGCTCAATCCTTGTTGGCCTTCCCCTTGGGGTTCTGGGACGGCTAGATCGGGTTCTACGCTCTGCTGCCCGACTCATCGGACGAATTCCTAAATTTTCGCCTGTCTCTGCTTACATGCGTGATGTGCTGCATTGGCTGCCAATAGCCCAACGCATCAATTACCGCATTGCTGCCCTTGTTTCTCGCTGTATTCTTGGTTTTGCTCCATCTTATCTGCGCGTTCTCTGTCGTCCTGTCTCTGACATTGAGGCGCGTCGGGCCCTTCGCTCCGCTGCGAAGGGACAACTGCTTGTTCCACGGGCTCGCTTAGCTACCAGACAGCACCGAGCCTTCTCGGTTGTGGGACCGTCAATCTGGAATGACTTCCCCTCAAACCTCCATTTCCTCCACCTGTCTAGTCAATCTTTATTTCTCAAGTCTCTTAAATCTTTTTTCTTTGGTCGTGGCTGGGCTGGGAGCGCCTCTGAGTAGTTTCTTGAAGAGGCGCTATATAAATTCTAATAATGAATGAATGAATGAATGAATGAATGAATGAATGAATAAGAAAGTAAGTAGACTTTAATTGCATCTGAAAACCAAACGTGTATTACACAATAACGAAACTATTGATCGGCATGCATTACAAAATGAGCACAAGAGCAGATCAAGACATGTCACGCGCACAACTAAATAAAACTCTGGATAAACCAGCTAAAAAACTGTTTTTAAACAACTTCTAAATAATAGGCCTAAGAGACTGCACAAATGGATGCCCTCTTTTGCGAAGTAGGGAGTTCTCCTCATGAAGAATTTGATTTTTATTCATAAGCTTAATTGTTTATATTTAACCTCATGTAGGCTACGCTTGTTTTTAAAAAACTCTTTTCTTCTTTCCTTCCAGTCAGCATTTCGCAAATTTCACCCCACTGATGTAGTTATTCTCTCTGTCGAGTGACTCGAGTCTGTCCAATAATTCTAAGGACCATATTTTCGCCATATAATGGATAGGCCTACCGATAGAGTGATAGATGGCCTTACGTGATCTACCTGAAACCTTCGAAACTGTCGACAATGTTATCTTGCTAAATCACTTTGAGCCTTGAGGTTGTTGTCGTATCAGGTCTTGTCCAACACGGCGACAACACAGTTGCTCTCCACACTCAATCTAACAATCTATTTTTGTTAGCGAAGAAATTCAAACCTATACTACTCTACTACTCCCTTATGGTATATTTGAAGATTGTTCTCTTAGCTCATCACCCTTCACAGTGTACGAAATTCCAATAGGTAGGCCTAACTTTACATTGCCTTCAATTATTAAAATTTCTCATCTAACTGTCTCACTTTACTAGTTAACCTTGTAACATAATTCTGCGTTGGGTGGCACAAAATGGATCATTGGTCAAACATTTTGAAACGCTCTTACATGCAATCAAAGTAAAGTAACTTGACGCAAATCAAGCAGCCTTAAAGAGTTCATAGTAGCCTAACTCTGATAAAAGTAACTCCAGAAAATTGCCAATCATGGCATACATCACCAATCCCGCAATAACTGCATTTGATACCCGCAGAAAAATATGATCTCACTAGTAACCTACTAATGAAATACACAAGCAAAATTTCATCCCGTGAAACGTTTCGAACCGTAACGATGAAGTTACGATATGTTGCCAACCTTTCAGGTTCCTCCTCCCCAGATAATCTTAGTATAGTGTAGGCCTATGTAAAATGTAGGCTACCGACGCTTAATCATAATATGATTGTCCTGATAGGCCTACGTGTGCAAAAAATTAGTGGTGTAAGCTTAATGCTAGCACAAATTTATATACCGTAGTTATATTGTATTGTATTGCATAAAAACATTTATAAGGCGCCTCTACTAGGGTGAACCATCCAGAGGCGCTCCCAGTGCGCAAGGCCACGAGAGAAGAAATAGGTTTTGAGAAAAGAAAATGAGGAGTAGGGATTACCAATTATTAGAAGTTGAGACCGAGTAGATGGAAACAGAGTATTCCAAAGAGAGGGACAAATTGATGTAAAGGATCGGGACTGAGCCAGAGCCGTTCTAATACGAGGAACTAGAAGATCAAATCTATTTGAAGAGCGAAGTGGGCGATGTGAGGAGGCTGAAAGAGGACGGTGAATTTCATTGGCTAGATATTTCGGGGCAAGTGTGCTTCGGAGACCAAGACGAGGATTTTAAACTTAATGCGCGCATTTAGAGGAAGCCAATGGAGTTGTTCAAGCATGAACGTAGAAATATGAGAATAGCGTGGATGGCGTGCAATTAAATCTGGCTGCAGCGTTTAAGACCGACTGTAAAGGTGAGAGACGAACCTTAGGCAGACCAATTAAAAGAGAATTACAGTAGTCAATTGTGGAGCAAATGAAAGCATGAATCAAAGTGTTAAAAACAGAAGATGAAACATTAGATGAAACGTAGGCATAATTCTGCTGTTAATCATTATCAAGCCATTATCCATACGCATGAAAAGAAGTAGCCTAGGCTAAACAGAAGTTTAATGTTCCTTGAAATCGCTGAAGAAATTCTTACGCAGACATTTTTATGAATTCATCTGATTCTCTCGAACTTTGTGTCTCCGATTCCGCTGCTTTAACGCGTCCGTCTGTTGCGCAGAGAACCTTTCTAGCCTTGAACCTGTTGCAAAAACGATACTTTTGTTTACTAATAATATTATGGTTCACCATTGTAATCCTCTTAGTTGACCTACATTCTGAATTGTAGCACTGCTTATGAGCTATTTTTGCAAAAAATACTCTAATTATCTGTTTAATTTAATAATGTGCATTCTTATTTCTGTATAATTAAGGCCTATAACAAGAGTAGGCAGTTTTATAGCCTATTGGAAATCGTAACCCAACTATGGGTGAGCTGTGGCTTTTTGTAGGGCTCCATTTGTAGGTCTACTTGATGGTTGCTTGTTTGATATAATATTATAATGTTGATATGAGTTCAAGTAAGCTATACTAAACAAGATGAGAACATATCATTAATGTCTATTAATATTATTGTGGGTCACAGTATTAGGCCCTAGGTTATGCAGTAAGACATAGCCTAGGGATACCTGCTAAGTCTAGTTAAATGGTATTCGCTTGTGATTTCTGCTTTGCACTGATTAAAATTACAGTAAATTATTGCAAAATGGCATCAAATTCAACAAGGTCGACGGTATTGTATTTAGAATAATTATTGTTGGCTTTGAATGTAGGTTTCTTTAAAATAGGCTTACTGTAAACTGTAAGTTTCTAAAGTATAATTTGCTTAGAACAGTCATAATCTCTTGACTCTTGTATGCCCATTCAAAGTTTCACTAGAAATTTAATAGTTTGAAAAATTAATACAATCATCAAAAAGATATTTTAATATATCACATAGCAGTCTTTAGAACCATTCTATGCTTCCTAAAACTATACTAACTCTTCATTACTCACCTTGCATAAAAAACAAGCAACAAAAGGAGGCACAAAGTTGCAACGAAAAGCGCAATTGATACTATTAGCATAATCATCCACTTCGATTCGCCTTCAGGAGCAGGTGTATCATTATCTAACACATAAAACATGTAAGCTTACAATTACATGACTACGTTGTTAATTGAATTTTTTAATTGACTCAACTAATATGCATGCGATTCCAAAAAATTTAAATAGTTACGGTACTTTCTAAAATCAACAGGCCTTACAGTACGTCTATTCATGTTAAGGTTGGCAATTTACCGTACGTACATGTAGTCTTGACTGTGTCCTAAACCTACCGCCTTCTGGCAGCTTAATAATAGACTTAGGCCTACACGAGAATTTTCATTTGCTCATATTTTTCACTCCTATTGAATACCTAGCAAATAAACAAGTCCCCTTTATTTGACACTTAAAAGTCACAATTAGTTCAGATGTAAGAACACAATTAAAGCGAACAAGTTCTAAAACAAGACACGCAGATAAGTAGGCCGAAGTTGTACTAACAAATAAGGTAAAACTAACCAAACGCAAGTGAGATATTATAAGTCTGCTCTCCATAGCGATATGTCGCAGCGTAGTAGACATGGTGGAAAACGAAAGAACACTCGGGATTGCACAGTACATTCTTAGTGTCATCAAGAGGACCCTTGTGCGCCCCTTCCACAAAATGCACATCTAACAAGACATAATTATAAACATGTAGTAAACAGATCTACCGAAAATTCTTTATGCGCTTGTTTTACTCAATTCTGGCATCCGGTTTTTCAAAAACATTCAAAATATTTGCAGACATGAAAAAGCAATAGGCCTATCTAAAGATAAAAACTCTGTAGGCCAATGCGTAGATATTTTCATGCGTATGTTCAAGCAGCAAATTATATAGGCTAGAATTAGCCTACAATAGGCCTACTTTGAATTAGCCTAGGCCTATATTTTTTTTAAAATATTGTCATTATGAAGTAAAAAGTCTATAGGCCTATCGAATAAAGAATTCATGTTTTTGTCTCGCAAGTCCATTTATTTGCAATTAAACTGTTTAACTGAAGGTTAATTGAAAGAATCGCTGTTTGAATGTGGAAAAATTATTTAAAAGTTATCGCTAAGTCTTGTTATTTTTGTCTGATCAACCACAGTAAAATATTACTTTGGTTGCAAACGATATTCATTTACTCACAGTTTACGGTAAGTGTTTCCGATGTCCAACTTTGACCGCCTATAATCAGCGAAGAATCAACAGAACCATCGACTTTGGCGATGATGACGGACTTGTCAAGCTCCTTAGTTGGTCGCATGCTGAACGCAGATACAACAGTGAACGCTCTCTTGATAGCCACCGTTGCATTCTTTTGCGAAACGTTTTTGGATAGACTCCAGCGAATGGCGGGATCCTTATTGCCTGAGAAATGTAGACTGCAGGAGGCAAGAATACTGTCCTCCGGTATTTTGACCACGTTTTCTCCCATAAAACCACCAGGCGGCATGTCCATATTGCAGTTCCAGTCATCTAAATAATGATAATTATGCATCGTAGAGTAGGCTACTGCAAAATCAATCTTAGAAAAGATAATTGAAGGGCAATAATTTGTCCTCATAATCTGTTTTATAGGCTACTCCGTCGCTGGAGCAGCGCAATAATTCTCGACAAATCGACAGCCATTTACGGTATTTTCTCTTATGAAACTTGGCAGGTAAACACAACCGAGCTCCTGTATGCTGGGCAACTATTAAGTGCCAATCAGGGTAGTCCATCGCTTTCGTGATCTAAATACTATCTATTCTTTCAACGCTATTTATCCATCAGTCCCATATTATAGTTTTACGAAAATCCTTATAATCGATCCAGCTTCCATTTAGGCAAGGATTAATCATCTCATCAGTTCAGCCTCTTTTTAGGCAACGAATATTATTTCATCATTCAGACTTCTATTTTACAACAACATGTCTTAAATTATAGTAAGATCTCACTTCCATTTATTAAAAAATATATCTCATCAACCCGACTTATAGTTAGGAAGAAATCTTTTATCATTCAAACTTGTATTCGACCGACGCTATAACCGATGCAATGGTGAATAATTTGGAACGCTACAGCAACATAGGTTATTACCCATTAAAGAGTTATAGGCCTACTTGACGGAATTCGATAGTTACCTAATGTTATGAGTTCGGCCGATATGCTCTTCCCAAGTCCAGAATTCTCAATGCAGTTGTAGGTGCCTGCATGCTTCATTAGGACGCCGGTTATGACGAGGTCGTATCTTCCTTGATCTCTGTCGATGTCAATTGTGATCCTGTCGTCTGCGCTGTCAACCAAGCCACCGTTGCCAATGTACAGGAAGACTCCAGTTTTAGAGTTGACAGGGGTCCACTCCCAGTACACTGGCTTTTTTAGATCCCAGGAGCACTGAAATCGAACGGTTCTACCAATGGTAGCGAATGTGTCCTGGGGAGATATGTTTTCTCCGTGAGTACCTGCAAAATTAAAGTTAGATAGCAAGGTTATGGGGTTATATCGTATAGAAACAGAAATAGACTAATTATATTATCTGTTTCGTTGTTTAAAATTCTGAAAGGTCAAGAGTGCAAGAGCAGATTGGACAGTAGACCTACCCAAAGCACTTACCTGACAGCGGGCTTGTATACTACAATATAGCAGATAGGCGAGCAACTTTGTTATGTCGGTATCCTGCAGTGTTACAGCTAGGCTATAAAAATAAACAGGAATGTCGTAAATGAAAATCGACCTTACCTGAAATGAAAGAAAAGAATCCACTGAAGAGGAATGCTGCTTGAAATAGGCCTACGTTTTTGATTGAACTCGTCTTCCACCTCTCGATCAAAATGCCTGACAGGAGATTCCCTACGAAGAAAACCTTGTAGCCAGAAATTCGAAGGGAAGTTTTTCTCTCTTTGTTTGCAGATTTATCGCTTTCTAGGATTCTGTGTGATCTGGGTCTTTTTCGCTGTGCAGGCAGCACATCAACAGTTTCAGCTGCAACATTTTCATAGGTTGAAAAATCTGTCTCGGCTTCATCAGGAGTTGCAATATTTTGGTCAAATTCGATTACCTTGGCGTTTGATGGGTATTCAAGCCCAGCACTGTCATTTTCAACATCATCCAGGTCACATTCTTTCACTAGTTCAGAGTTCGCATCACTTGTGGATTTCTGTTCAATAGGGTCATTTTCAGTGTCATCCTGGCCACACTTCTTCATCAATCCATCGTTTGCAGCACCTGTGAATTTCTCCCCAATCGGGTCATTTTCAGTGTCATCCTGGTCACATTCCTTCATCATTCCATCGTTTGTATCACCTGTGAATTTCTCTCCAATCGGGTCATTTTCAGTGTCATCCTGGTCACATTCCTTCATCATTCCATCGTTTGTATCACCTGTGAATTTCTCTCCAATCGGGTCATTTTCAGTGTCATCCTGGTCACATTCCTTCATCATTCCATCGTTTGTATCCCCTGTGAATTTCTCTCCAATCGGGTCATTTTCAGTGTCATCCTGGTCACATTCCTTCGTCATTCCATCGTTTGTATCACCTGTGAATTTCTCTCCAATCGGGTCATTTTCAGTGTCATCCTGGTCACATTCCTTCATCATTCCATCGTTTGCATCACCTGTGAATTTCTCTCCAATCGGGTCATTTTCAGTGTCATCCTGGTCACATTCCTTCATCAATCCATCGTTTGTATCACCTGTGAATTTCTCTCCAATTGGGTCATTTTCAGTGTCATCCTGGTCACATTCCTTCATCAATCCATCGTTTGTATCACCTGTGAATTTCTCTCCAATCGGGTCATTTTCAGTGTCATCTTGGTCACATTCCTTCATCATTCCATCGTTTGCATCACCTGTAAATTTCTCGCCAATCGGGTCATTTTCAGTGTCACCGTGATCATAGTCTCTGATTACTTCATCGTTCGCATCACCTGTGAATTTCTTTCCATAAGGGTCATATTCGGGACTTGCTTCATCACTGTCATACTCTTCGTGTATTTCACTTTGACACTCTTTGTTGCATTTTGAACCCACGAATTCATCATGGATTGGATCATCCACTGGATGTTCATCTCTCAGTTCAGTCTCTTCGTGTGATTTTAATTGGTTTCCATCTCCGTTTGTCTCTTCAGACCGTGCTGAAGTGAACTGAAACTCATCTGGAATTTCCTCAAACCAGAATTGTTCTTCCACGTTGTCATCTTCATTCTCATCTGGATGCGACGAGTGTTTCGGATCTTTTCCGAACACTTCCCATATTTCATCCCATCCGTTATCGTCGAATTCCTCCATCGATTCTAGTAGACGTCAACACGTTCTCTGTCTGCAACTCGGTCTAGATGAAAACAAAATCGAAATTTAGGACTACCGTTTATTGAAATTCAAATGAAACTCTGTGCAAGAACAGCAACTCTTGTGCGAAGAAAACAACCACTAGCACTAGCGTTGAGCTAACCTATATTTTCTGAGACACGGTGGGTGATTTTGATTAAAGAAGGCATTCAGCTGGTGCCATGCAAGCGCAAGAAGCACATAGGTGTAGGCTAGAGTTTTCTTGCTTGAGCAGCGGTGCGTGGCCTTCTACAAAGGGCTTCCTTCAAATGGAAATGGGCCTGTCTCTTGCTTGGCTCTACGACCATGACGGCATCACAAAGAGAGAAACTGGAGGTTTTGAGGGCTGCTGTGAAAGAGGAGCCTAGGATATCATATTATCTAATAATAATAATATTATATGCTGTTTTAATAGTACATTTTATTGTAATCACGGCCTATCTTGGTTGCTTAAAGTTGTAATCGGGGGACCTGTTTTTTGTTTTAACATTTAATTGTAACCTATTCCAGACCAGGTAACTTGAGATAAAAGAGAGATAGACGGAGACTGACAGACAGACAGACAGACAGACAGACAAACAGAGACAGACAGAGAGAGTATAAAGCAGCAGTCTCGTGGACACAGTCACAGAGTTTAAGGATAAGTTATAACATCGGACTATTAGGAGTGATCCAGGTTAATTTGCGGTGGTTCGAACACAGACCTGGCTGTGTCTTATGAACCACTTAGAACTCTTGCAGTGATATGTAGGCCTAACGAGGTACCTCGAGATGCACTGTTCAGTAGAACAGCAAACCAGCAGATTCATTACCGTCACGGGCGAGCAGTGCACTGTTCCAGTAATGAACGATATAATATAAATTCATGAAAACCAATGATGAGTTGGTAGCTGATACAGAAATTTCAAAGCCCATGAAGAATGAAATCGTCTATAGACAGATATAATTATATAGATCTACCCAGAGCCTAGTTCCATATCTTATTACCATTAACCTCTTGCATGGTCCTGTCTTTAAAAAATATAGGCCTACGTGCCAGTTATCGTTGCTCTGAGAATGTTAGAGTTTGCAATAAGTTAACGATATGCATGAACGTCATTTATGAATAAGGGAGTTGTCCTAATAATGTCGACGCAGCAGTGAAACGGAGGAAGGTTGGTAGTTTAGTCTTGACTCATCTCTGCTAAGACTCTAAACTCCAGAGAGTAGTCCAAGCATGACGGCTAGCATTGAGAGGTCTCACACACAATGTCATGTTCCTCACGCACTGTCCAACACTAGTGCAAGTCGCTTCACGTTTCGATAATCTTGGCTTGTGTGCTGGCAGTCTGCGCAAAGCATTGCGTTGACTAGCCAGAGTCGAGTCTGGTTCTTCAAGTTAGTAGACCCAGTGTGCTTCTTACTTTCTATTTTTGTTGGTTTGAAAAACAAACTTTATAACATACATGCAAGTCACGTGCACCACTGGGTATGGTTATTAGGGCAGAAACCCGCATGCAGTCATGTGTGTACACTGTGTAGGACCCATATGTACCAAGCACAAATAATTTTAATAATAACACTAAGCTATACAGCTACACGCATAGCAATTAGACCTTAGGCTATTATAAGTAGGCTATAGGTCTACATTTGCACTATGTTACGGTTCTTGGCGGTTATTTAGCAGTAGTCACCTTACAACCGTAATAATTATGATAGCAATTATTTGAGGCAACATGTATTTCACCACATCTATAATGACACCAAGTTTCAGATAGGCCTAGGCCTAACTCTAAGATGCATAATAGGCTTAATGAACATCTTAAAACTATAAAGTCACGACTGTCAGTGCCGGTTAAGTTCTGAGAAGGATAGTGATCATTATCACTTTGAAGTTCAACTTCCCTATAAGCTTATAAAGGATGCACAGTGGCAGAACAGGCTTATCCACAGCGAGCGAGTTGTAACTAGAAAACAATATTGCAGATTGGGACAATGTTGCTGACTATCCTGCTGCTTCATGGTTTGATAACTGGTAGGCTATTGTAACCGTATCGCATAAATTTTTACACGTTTGATCGTCTATCTTCAAGTGATTGGTCGTTGATGCAACTTCCTGTTTCACTCATAAACTTTCAGTTTAAACCTACGCTAGACACGACGCCGTTGCCTCGGGACTTCGTGTCTGGATTCATTGTCAATATAATAAATTTTTAACACAAAAAATTCACGCAGTCCGAATGGTGTGAACTGCATTTTTGTTCTGTCGACGGGAGCTGCTTCTGTAATAATATCGAAAAAAGTAATTTCAAGGTCATACAAAAAGTAATGGACTAAGCAAGAATCAGAGAAAATTATATATAGGCTAAGTCTCATAATTGTAAATATACATGTATGTGGGCCTATTATACGTGAATAATGTTACAGAAACTATTGACACATTGATAGCACAATAATAGGCGGCCCAGATTTATGTTTGACAAGCGTAGGCCTATAATTACTTCTGCATGTTGTTTATTCCGAATGCCTCAAACGAAGTTGCTTTTCCAGGTTATCTTCATGCATTTGGAGACGTTCAATTAAATACAACTGTAGCCGTGATCAGAGGTCAATCGGTGCGTTTACCATGCAAGAAAGATAAATCAAAAGAAACTATTCACTGGTATTACTATTCACTCACCAATACAAAACAGACGATTGTGTACAACGGAGAAGAAATGTCGCATCAATTTGGAAGCAGATTTTCAACAGATACGGAAAGACCCGGCCAGTGCGATTTGATGGTTAACGATGCTAAGGTTTCTGATGCCGGAACATATGAATGTTTGAGACACATTCCATCGCCTCAGCGTCCAGACCGAAGCACACCAGTTGTGATTAGTGCGATTCAACTAACGGTTATGGGTGAGAATTTTATTGCTCAAAGTTCTACCAGATTGGAAAAAATCACAGCATAAAATTATGAAAGACTTAGGCCTAATTGATAATTATAGCCCACACGATAAGATTGTATTAAATTTAATTTCTTAAAAATTTAAAGTTCAAGTAGCATATGCTTTAACAGAGTTCATATACTTTCAGTTTATATTTTATAAACATTGATGTAGGCCTAATTCCGACTAAAACAAAAAGGAATTAATACCTACATGTTAGTAGATTTGTGTTTGTTTTCAATTTCCAGACAATAATCCGTCATGCAGTTCCAGCACAAACAGTTCAACCATTGAAGAGGGCTACGTTGGTAAAGGCGATCTAGTTTACCTTTCTTGCAGCTTTTATTATTCAGGCAGTTCAAGGCCAGTCATTAAATGGATGCGAAATGGTCGCGAAGTTTCTCTAAATGGTACTTATCGCGTATTCTACCTTCCTAGCAACTTCAACTTATACGGAGCAACATCAAGCATTGCTGCAGATGTTGATGAATCTGATGAAGGCCTTCTCTACACTTGTGTTGCATCATTTGGCGATGTTCAACATCGTCAGATCGCTACGAGTTTCTTCAAAGTTCCGGATAAGTTTTTTCAATGCAACCTCACCATAACTGTTGCTTGTAAGTTGGCAACACTCACTGCTGTTCAAATCGTTCCCCCAATAGTCACCCATGATTGAATCAATGAGCCAACTGAGGCTCATGTATATAATAAGTTTGGCTGTTTAAAATAAAACACATGAATTTTGCTTCTGAGCAATTATTAGGCCTAGTAGAGGCCTGGTTCTTCTTATATGCACGGCATGAATTAACCTTCGCCACACGTATGGGGGTCAAATAGACCCCCAGGGGTATATTTTCTTCTGTAACTTTCTAAAATGTGGGCACCAAAAAGTTTCCTTTGGTGACTTTTCCTAAAAATTCCTCCTTGTCAAAATGGTATGAGTGACGTCATACGTTGACGCTTAGTTCTGACGCTGTGACGTAATTTTTGTGAGATCTTAGAGTGAAGTTCGTGTCCATATCAGTGTCCATACAATGAGGTGTATCTCTGCTTCTACGCAAGGTATCTTGAAGATTATTTTTTGTTTCCAATGTTTTAGGGGTCAGGGAATTCACTCCAGCTACTGACAAATGCCTGACCTTGACGGAAGACCTTGAAATTCAAGGTCACATGATTTTTTACATGACCATACTTATCTCTGCTACTATACCTGTTAGAACAACGAAGGTTTTCGGTTTCTATGGTTATTTGGTAGGCTACAAGGAACTCAACAAAATATAAACAAAACACAACTGTTCCAGTTGAGATAGGTAAGGTCACGTGCATAATCACGTGGCCTTGAATTTCTGAAAACAAATATTCAAGATAGCATGCGAAGAAGCAGAGATAGGCTACACCTGAAAAATCATGTGACCTTGAATTTCAAGGTCATCCGTGAAGGTCACGCATTTGGCAATAGCTGCAATGAATTCCCTGACCCAAAAAACATTAGAAACGAAACAAAAATTATCAAATTCCATGCCCAGGAACAGGTGTACCTTGGGGGTCATTTGGACCCCCAAGCATAGAAGACGTAGTTTTTTTGGTCGCGTATGGCGAAGGTTAAGGTTTGTATGGGCCTAAATTGGAAAGCTTGAGAGCATCAAGATGGCAAGACTTCTGTATTCTTGATTAGGCCTACTGTAACGCCCTGCCGTTATCTCAAACCGACGTGCTTAAGGTAAACTTCAGTAGGCTTTTTGTTCCTTTCTCCGTTTTGTATTATGTATGCGACCAAAATAATCATTCTACAGTTGCAGTAAGAAACGTGACGATCTCTCCAATCAAATCCCAGTATTTTCCAGGCGATCAGCTGCGTTGCGATGCAGAGGGAACGCCGAGTCCAACGTACGAATGGTCTCAGCTTGGTACTTCCAAGGTCGTTATGGGTCCAGTGATGATCATTGACGAGACGATGGCTGGCGAACATGAATACACTTTCATGTGCAATGCATCTAATGGAGTGAACGGTGAAAGGAAATCAATGACGTCAATTATCAAGTTTACTGTGCTTGGTGAGATTTTATCAATTTCAAATTCGTAATCCAGTTTTGAAGGAAACCTTGCTAAATCTGATAAAATCTGCTTGAAATATGCCTGTCTGCTTTCAACGAAGACCGCAACTAATAAAGTAGCCTATTTCAAATGAAAGTGTACGAACACTCGTCGGGGTGCATCCCATTTTAGACCTGTAGACAGTAGGCCTGAATCAATGATGAGGGTAAAGACTTTTAATGCATCGATCATTAGGCCTATAATAGAATTAAAATTAGAATAATTGCAGATAATATATCCAATTATAAAATTTATAAGACAACAAGACTCAACGGTATAATTAATTGTGAAGCTTAACATTTACTTTACAAAAAGGGAGAGCCTGGTATTCTGGATTGCCGATGGCTGGTGCTCTTGGCGGTGTCGGATTTCTGGCCATCGCGATATCCGTGATTTTGCTACAAAGGTTCTTGAGATCGAAATGCCGAGAGAAAAGGCTGACTGCAACTGTGGGTTAGTTTGATTGGTTTTCAAATCTACATTTTTCGATTAATACAAAAGGTCATTACAAGACTCGTCATTTAGGCTGTATGATCAATCTGCTGCTCAGCGTGTCGCCATTTAGATGAGTATTTATATTCTTGTTGGCCTATCTCCACAGCCAGAAACTAGGCCTGCTTTGCACGAAACAACTGTTACAGTACAATGTAGCCTACTGTAACAGTTGTTTCGTGCAAATGTAGTTTCAAATGAGAAAGTCACACCACCTAACACTACATAAGTTAAGGTCTACAATAGTTTTCAACATTCCACTTAGTCTAGGTGAATTGCAATTCAATCAACTCAGAAAAAGTTGCATCAAGCTACTTAGCTTCTTAGTCTCTCTCCCTCTGTTTAGCAAACGCCTGAAGATTAGGCCTATACGCAATACTGTAATAGACTGAATTGCACTAACCTATTAAGCGTAGGATTTGGAGCAGCAAGAAAGCTGTCACTAAATTTCACAATCTATTTTGTTTAAGACAACGGAGAAAATGGCGACCAAGTGAACGCAAGTCCCCAGCCTTCATCTCTCGATTATGAATCAGTCAACGAAGACATTGATCCTGTTATTATCATCACTGAGTCAACCGAACATCAGTTGCCATATTCAACCGATGAAAACTACTTTCCGCTGGTAGCAAGACCTGCAGCGGAGCCACCCATGGCTTATAGCCATCTCGAAACTCATTATCACCCAGCAATGGAAGAAGCCGATATCATAGATTCAGTTAGAGAGGCAGTTCGAGTCAATGCACATTACGTTAACGTCACAATAAACTAACACTTAGGTCAGCAAGGCCTAGTGCCTAAAGTCTTCTATTACTTATTCAATCTAAACTGATGAAAGCAATCAACAGACTTGAGACGGTGAATCAACATTTAGAGAAGGCCGATTCGACGCTTACTTTGTCAAGAAAATTAATGTAGACCATAATTATTATGATTTGATTTTCCACGCAGAAAAGGGAGCTTTAACCTACGAAGTTTCTGACACTGAAATGTTTCCCTTAGATTAAATGTGGTTTGATTGCGTGCAAAAACTGTGCATTGTACAGTAGGCCTATCAATGTGTGTGTGACACTGTGTGTGTGCTAAAAATTATGATGGCGACCAGGCGAGGAATGTGTTACAAGGTTGAATACAGGCCCGCCGACAGAAATTCCGGGCCCCTGGGCAGAGCAGTCACGGGCCCTAAACTATAGGCTCTTTGAGCATTTTAAAATAAAAACATATAGGCCTAATAGGCTTACAGAAATAACAAAGGTAGCCTATGAGTACACCTATACGAATATACAATATACAATATATTTATTATTTTAATCAGTTCTTAATTTTAAGAATTAAAATGTCTAATATTATGGTAATGAAAAACCAGTTTTCATTGATTTAACTGCAGCAAAATTGTTTATAATATCCCCGTTGGTAGGCTAAATTATTTTGGGAAATCATATTCTATTGCAAGACCATTCAGTCTGTCTTGCTTCATAACAAATCGTTAGGCCTAAATAGGTTAGGCCTATACTTTCAATTTGATTGAACTTGCTGAAAGATCTTTCAAGCTACTCAGTCTGAACTGTCTGATGGCAGAGTGCTAACATCAAAGCCAAACCTTTCTACAGTTTCGATAATTTCAATGTTTTCATGATTTTTATTTTTGATGCTATCTTTTGGAATTACGATAGCCTACTAACACCATAATAATCTTCATTTCATCGCTTTGGTTATTTCAAGATTTCGTATTAGCTTTTTCTTTCGTTTTTTTTGCTCAAGATGTGTTTATTCCATCGTTACGAAAGAAATTTATAATTTAGATTTGTTGACTTGATGATTGAAATCGGACAAACGCAAACACTTGTAGTTATAGGCAGCATAATAGGCTATGTGACAGTAATAAACTTCGCAGAACTGATTAGGTTGTTATAAATGACGGTTTAATAATAATAATAATAATAATAATAAATTATTATTTGGCCTAATAATAAAAATATTAAAATATAATAATAATAATAATAATATTAATAATAATAATAATAATAATAATAATAATAATAATAAATAGTTATAAAATAAACAATAATGATTATTATTTTCAGAAAGCCCGGGCCCCCTAAAAGTCGCCGGGCCCCTGGGCATTTGTCCCCCTGCCCCCCTCTCGGCGGGCCTGGTTGAATAGCACCTGCGAATAAACTGATAAAACACATGTTAATAAAAACAGTTTAACGTGTATTATTGAATCCCAAAATCAAATTTATGCAAATTACCATTCATTAGACAATAAACGTAAAATAGTCCACTGTCTGCGTAGGCCTATATCCAAGTCTGCATGAACCGTTCAGACTTATGCTTTGATCAGAAATATCCGAATGAAACAAGATTACACTAGACTTAGTCTGGGCCTCTGGTTCAACGCAGATACGATGCTGCAAGCCTGTAAAAGGTGATTTGAGTCAAAATCTTAATTACTCAATATTGACAAAACTCAATAAACTTTTGTTTAAATACGATTACAGAGATAAAAGAAGAGCAACAATATCCGATCATTGAGTCGTCAATAGCCTACTAAAATATTTTTTTATTGCTAAATACAAGAATCCTTCCGTCCTTTGTTTCACTGCCGCTTCTTGCGTTGTCAGCTACATACAATCTGCTTTTATCTTCGTCCAAGTACATTCTCCTTGCCCTACGTAGGACGTTCGCTGAAGAAGGAATGATCTCCTTGATAAACTTCATGTCTTTGCCTAAAAGCAGTATTCTGCTGTTATTACAGTCGTTCACTAATATGCAGCCGCTTTTATCGATTGCCAAGTGATACGGCCCACACAGATGCTTTTCATCAGATCCTTGTACTCTACCATATGAGTTTATAACCCTACCATCTAGGTCAATTAGACAAACGCGATGAAACGCGCTGGAATGGTCTCCTCCTTCGCAAACTAAGTACTGCGTATTAGGACAGACCAGTCTTATTGCGTGCCATGATTTCACGCCATCGATCAATTCAATTGAGCGTATCAGTTCCCCATTGGACGTGTACTCTTTTAATTTACAGGACAGGTACCCAGCCATTAGGACGGTGTGCTCAGACGTTACAGACAAGCATCCCACATCTTTGCCCGTGCTCCAATTTATCTGCTCCATTTTCCCCCTAGGCCTATCTTTAACCCGAAATATGCAAGCTGTACCCCAGTCACAGACATAAAGACAATTATCAAATTTGCATGATACAATATCATTTGGATTAATTAATCTATCTACTGATAAATTTTTAAGAAACATTAATTCATTCTCACTGTACACTGAAATGTTGTTGCTATCTTGTGCCACAACGTACAACATTGAACCTAGCACAGTGATGCCACAAACGGTTCGATCAGTCTCAGGCGTTATTGTTTTTATTAGCGACCAGTCTTCGTACTTTGAAAAGTCTTCATCTGGTAGGAAACAAATTAATACAACATGAAATAAATAATATTTAGAAACATAATATAGACAGAAGAAGTTTGCTATTGAAGACAGATTTAGGTGGTAATCAACATAATAGGCCTACTGGCATAAATTATAAATAGGCCCTATGTAAATGTTATCAGGACACGTAGGGCCTGTTCTGTCTTTCACTAGCCTATAAAGAACAGAATGAAGAACACTACAAAGTCACGAGTCAGCTATTGCATCATATTGTATCTATACATTTATAATATAGCGACTCTCGCAGAATGACTAGCCTATTCAGAGGCGCTATTGCAGAAGGAATAGATTCTACTCATTGAAATAGAAGGTTCACGTTGCTTACACTTTCCTAACGGGTGGGTCCGTAGTAGGCCATTGCATTTTTGTATGGGTGAAAAATTTTGTTAAAATTTTTATGGTGCACCCCTCCTATATTGTTTCTAATGGCAAAATGTGAATGTACACCAAATTTCAGATAATTTCATGATGTTTTGACCCCCGCCCAACACGATTAACTGATTTAGTTAACAAATCTTCGTTTTCATACATAATGATCATGACAAAATTGTTTGTAATTCAACAGCTTATTATACAGAAAGGACAAACTACATAATATATAGTAACTAACAAGTCTGGTAATAGTGCGTACACAATACACATTACACAGTAATGTAAAATCACTTTACTGGGTTTTAGGTTTTTGTGGAAGAGAAGGTTAATTTCTTTAATGTCTCTTTTGAAAGTTGGGAATTTCGTTGCGTTGATATTCGACCACTTGCAATAAAACAGTCTTCGTATTTTATCATTGGTTACACTAGTTGAGAAGTCTTGGCATGGGCGGAGACTTCGGGGGGGGGGGGGGCGAACGAGTGGCACCGAAGGAATGACGCGAAATTTAGGGCTGACGAATGTCTGAGCCGCAGCCGAAATTTTTCATATTTGCAGACCAAAATTCCCTACGACTTTTTTGGTCATCCGGCCGAAATCTCCCAAGAAAAATACCCATTTTCCGTAAAAAAATTGATGACCTTTTTTAGTCATTTATTCGCCAGTGTATGCAGTGTGTCTTCGTGAAGTGTCCATGCCCTAACACTCAACAATTGGGAGAGGGACAAATGCATTGGCCGTCTCCCCAACATATTCATTGAGGGAGACCGTCCCCTATCCTCCGCCTAAGTCTCCGCCCATGGGTCTTGGATTAGTTTCACAGCTCATTCCGACAGATCATTCACCACTTTGATATGCCGCACATATATGAATAAAATCATGGGCGGAGTGTGGCTTCCTTTCTTGCGGGGAAGGGGGGGGGCTTAAAACTTGGGCTTTGGTTGGGGCGGAGACTTAGTCCAGATCGAACGGCGCCAAATTTTGTTCTAGGTTCAAAACGTTGACCTTTTAAAGTCATCGATTGAAGTTTCATTCGTGAAAAGAGCCATTTTCCCCGAATATATTATCCAGTCTGGACCTTCTTGAGGGTGGGGCTAACCCTGGGAAAAGATACCATTTTCATAGTAAAAATACTAGCTCTGGGTTTTCTCGGGGCATAGCCCCCCTCTAGCTCCTGATAAACTCCGAATATGAATGAAGTTGGTGTTTTAAAAGGTAGAGCAAAAAATTTACAATTTGCTACCATGTTGTCAATGTCCGTTTTGAACATAAAACTCCTTTTGAGGTGGGCGGGGGTCAAAACATGGCCTACAGACCTGAAAATTTGCAGGCAAATATGTTTCAGTAATAGAAACAATATGACGGGGGTGCACATGGAACATTCGAAAAAAACTTTTTTTTGCAATGGCCTAGTCCGTAGCTCAGTTAAAGAAAGACACTGGTCGATAAACTGAGTCATCCACGCGACCCGGGTTTAAGCCTCGCTCAGGGCAAAAATTTATTTGAATTTTCTGTTAGCTGCCAGTGGCGCTTTGCTGTTGCGTTGCTTGACTCGGGTTCTGCTGAAAATAAGATACCCCCTCCCACCTCTGGCTTGACCGAATCAGGAGTGATCCAGCACTTAGGCCATAGTGTTAAGCCGAACCCACTCTGTAAAGCCGACCTGCGTTTCGTGCTATAATAGTGGGCCGTATTTCGTATAACCTGTACCTGTAATCATTCTGCGGTGTGTCGGATTAAGCTATTAAACGAAGATTATTATTATTATTGTTGTTGTTGTTTTAAAGTTTATCATAGCACCATTGAACTACAGCATTTTAAATGCACTGTTCAAGTTATTAATTCATCATAGGATTGTATATTCCAGGTAATTTACAATAAAACAAACAAGTCTTGAGTCTGGATTTGAATAAATCTAGAGATGGTGCATGCATGCTTCACATGGTCAGGAAGACTGTTCTATGCAGATGGTCCCGACACAGAGAAGGAGCATTCTCCAGACCTCGTGGTTGACCGTTGGACTTGTAGCAGGCCCTTCGACGATGATCTAATTTCTAAGCCTATAATAATTGTCTGCACTTCGAATGCAGAATTGTAATCCGGCATAAGGTTATGCATTGCTTTGTATATAATTAAGCTCAGCTTATAATGTAATACGCTGGGGGACACGCAGATAGTGCAGGTTGTCACGCAAGAGATCAGTTATTATGGTCGGATGGAGTGCGACCATATAATACGTGCAACGAAGTTGAGCACCGACTGGATCGGTTCCAGCTGAAAAGCCGGAAGACCCGCCAGTACACTATTGCATTATTCAACCCTGGAGACAATGAAGCTGTTGACTAATATGACGGCCGTTGAGGTTGGGACGAATCTGCGGATGGTTTTGATTCGTCGCCGTTGGTAGAAACAATCTCAAACGAGTTGACTCACATGGGCCGTCATGGTCATACAGCTGTCAAATTGAACTCCAAGGTTGCGAATGGCGTCAGCTGGGTTGACTTCTGAATCACCGATGTTGAAAGTACTGCCATGACGTAGATGGCGGCGTCTGAGGGTGGTGCACCACAGGAACTCCGACTTGGAGGGATTGAGTTTTAAACGGCTGGATGTCATCCACTCTGAAAATTGTTCAATACGCAGCAGCACTCTCTGTTTCAGTGCAGTTGTTTGTGTTGGTTCGCAGAAGAAATAAAGCTGTGTATCATCCGCATAGCAGTAATGGAGTAATCCATGTGCTTCTATGATCCTCTCCAAGTCGGTCGTTTATAATACAAAAAGGAGAGGCCCGAGAACTGATCCTTGTGGAACATCGCAGGTGACCACTGACCAGCCTATAGGTTCCGTCTCTTCTCCTGCCAAATGGACTGATAGCGTGCGTCCTCTTAAGTAGGATTAAAGCCAACTGCGCTCTTTGTCCTTGATATCCAATAAAATTAAGAATTATGAGCATTAATTTTGCAAAACGCTTCTGACAACCGGGTCCTGGTCAGTGTTTAATCTAGTCCCCCTCCTCTGGGGGAGAATTCAGGTTTCTGGGGGGGACAGTTGAGCGTCCAAAGAACGCTCGTGAGGCGCGTAGCGCCGAGACTGGGAGGAGGATGGGTATGGGGATGTGCCCCCTCTCCATCAGAAACGTTTTGAATTTTCACATTGCAATGGCAGCATTTTAAGGTGTCATCTTAACAAAATAGCTGTTCTTTTTCAGAACCTTATCAGAAACGTTTTGAATTTTCACATTGCAATGGCAGCATTTTAAGGTGTCATCTTAACAAAATAGCTGTACTTATTCAGAATCTCTTCAGAAACGTTTTGAATTTTCACATTGCAATGGCAGCATTTTCACGCCATGTTAAATGACTGGCTTTTTGGACGTATATGTATTGTACGACCCGGGCGCTGAATGTGTTAAGGTGTCATCTTAACAAAATAGCTGTCCTTTTTCAGAACTTCATCACAAACTTTTTTAAATTCCACATTGCAATGGCAGCATTTTAAGGTGTCATCTTTAAAACAAATAGTTGTACTTTTTCAGTGCCCCATAAGAAACTTTTTGAATTTCCACATTGCAATGGCAGAATTTTAAGGTTTTTATTTTATCAAAATAACTGTACTTTTTCAGAGTTTATCAGAAACGTTTTGAATTTCCACATTGCAATGGCAGCATTTTAAGGTGTCATCTTATCAAAATAACTGTACTTTTCGGTGCTTATGAAAGCGGCCTAAGACTTTAATAAAATAATAAACTATATGCAATATTTAAACAAATATTTTTGTGAGAAATCCTATATCAGAACTGTTTAAAAAGTTACATGAGTTGGAAGTGGGTGTGTGCAAGTTGCCTAAGATGAAACATGTGTGGTCCATGTTAGGCAACTATGCATGAACACGGTCCAATCATCATTGGTGCCCATTATTACTAATGCAATTAACTGCTATATATTCTACTAAGCTAGCAGTTGTAATTTACTATAGACAGTGTTGTGGTCAATGCTGAACTGTGAGAAAAATTAGAAAATTCTTTGTTTATATATATATATTTTTTTTAATTTTTAAAGTAAAAAATGACAATTTAATATTTTTTTCTTTTTTAAAAATTATTTACTGGAATAAATTTGACTAGGCTAGCATTTTAAATTTATTATCAACAGTGATTTGGACAATGTTAAACTGTGAGAAAAATTGGAAAATTCTTTGTTTACATATTTTTTAAATTATTTTAAAAACATTTAATTAAACAAAGGCAATTTAATATTTTTTTTTTATATTATTTACTTAAATATATTCTACTAGGCTATCATTTGTATTTTATTATCGACAGTGGTGTGGACAATGTTAAACTATGAGAAAATTTGAAAAATTCTTTGTTTACATTTTTTAAATGTATTTTTGAGTTTTTTTAATTAAACAAAAATGACAATTACATTTTTTCCCTTTTTATTACTTAGTGAAAAATTGCATAATATGTACTGTTTGATGTAAGTTCATTTTAGCAAAAGACTGTTTGTCCGCCTTTAACAATACATTTTTTCCATGGTCCATCTTTGGTGCCAGTAGATGTCTTTTGCGGCGGCTAGTGCATTGAACCATTCTATGGATTGAAAAAATCAGTTCACGAAACTATAACCACATGCACCATGTTCACGAAAATATAACCACATGTCCCAAGTTCACAAACTATAACCACATATCTCAAGTTCACGAAACTATAACCACATGCGCCAAGTTCACGAAGTCGTGCCACCTCAAGCGCGCGCCTGACTCATAATCGATACTATTGGAAATCACCGCGGTATCGATGAGATAGTACACAGTATGGAAAAAATAATCTTGTGTATATAAAATGAGCACAAAATCTGATTTCATGAAACGGGTTAAAGAAATACAAGACCAATATAAAATGAACTATGCGAAGAACACTGTTATTGAATTAAGAAAAATCGCCAAGCAGAGCGGCCTAAAAGGATATTCGAGACTACGAAAAGCGGATTTGGTCGAGAGCATTCGGGCTGCTGAAGAAGCAAACAATGTCAATGTTGTATTCAAAAGAGCTACGGGAACTGTAAATAATTTGCTCGACGCACCAGTTCCGGATATTAAAATCCCAATCCTCACCCCGAGTAAGCCTCCTCCAAAGAAATGGTACAATATCGCAATAGAATCGTTGAAAAAGAAGGCTTCGGAGATGGAAAATAAGGTTTCGTCAGTGGCAAATAAAGTTAAGTCTAAAATTAATTCTTTTGCAGATTGGATGATTAGTTATGTGCCTCCGAAAATAAAAGAGCCCGTCGACGAAAAATTAGAATCGTTGAAGTCGAAGGTTTCGAGTATTTATAGTAAAATCAATAAAAAATAAATTCGAACTTCGAGAGACCGCGACAGCCATTAAAGGCCTTACTCATAGATACACGATCGATGGGAGGAGTAGAATCGATGCCGTGTCTTTTCTTAATGCCGTAAGTCCGCAGGTAGTCAGTCTGTTAGCGAAAAATCGAGGGGTAAAAGTTCAATTCAATCTTAATTATGTACTGGAGAAAGTAGACCTTATATCCGGAGAAGTAGTAGCGGCTGAACCTAATTTTAAATCAATAAATGAGATCATTTTAGACTCAACCGATGTGGGTGAAATATATAGCAACGCGAAAGATAAAATGTTGGAGTCTATGGCGAGTTTTCAGATGCATGGGAGTAATTGGAGATTTAAAACCGTTTTGAAGTTGGATATTGATACAGTGGTATTGTTGAAATATTGCTATGTCGCTGCTGCTTGCTCGCTTGCTGCTGCTGCCGCTGCTGCTGTGTCGCTGCTTGTTTGCCTGTCCGTCCGCTTGTCTCTGTCTGTCTGTCTGCTAGCTCAGCATACGTGCATGTGTGGAATTTTCCATTGTGCGCTCAGCATACGCCCACCTACTGGCTAGCATGCATCGCTTGGCCTAGCCTTGAGCCTATATAAGAGAGGTTCTGTCCGTGCTTCGACGCAGACGAATGGTCTAGCGAAGAACGCGGTAAAACGCGTAGTAGCTGGCTGATGATCTGACTTGATGAGCGGTAAAACGTTTGTTGAGTGACACTGTTGTGGAGAGAGGTAAAATCCTGAATCTGTGCCTCGAGCTCGAACATCGGCCTCTTCAGGTGCTCCTCCACGTGACTGGGGTTCGGTTTCCGACTACCGCAACCTAGCTGACGGACGAAGCTGCCTTCGACGACGGTCAACGGCTGGTGCTGCAGGGACCGGGACGACGGTCTTTCCTGCCTTCGACGACGGTCTGCAGTTGGTGCTGCAGGGACGGATACGAGGTCCGTCCTGCCTTCGACGACGGTCAACAGTTGGTGCTGCAGGGACGGATACGAGGTCCGTCCTGCCTTCGACGACGGTCAACGGCTGGTGCTGCAGGGACCGGGACGACGGTCTTCCCTGCCTTCGACGACGGTCTGCAGTTGGTGCTGCAGGGACCGGGACGACGGTCTTCCCTGCCTTCGACGACGGTCTGCAGTTGGTGCTGCAGGGACGGATACGAGGTCCGTCCTGCCTTCGACGACGGTCAACGGCTGGTGGAGCCTGACGACGCCGGTTCGATTCCTGAACGCTTCGTGTCTACTCCGTCCACTCACGCAGGCGTTATGGCCTGCTGTGCTCGACGACGCCGATTCGATTCCTGAACGCTTCGTCCATTCCCGCTGGCGCTATATAAACTGCTGCATCGACGCACGAACTCTGGCGCTACATAAACGGCTGCATCGACGCACGGACTCAGATTCCAGCGCTGTAGAAATTGACGCAAACAGTTCGTTCTTGAAGTGCTATAGCGATTGCTGTGAACTGACATTCTGAACAGTGGCGCTACATAAATCGCCTATTGACTTTGCTGTGAACTCTATATGATCATCGTGGTTTCTTCAATAAACGTGTTTAAGCCTAGCCGGCTAGTCCTTGGTCTACAGCCAAGGCCGTACTGCGCGGACTGACTGAGGGTACCTTGACGACTGGGGTTGGTACTCGGCTCCTGGTGTTTTCGCCCAACCCCTGGTCCGCTACAAACTGGCACCGTGAAGTGGGGTGACTGGAAAAATTCTGGACTGCTTCAAGCTGATTCCGCGAAAGTGATTCGCTGCACTTCTACGAACTGGTGAAATTTCGACAGAACGGCAGCAATGTGGAGTCCTCTGATCGGTGACATGGACGGAAACGCCGCTGGCTTCCCAACGACTTCTACAACCGCTGCAGGACGAGGAAGGGACCTCTTGGTCGACTACGAGGTCGAGTCCAGCCGATTCCTCGAGAAAATTGACTTCGACGATGCGCCGAAGAAGGATCGCAAGACCGTGCTGATTTCGGGAATAGACGCGAGCAGACTGGAATCAAAAGTCTTGGAGAACGTCGGTCGCATGGTCGGTGAAAAGAAGAGTCCTATGAAGCCCGGAAAATTCGACGGAACGGGATCCCTCGAGTCATTCCTGGCACAATTCGACGTCTGCGCAAGACACAACCGATGGACTGCAGCCGATAAAGTCGACTTCCTCCGATGTTCCTTGGAAAAGGCGGCAACGCAGCTGCTGTGGGATTTTGGAGCCAGCACCGAAGTCACGTACGAACAGCTCGTCGTCAGACTACGCCAACGCTACGGGTCGGAGGGTCAAGCTGAGACCTTCCGAGCTCAACTCTATTATCGCCGACAGCGAGCCGATGAAACTCTCGGAGACTTGCTGCACGACATCCGGAGACTCGTCGTTCTTGCCTACCCAGTTCCGTCCAACGAAACGACGGAAATTCTTGCGAAGGACGCTTTCCTTGAAGCGATCCGCGACCGGGAGCTGTCTCTCAAGGTGAGAAAACGAGAGCCGAAAACCATCGACGAGGCGTACCGAACCGCTCTACGCCTGTCCGCGTACCAACAGACGTCGGACATGGAGGATCGTCGGAGACCTGCCAACCGAGTGCGAGGGTCTCAAGAAGTCGACGCCGGTGGACAGCTCCAGTCTCAATTGGACAGCTTCTTCGCTTCGCAACGCAAGTGGCAACAAGACATGGAAGGAAGGATCTGCCGACAGCTGGACGAACTCAGAAGCTCGCAACGGACGAGTTTCGGCGCTGAACCGACTGCTCCACGGACGGTTCCATCGACCGTTCTTACTCCTCCGTCTCCGTCCCGAGGGAACGCTTCAGGTGGTCCCGGACGCGGGATAACCTGCTTCAGCTGTGGACAGGTGGGCCACGTGGCTCGCCGGTGTCGCCAGCGCCAGCAGTTCTCCAACCGCCGTGACGACGCAAGCACATCGGACCCTCCGACGTCGGAACCGAACGGAACAACCGTCACGAACCATACAACGAGAGACCGAGCATCGGGTGTGACGAACAACGCAATCTACATCCGTGGAACGATCAACGGACAGCAAAGAACTTGCCTAGTGGACACTGGGTCGGAGGTAAGCCTGGTTCCCTCTGCTGATGTTGATGGTTTGCCGCTCCAGCCTAGTAATCGCATTCTTTTGGCTGCTAATGGCACGCAGATTAGAGTCTTGGGTCAGATTGATGCTCCGATTAAGATTTCTAGAGGATTTTCTATTGATACTAGTTTTCTTGTGTCCGATCAAATTGGTGAACCAATGCTTGGCATGGATTGGTTGAGGCAGCATCGTTGTCGCTTGGGTTTTGGACAGGGTGCACTGTTTATTGGTCGGCGCCGCATTCCTTTGGTTAAGGGCAATGGCTCGTTTTGGTGTCGCAGGGTTATGGTTGCCGAGGAAACAACTGTTCTTCCTCGTTCGCAATGTGATATTCCGTGTAAAACTCAGTATCGTGATTTGGCGACCTGCGCACAAGCCTGGATGACTGAATCTAAAGAAATCCAGCCTGGATTGCATGTAGCCAGAGTTGTGTTGAGTGATGATGCTGATAATGCTTGTATTCGTGTGGTGAATATGAATGAACAACCCGCCCTGTTGGCAGCTGATCGAATGTTGGGCGACTTAGACTCCGTGAAGGTCAAAGTAAGCGACGAGAATGAGACACAGACGGGTACTGCTGACGACAACTCTTTGGTCGGAAAGTTAATGGACGAAATTTCGGAGGATGTCCCGGCCGATGTGAAGGAACGACTGACGGAGTTATTGGTCGAGGATGAAAGCATTTTCTCGACGACTGAACCTGACTTGGGGAGGACCATGATTTCCCAGCACGGGATTGATACTGGAGACTCTCGTTCGGTGAGACAACTTTTGCGTAGACAACCGCTTCCGTCTCAGGCCGCTATTGATGTGCAACTGGACCAAATGTTGGCGACTGGTGTTGTGGAACCTGCTGTTACTGACTGTTCTGCTAATGTGTTGCTCGCCGAGAAGAGAAGATGGTCCTCTCGCTTTTGTTCTGGTTACCGCAAGTTGTTGATTCAGGCACGGAAGGATTCCAATCCCTTTTCCGGAATTGTTGCCTGTCTGTGGGTCCTCTTTTGCGCAGTGTGTCTTAGCACGATTGAATCGTATTGTGGATGTCTCCAGGGAACGATGAGTCTTGTTCATGTCGACAGTATCGGTTTCGCTATCTGCGTTTGGTTATTGAACTGTGGACTTGTGACCTTTGACCCCGGAGGATTTCGATCAAATTCTAATAGACTGATTCGGGAGAGACTCGTTCATCTGTCTTATGTAGCTGATCTGTTAGAAAGGTTTGAGAGGTCGCCGAAGGCCAAGCCCTTCGTGTCTCAAGTCGACAAGCTCCGCCACTGCTACGGGCGGATGAAAGGACAATGGAGTGAAACGGCAACAGGGATGACCAACGGACCACCCGTTGAAGCAGCGAACGGTGCCACAGCTTCTTCAAGCCGTCGGCCACGTCACCGTTGGAAAGAAATGCCTACCACGGAAGCATCTTCGGAAGGTCAGTACGCCGAAGCTATCGACAGTTGCTTTGCCAGCGCTGTTGATCGGACGAGGACCAGGAATCCTGCACCGCGTAACGAAAGAACGCCTGAAACCGAAGCGACAGGAAGATATTTGCACGACGGAGACCCTGACGGAGCGGCGACATGTACCAGTCGACCTCGCCGTGCCGTTCGCCGTCCTGTCCGGTTCCAGTAGGAGGCGAGGCAGCGGTGGCGCACGAGTTTGTCTCGTTGGCGCTCAAGCTCTTCGACGGCGCAGGGTTCTATATCGGCGCACGAGTTTGTCTCGTTGGCGCTCAAGCTTCCTCGACGGCGCAGGGTTCTATATCGGCGCACGGGTCTGTCTCGTCGGCGCTCAAGAATCCTCTTCGGCGCGCAGGTTCTGCGCGCGCTTCTTCGTCGGCGCCCCTAGTCTACGTCTGCGCGCAAGGGTGCGCGCAAGATACCACGTCGGCGCACGAGTCTGTCTCGTTGGCGCTCGCTTCTTCTTCGTCGGCGCACATGTCCTCGACGGCGCACTGGTCTACGTCGGCGCAGATGCCTATCTGTGTGCGCGCACGTTCCTCTTCGTCTACATGTTCCGCGCGCTTTCTACGGACGCAAATGCAGGAATTCTGAATGAATCGTTCTGATAGAAGCGTTTTTCTTAGTGCACGATGACAGCGACCTCGGTCGCTGCGGACAATCCGTGCCTTCGTAGAAGGAAGCATTATTTTTATTATGAAAAGCAAGCGCTTTTATTATGGAGTGCACCGTTATTTTTATTATGGAAAGGAAGCGCTTTTATTGTGGAGTGCACCGTTATTTTTATTGTGGAAAGAAAACGCTTTTATTGTGGAATGCACCATTTTTATGAACGCTTCTATTGTGGAGAGAGGCGCTTTTATTGTGCAACGAAGCATTTTGTCTGTCCCTAGATGGACTGTTATAGACCTAATGCTTAGTGTAAATCATTTGATTAATCGCAAAATTAATTGCGATTATTTGCACGCAGGCTTCGCTTTGATAGATCAGTAAATAGGTCACGCTATGTTCGTTTTTGATATTGGTGCCAGAGCAGGAAATAATGTGTTTAGAGGACAGTCTCTCGTAGGTGGCTCTGTGCATATTGATGGCTTAGGATTGTAGACTTGTATTGTAATTATAATTACAAGCCGTGCGTGGCCTCTGTTTTTCTTTATTATTTTCAGCCGTGCCTGGCTATCATTTTTATTTTTGACTGATTGTTTTGCATAACTTCTCGCAATCATGAACATCGCTGCTAAAAAAAAAAAAAAAAAGAAGAAGAAAGGGGGTTGTGCGCAAACGGCACATCGCACCCAAAACAAAAAAAGGGGGTTGTGCGCGAACAGCACTTCGTACCCAAAACAGAAAAAAGAGTACGGGGGTTGTGCGCGAACGGCACTTCGTACCCGAAGGAGAAAATAAAAAGAAAAAGAAACTTGTGGACCACTATGTGGCACAATTTATTAAGAGGACTTAATTGTCCGGATTTGTGCAACCAGTAAGGCATTTTCTGTTCTATTTTGATCACGCAGCCTGAGTTTATGTCGCTTGTCTGATTTATTATTGTGACGGAAATTATTGTAAACGTTGTGGTGTTTACTGTTTACTTCGATTAGCCAGCGACTTTTATTAACCAAACGATAATACTGTCTGACTTAATTGTTCAGGTGGATCTGGGACCTGATTGTCAGGATTTGTGAGAGCAATACGGTATTTTTCTGTTACGCTGCCGTTTATCTCAAGATGTTAGATGTAGGCTCATTTTGTACATATTGAAATTGTTGTCATTATATGATATCCGTATCGTCCGGTGCCGTTCTGTTGTCTATCTTATGGGACGACAGCTGTCTGTTAATTCATAATTCACCGTTGACGGGTATTATTTGTTTACGTGGCGCTAAGTACATCAAAATGCGCTACGTAAATGTACGTTTTTATTTGTTTCGTTTGCCAAGTTTAAGCATTTCATATATCATTTATTAATGGCATTGCTCTCCCCTTCCCCAGTGTTGCTCCGAGGGGGCCTCGGATTTTTCGTTAGGGAGGGGTGTTGAAATATTGCTATGTCGCTGCTGCTTGCTCGCTTGCTGCTGCTGCCGCTGCTGCTGTGTCGCTGCTTGTTTGCCTGTCCGTCCGCTTGTCTCTGTCTGTCTGTCTGCTAGCTCAGCATACGTGCATGTGTGGAATTTTCCATTGTGCGCTCAGCATACGCCCACCTACTGGCTAGCATGCATCGCTTGGCCTAGCCTTGAGCCTATATAAGAGAGGTTCTGTCCGTGCTTCGACGCAGACGAATGGTCTAGCGAAGAACGCGGTAAAACGCGTAGTAGCTGGCTGATGATCTGACTTGATGAGCGGTAAAACGTTTGTTGAGTGACACTGTTGTGGAGAGAGGTAAAATCCTGAATCTGTGCCTCGAGCTCGAACATCGGCCTCTTCAGGTGCTCCTCCACGTGACTGGGGTTCGGTTTCCGACTACCGCAACCTAGCTGACGGACGAAGCTGCCTTCGACGACGGTCAACGGCTGGTGCTGCAGGGACCGGGACGACGGTCTTTCCTGCCTTCGACGACGGTCTGCAGTTGGTGCTGCAGGGACGGATACGAGGTCCGTCCTGCCTTCGACGACGGTCAACAGTTGGTGCTGTAGGGACGGATACGAGGTCCGTCCTGCCTTCGACGACGGTCAACGGCTGGTGCTGCAGGGACCGGGACGACGGTCTTCCCTGCCTTCGACGACGGTCTGCAGTTGGTGCTGCAGGGACCGGGACGACGGTCTTCCCTGCCTTCGACGACGGTCTGCAGTTGGTGCTGCAGGGACGGATACGAGGTCCGTCCTGCCTTCGACGACGGTCAACGGCTGGTGGAGCCTGACGACGCCGGTTCGATTCCTGAACGCTTCGTGTCTACTCCGTCCACTCACGCAGGCGTTATGGCCTGCTGTGCTCGACGACGCCGATTCGATTCCTGAACGCTTCGTCCATTCCCGCTGGCGCTATATAAACTGCTGCATCGACGCACGAACTCTGGCGCTACATAAACGGCTGCATCGACGCACGGACTCAGATTCCAGCGCTGTAGAAATTGACGCAAACAGTTCGTTCTTGAAGTGCTATAGCGATTGCTGTGAACTGACATTCTGAACAGTGGCGCTACATAAATCGCCTATTGACTTTGCTGTGAACTCTATATGATCATCGTGGTTTCTTCAATAAACGTGTTTAAGCCTAGCCGGCTAGTCCTTGGTCTACAGCCAAGGCCGTACTGCGCGGACTGACTGAGGGTACCTTGACGACTGGGGTTGGTACTCGGCTCCTGGTGTTTTCGCCCAACCCCTGGTCCGCTACAGTATATAAACCATTGAAAGGTAGTTCTTATATTCCACTTCCAGATTATTTAGCGAATAAAAAGGCTATAATCAATATGAAGAACGAAGACGATGAATGCTTCAAGTGGTGTATTACAAAAGCGTTGAACCCTGTTGATGGCAGTCCGGAGAGAATCACGAGAGATCTAAAAGAACAATCTAAGAAACTCAATTGGAGTGGAATCGAATTCCCAGTAGCGGCGGATGCTAATTTGATAAGTAAGTTTGAGAAAAGTATTAGTATTAATGTTTTTGGTTATGAGAAAGATGTATACCCATTATATATATCAAAGAACGAATGCAATATCTGCGTAGATCAGCGGTTCTCAACCTTTTCAGTGCGGCGACCCCTTTTCAACATTTTAAAAGTTGTGACGACCCCCCCCCCAAAATTGATCGATCACTGCCTTTTTTAACTAGCGTGCACTGTTATGCATTTTCAGTTCGTTATTCGAAAACTGCTTTTAGCAATTGTGTGAGATTTTCTGGCTCTTGCGATTCAGATAGGCCAACTAAACATCCCAACTATGCAGGAAAGCATGAACAGTATTTTTAGAATTCCATCAGTAAGCTCTTGAAGTTTCACAAGCCGAATCTATATCTATAAGAGAGGATGTGTATATATTTATTTATTTATATATTTATATATTTATTTATATATTTGTACAGAATGCACGCCCACAGTTTCGCAGCTATTGATATGAAACTTTGCACCTAGACAGGGGTCCATCCAACTTAAAAAGTCCAGGGGTTGGCGAATTTCTAACACCATGGGGGCCAGGAAGGGGGGAATTTTGGGGGGGCCAAAAATTTTTTCCCTCGCTATTGATGTCAAATTTTGCATTTAGACAGAGGACCGTCAGGTACCCCCAGTAAACGAGTTGGCGAATTCCTACCACCATGGGGAGAATGGGTGGGGGCAAAAAACTCCATTTTCCCTATTTTTATACCATCGCCATAGTTTCACAGCTATTCACCTGAAAAGTTGCAGCTAGATAGGGTGCCACCGGGACCACCTCGCCCCCAACCAACATCCACCTGGCCCCGTAGGGGCCGGGTGGGGCAGGGCGTTGTTTAGAGGGGAGCAAAAAAATTTAGGGGGCAAACTTTTTTGCAGCTATTGATGTGAAACTTCGCATTTAGACAGAGGACTGTCAGGTCCACTCAGAAAACGAGTTGGCGAACCTCTACCACCAGGAGGAGAATGGAGGGGGCCCAAAAACTCCATTTTCCCTATTTGTATACCATCGCCATAGTTTCACAGCTATTCACCTGAAAAGTTGCAGCTAGATAGGGTACCACCGGGACCACCTCGCCCCCCAACCAACACACACCTGGCCCCGCAGGGGCCGAGTGGGGCAGGGCGTGGTTTTTTGGTGGGGGCCAAATTTTTTGGGGGCCAATTTTTTTCCATTTTCCAGCTATCGATCTGAAACTTTGCATCTAGACAGAGGACCGTCAGGTCCAGCCAGTGGTAGGGTTGGTGAATCTCTCCCACCATGGGTCCACGGTGGGGTGCGAAAACCCAAATTTTTCCTATTTCCATTCCGTCGCCAAAGCTTCACGGCTATTTACATAAAATTCCAGGGCATCGCCGGGTATCCCAGCTAGTAGACTTATAAAACTCCAACTTCAGATTGCCAAATAGGTGTAGCTTGCCGAATCGCAAGAGCCAGAAAATCTCACACAATTGCTAAATGTTGAAAAGGGGTCGCCGCACTAAAAAGGTTGAGAACCGCTGGCCTATCTGAATGGCACTTCCGTTTATTTGTTGGGTTTCATCGATTCTACCGACAAAATGTCATTAGACCTGCAAATAAAACATTGTAGACCTAGCTCCGCATTCCTGATGCAACTATTAAACAATAGACTACTCTGAATTTATTAAAATTGTTTAGAAAGTTCTTCTTTTCTAAACACTAATTTCACGCAGCTGATCCTAAACTTTACAGGTGTTTTTATGAGAGCCCCGAGCAGAGCGAGGATTTAGGAGAGGCGATGTGCATATCCCTAAAGTCAAATTTTTTTTTAGATTTCCACACTGCAATGGTAACATTTTAGGGTGCGATCATACAGAAATTACTCATCATTTCAGTGTTGATAGTCATGGTTTAAGACTTTCAAAGTGACCCTATCATTGCTTAAATGTTTATCTCCAAATTTCTACACTGCAATGGTGGTATTCAGGTACATGTATGTTATCCCAACAAAATTCCTCTTAGGCCTACTTTCAGTGCTGAAGGAAATGGCTTAGAACTTCAATAAATGCCCCCTTCCCATTGTTTGTTGTTTTTAATTTGTACGCTAATGGCAGCACTTTAAGCTGTCGTATTAACAAAAGTTCTCATGATATCAGTGCTCAGAGACGTGGTTCAAGACTTCATTAAATATTCCCTCCATATAGCCAAAATTTTGTAATTTAGCCTATTATAGCCTACTCTAATAATAGCATGGTTGCTTGGGATCTTAACAAAATTGCTCATTAATTAACATAAACAGCGGATGACACTGTAAAAATTCATTATATATTTATAAAATATTTATGAAATATTAAGGTTATAAGCAGCACTGTACCCCACCACGAATTTTATATTATAGACCCCTATTAAAAACTAAAGTGGGAAAATTTAAATTAGCTGCCACAATCTAATGAATGAATCATGGCAAAAGTATAAGTGAAAATTTAGCCTATTTTAAGTTGCCGCAAAGTAATAAATAGCGGTGAAATTCCTATTACGTGTGTACATCTTTTGTAAACTTCTGAAGGGTCCAGGCGACCCCTGGAAAATCGGCAGGCGACCCCCGTGGGGGTCGCGACCCACAGGTTGAGAACCGCTGGCGTAGATCTCTTGCTTATTTCTGATGGAGATAAAAAGCATTATTGTTGGGTAAAGAACTTTAATAAGTTGGTGGCGTGTCGAACTGAAACAAACCACAGGTCGATGCATCATTGCAAAAGATGTTTAATCGGTTATAGAACAATAGAATCGCTTAACAAACATAGCGAGTAGGCCTACTGTTCGCAGCAGGGCGCCCAACGAATAGAATTGCCGAAACCCGGTACTATGTTGAGTTTTAAACATTAGCCTATTTTAAATCGATTAGAGTACCGTTTTTGTACATAGCAGATTTCGAATCGTGCATAAAACCTATAGACACATGCCAACCCGATCCTAACACGTCTTACAACAAAAAGTACCAAAAACATACGCCCAGCTCGTTTTGTTATCACTTAAAATGCTTTGACGACGACGTTTATTCTCATGAGCCAGTGAGGTTTACGGCTGAAAACGACGACGATGATGTCGCTCAGGTATTCATAAACAGTCTCGAAGAAAATGTAAAACGAATATATAATAAGTTTAAATTCCCTAAGAAGATGATATTCGGCAAAACTGAAAAGAAATGTTATGATGAAGCTGTTAACTGTCATATCTGTGGAGGAGAGTTGGGTGAAGATCGAGTTAGAGATCACTGCCATTTAACCGGTAAATTCAGAGGCGCCGCTCATAACGAATGCAATTTAAACTATAAAGTCCCCAAGTTTTTTCCTGTAGTATTCCACAATTTGACCGGATATGACAGCCATTTATTTATAAAGAAATTGCGAGGCGAACAGGGTGAGAAAATCAATTGCATACCGTGCAACGAAGAAAAGTATATCTCGTTCAGCAGAGAGGTCGTTGTCGATAAGTTCGTGGATAAAGAGGAAAAAGAGGTTACAGTCAAGCGAGAATTACGCTTTATCGATAGTTTTAGATTTATGCCCTCGAGTCTCGACGCGTTATCAAAAAATCTCCGGAAAGATCAGTGCAAGAATTTAGGGAAATTTTTTAAAGGCGAGAAGTTGGATCTTTTACTCAGAAAAGGTGTTTACCCGTATGATTACGTTGACGGTGTTGAAAGATTAAATGAAACCGAATTGCCGCCGAAACATAACTTTTATTCTAAACTAAACGATTCGGGTATCAGCGATAAAGATTACGAGCACGCGAAAACGGTATGGAATAAATTTGATTGTAAAACATTAAGAGATTATCACGACTTGTACAATCTGTCGGATGTTCTATTATTAGCGGATGTATTTGAAAACTTTAGAGACGTCTGTATGAAGCACTACAACCTAGATCCCGCGTGGTACTACACTAGCCCAGGATTGGCATGGGATGCGGCGTTAAAGTTGACTGGAGTAAAGTTGGAGTTTTTGAGCGACTACGATATGTTACTGATGATCAAACAGGGAATAAGAGGAGGAGTCAGCACGATTTCGAATCGATACGCGAAAGCGAACAACGAGTACATGGGAGAAGCTTTCGATCCCAGCCAGCCTTCAGTATTTATTCCCTACTTAGACGCGAACAATTTATACGGATGGGCAATGAGTAAACCGCTGCCGGCACACGGGTTTAAATGGATGAGCGATAACGAAATGAATAATTGGAGAAGCGTTACCGAACGAAATGGGACGGGGTGTATATTAGAGGTGGATTTAGAATATCCAAAGGAACTACACGACTTGCATAACGATTATCCTCTAGCCCCCGAGAGTATAACACCCCCAGGATCGCATGTAGCGAAACTAATTCCAAATTTGAACGATAAAAAGAAGTACGTAGTTCATTACGGCAATTTAAAGTTGTACGAAAGTCTAGGGTTGAAAATCGTTAAAATTCATCGTGGAATAATATTCGAAGAAAGTGCTTGGCTGAATAAGTAGACCTATAGGGCCTATCGATCTAAATACGGAACTGAGAACGAAAGCCACGAACGATTTCGAGAAGGACTTTTTCAAACTGATGAACAATAGCGTCTTCGGTAAAACTATCGAGGCGATTGAGAATCGAGTTGACATACGATTGGTAAGCGATGAGAAGGAAGCTATAAAACTCACGTCGAAAATTAATTACGACAGACGAACTATTTTCGACGAAAACCTCATCGCCGTTCACATGAAAAAGACCAAGTTGATGTATAACAAGCCGATATATCTTGGAATGAGCATTTTAGACTTGAGTAAAATTTTGATGTATTCTTTTCATTATAATCACATAAAAGACAAGTATGGGGATAGGGCTAAGCTATTATTCACCGATACGGACTCGTTAGCGTACGAAATTAAAACAGAAGACTTCTACAAAGATATTTCCCCCGACGTCCGCAGTATGTTCGATACAAGCGAATACGCGAGAGACCATCAATCATGTATAGAAACCGGAATTAATAAGAAAGTGATCGGTATGTTCAAGGACGAGGCCACTGGAAAACAAATCGAGGAATTTGTCGGGTTGAGATCTAAGTTGTACTCTTACAAAGTGGCGGGTGAAGACCACAAGAAATGTAAAGGTGTGAAGAAGAACGTCGTTAAAAAATCGATTACCCATGAGGATTATAAGGTCTGCGTGTTCACGCGAAGAGAACAATCGAGACAGATGAACGTTATTAGATCGTATCATCACGATATTTACACAGAAGAGATTAATAAGATTGCACTTTCAGCCGACGACGATAAACGAGTAATAATGGAAGATGGCATAAGCACTCGTGCATATGGGTATTACTCTCTAATATAAAATGAGCTATACAACTATTAAAGACATAAATGTCGAGGGCGTTGTTCTTTCAAATCACCCGTTAACGAATATTGAATTAATAGATGCCGCGAAGAAGCTAAATATTCCAAATTTCAGAGGAGTGTTCTTACGAGACGAGCTACCGAAGAAACCTAGACGGAATGAGTGTGGTATTTTAAACCTAGATGATTCGAACGGTAATGGGACTCACTGGGCCGCCTTTGTAAAGAACGGCAAGGATAAAATATATTTCGATAGTTATGGTCTTCAACTGATAAAGTATTTACAGAGCCCCGTGTACTACAATAGCGAGCGCATACAACCGGACAACGAAGTTTTTGCGGTCATTTATGTCTGTATGTATTGAAGAAAACTTGCAAAGATGGATGTAAATTTCAAAAAGTTATAAACGACTTGCATTAAAAAAATTATTATATTTAAAATGCCTGTCGATAATTTTGGACATACCGATTCAGGATCTACCCAAAGAATAATTGCTGGAGGCGTTACTCTTAGTCAAATAGAGAGTAGTTTTTTAAGGTCATATGGGACAAACCCGGCGACAGGAAATCTAAATATGAATGGCCACGTGATAAAAGGTCTTCCTACAACGAATACTTCGTAAGCGGGAATGGATGAGGCTCTAAGTCGAGGACAAGCCATAGATTTGATAACTAATCACGACGATTCACCGACGAACGATAATCATTTGACTAATAAGAAATACGTCGATGCAACGGCTGAAAAATATGTCGACACGAAAGCAATCGGACCCTTGATTAGCATGTACACTTCAGCAACGCAGGCCATAAGCGCTGGAACTTACACAAAAGTTTCTTTCGATATAGAAAGATTCGACGAAGAAATCTATGCTCGCCAAGGACGGACAATGTTAGAGCCTCATAAAGCCGGGTGCTATATCGTTTCGACGCACATATAATTTCGTACATACGGTGCTGGCACTTCGGGTTTCGTTTACCTGTATAAAAATGGAGCGGTGCATATGCAAATTGCGGGCGGAGAGGGCGCGGTAGGTTCAAATATCAATGCAACTGGTAGATGCATAGTTTTTTTAGCCGTACACGATTACCTCGAGATAGTCGTTTATTCATCCGTCGCTACAGGCATAGTAGCTAAGGACTTTTCCATCGCATTCTTACGACCATAGCGACTGAAAAAACAATCTTAATTATATAAAATGCCAGTCGATAAATTTGGCCACACAGATCCAGAATAATTGCTGGAGGCGTTACTTTTAGTCAAGTAGATAATGTTTTTCTAAGACGAGATGGAGTGAACGCAGCGACCGGGGATATCGATTTAAATTCTAACAAGCTGATTAATGTAGCGGATCCTACCGAACTTCAAGATGTAGCCACTAAGAATTACGTCGATGCTAATAAACTTTCCGGTCTACCTGAACCCGTCGAATATAGCCTAATGACGCTGCTACGAAAAAGTACGTAGATGCGGTTGCATTTGGTCCGGCGTTTAGTGTTTACGCCCCCTTTGCTCAGGCTATCCCTGCTAACAGATTGACGCAAGTATCATTTGAAAGAGTAAGATTCGATCCGGATAATTGTCTCGTCAGTTCGAACCGTTTCCTTCCTCGGAAAGCCGGATGTTATATGGTTACGGTGTGTTTGGAATTACGCAACAATAGTGCTTGAAATTACGATAGTATTGGCTTGTACAAAAGTGGGCGAGTGTACAAGCTGATTGTCGGGGGTGGAGGTATGGCTGGATCGTATAAAAATGCAATGAGCACTAGCCTAGTTCGATTAACTAATACCGATTATTTTGAGATATTTATTACTTCGCCTAATACGGTAAATATTTTAGTTAGAGATTTTTCAGCGGCGTACTTACGAGTTACGACCCTAAAATTCAAAACCGAATCAAGTTTTGAATTGATACTACTCTTTGTAGATAATTTCATCGTCATCGACCTTTCTCTCGTACACCGTAATTGCGTATCTTTTTCGCCAAACTTTTCCGTTGTACTTCGTCATTAGTCGAGCGCTTTGTCCGTGAGCTTTAGCCGCTTTGTACATCGATGAATACTCGATGGTCTCACCCGTTTCCTGATCGAAAATAGTGACACGTCTCGGGTTGTTTCTAATAGGTTTCAATTTATCGTATCTACCTTCGTCAGCGACTTTACCTTCTTTCCGACGATCTTTCCAATATTCTTTTTGATATTCTTTTTGATATTATTTTCTCGATAATTTCGGTTTACTTTCTAGGGAGGCGTCCTCGGGAATCACTCCTTTCATGATCAGCAGCGCTATCAGCTCCGGTTTGTTGAGCTGAGTGGCTCCTCTAATCTTATTCTCTTTCGCTAACTTTTGCAAATCTGGCAGATTCATTTTTATATAGTATAAGATATTCTTTAAACCAAAAAAAATATTTTCATATAGGCGTTTAATATACGACGCTCATTTTTTGTCCGTCGGATTGGAAGTTTAGCAACTTGTCCGAAATTATAAGCGCGTAAGCTTGCGTTTCGGCTGGGGGCGCCTCGGTGAAAGTACCCTTGATTTGGATATCGACGACCGACGACTTTAACCGTTCCGACGGTTTACTAACGTCGAATACCATGAGCGGATACAAGTCTTTATAATCGGCCGGTGTGATGTTGCCTTGCGAAATTAACTGATCCATTCCGTAAAACTTTTCGCTAAACGTAGCCGCTTCTCTATAGGCTCTCGAAAATTTCTGGTCGGGAAACGATAGATCGTAGTCGACCGCCGGATATCTCTCTAGATTCATCATCACGTACATGTTTTTCAGGTTGCAATGATCGAAAATCGACGGGTTATGTACTTGGTCGCCGCTTTTATCGGTTTGAAATCCTACGACAATCCATCTAGGTTTTTCAGGAGCCGTTTTGACGCTAAGACGCCAACTAAAAGTAGTCGACGGATTAACCGTTATAGTATCGCATTGACGTGCTCTATACACGACGGGTAGCGATGCTTTCGATTCGATAGTTTTGTACAATTGCATTTTCTCCATATCCGCAGGAAGAAAGTGAGGCATAAACCATGAGATTTTAACGACGTCGACTTTACCGGCATCCACTGCGGCGAGTCTAAAAATAGCGTCGTCGTCCGATTTGCGAACCATCGTTAGCGTGTGCTTAAAACCGAACACTATTTTATCGTAATCCTCGCAGAATCCGAAAATATGTCTGAGAGGTACGACGAAACTAAACGTCCCACTGGCTACTGGATTTCGAATAAGATACGCTTGACGAGTCGCGAAACCCGCGTTATTAGCTAAAACCGCGGTTGTTCCGGTATCTTTACAACATAATTGATTAAGACCTTGCGCTTTGGCATAGTCGTCCAGATATTTCAGCAAACCCAGCATAGTCGTTGCTTGCCCCGGGTGAAATACCGTTTCGATATCTTGGTTCGAAAGGGAATACGCGATTTGACTGAAAAGATGCATAAGTCCGTTGTTGACGATTGCTGCTGCATCGGCGTCGGCGTAGATCGTTCCATCCGTTTTTACCAACTTACCTTCGAATAACAAGTAAGATTCGGCGGGGTGGCAAAATAGATCTTGAGTTTCGATATTTATGCGAATCTCGCCGGCCGAGTTAAGATTCGTTCTCGCCGCTGATTCGTATTCGTGCCATTCGTATTTTGCGATTGCTTCGTCGATCTGTGTAGGCTCTGTAATGTTTAGAATATCTGACCGCATTTTAATTACTAAGATTATTTATTTTTAACTCACGCGAATTTCAATCCCGATCCATTTTTGTTGTTGTTGAGACCACGCACGAGATCCCGAATGGACACGGCTTTCGAAGAAGAAAGTCCGTAACCGGCTAGTAAATTAATTATTAATATTAGTTCCATCGCTGGGCCTTGCGCCGTTATCGATTATCCGCGCCAAGAAAGCCGCATTCGCTTGCGTAAGCGTCGGTTTCGTTTCGACCACACGCGGTGCTAGAACCGATGATGCTAAGAGTTTGGTGGCGGCTTTATCCATCAAGCGTTTACCAGCCTTTACAGCGGTATTCTTTCCGACATCTAGCGCCTTTTTAGCCAACTCTCTCGCGGCGTCTTTACCCACACTAAGGGCGGACGATGCAACTCTGTTAGCGACACCCGAGGAGAAGAGCTTCTTAAAAACTCCGGTAATAGTATCCATTATTCCCGCTCCTCCAATAACGTAATTTCTTGCATATCTTCTATTAGCGATGACGAGCATTTTTATAATAATATTGCAACATTAAGTTTTGATACTGTGCTTTTTCTATCACTCTCTGTCGTAATAGTTCGTCGCATATACCCACGATCTCGTTTCTCGCCTCCGTATTACCCGCCCCGTAGCTAGCTAATCGTAGTTGCAACATTTGTACTAAAGTATTCGGATCTTGCGGAATTACGACGACTCCTTTTCCCGCCTTCGGTGTGTTTTTCCCAGTCATCTTATCCCAAATCAGTTTAACGATTTTTCTCCACTTTTTGCCGCGAATGGATTTTGGCCTATTCGGATCGTCAAGTCGCCTTGTAGCATCTGTCGAGATTAGAATCTCTTCGTAATCGGAAAGATCGTTGGCGTCGTAAATCGAATCGTTCGGGTCAGCCATCGTCAGTAGCTCCCAAAGTCCAGGGGTGCCGGTGTAAGTCTTTTCACCCACCGTTATATCATCGTTCTGAATCGATACGGGTGACTTGCCGATATGAAATACGCCGTCCTTAGATTTTAGACCGAACGTCGTATCCGTAGATTTTTTATTAGAGGCGTATTGATGCAAGTATTTCACCGCCAGGTCTCCTAATTCTAGCGTTCTAACGTCTTCTATAGGATCATCGTAGGCCTCTATCGAGGGATGTTGGAGAAAACTGTATGGCTTTTAACGACGAAGGAAGCGCTTTTAGAGCGTTAGTTGTAGCTGCTGAATTTTCCTTAATAGTAGACAACAAAGCATTTTTGTTCTTTCGATATCGTGGATATCGAGTCGACGATCGGTTTGTACAACTTTACCAATTCTTGCTGTAATCCTATATCACCTAGTTTTTTGGATAAATTATTTCGTTGAATGTTTTTCTTCGTCTTCAGAAACTCTTCAACGATAAAATCACGTTTTGCTGGATCGGTTATTTTTAGAAACGACATTTTTAAAATATACGGTATAATGTTTTAACGCGTTTTTGAAACACTCGTTAAAACATTGAAATATTCTATGTTTCACGTTCTATGTTCTATGTTCTATGTTTCACGTTCTATGTTCTATCGGTTTGTTAACATTCAAGGAAAAGACGTCTTTTTCTAGAGAATCGATCGATGACTATAACATCGTTTACTTTTTCCTGAATAGACGGTTTAGCCCCGATGTAGATATTATCGATCCCGATATCGCAAACGATTTTACGCCGTTCGTTTATAAGCGTCTTAGGATCGATCGGTTCATCGTTTGAATCGTAAAATCCTGTGATTATCTTGGGCGGAACCCGTGATTTTTCATAGGAAGTTAAAAGTTTCGGGAACATAGTAGGGGGTATATCAGGAAGTACCACACCTTTGTCTTTCTTTCTGTAAAATATATCCATTTGATTCACGTCTGCGTCCATTTCGTATTTATTTAATGCGTCTTTCACATCGGGTTTTTTTAAGATGTTTTTTATTAGGTTTAATAACGATTCAAAAATTTCTATCGTTTTCGCTTCCTCTTCGGTTTGGCCACCCATTTTATCGTACATGGTTAGTGGTAAAGAATACGATTCTACCAGATCCGTTTGTGAGGATCGATTCTCTTGAATTCCATAGGAATATAACTCGGGAGTTTTTATTGATATTTTGTCGATTTTCCCGTCGTCATATTTGTACTTTAGAAACACGCGTCGAAATTTAATTTCAGAGGGATTAGTTATTTCTTTAACATTTTCGAAGATGACATTATTTATATCAAAGTTTTCATATGTTATTGCCATATTAGTATCTCTTTTTTATTATACGATTATTAATTTTTTAAATCGAGTACGGCAAATTTTTGTCACAAAGTCAACAAGTCTTCGTTATTCACCCACGAATTAACCCATTTACCGCCGCTATGAGAAATAGCCACCGTATCAAGCTGCAGCTGATAGTATATCATCAAAATGATGCCAATAGACTTTTGAGAGTGCAATTTTATTAAAAATATTTGTCGTGACCTAGTTTCAGGACGTTGCGTTTTCGCAACAACGGCAGGAAAGGAGAACTTTATCTATGCATTATTATAGGTGAATGTGACTATGTATGTATGTGTGTTTTCCAGTATGTACCCCCACAGTTTCGTTGCTTTTGACCCGAACCCTTTCACCTGAGCAGAGGGCCGCAAGGGCCATCCAGTGGAGGGCCTGAGTTTTACCCCCTCACTGTTGGGGGAGGCGGTGGGCGGCCGAAAAATAACTTAAATTTTGCTGTTTCCACATCTTCGACTTAGTTTCGCATCTAATCCGAAGCTGACAGCTAGACCGAGTGCCCTCACGGACGACCTCGCCCCCACAAGGACACACCCCGTCCACCAGGGATGGGTGGGGTGGGCGCTGGGTTTTAGGTTGAACCAAAATTTCCACCTGGAAATTTCATGGGTAGCGCCGGTTACTTCAGAGAAAAGGATGAGGCCTCCGTGGAGTGGGAGTGAGTTAGGTGGTGACTGGTGAGGTGGGGTGTGGAGGGTGGTGGTGGGGTAGGTGGTGGTTAGGTGGGGATGGCGGTTGGTGTAAGTAGTCACAAACCAAAATTTACTGGATAACACTGTGGGACACCAGAGCGGTGGAAGCATGTTAGGGCGGGGGCAGGCGTGGATAGGTAGAGGTGGGGCTGGATGGAATGGGTCCATAAAATGGGTGGGGTGGGAAGAGCGTGAAACTAGATGGGTTGAGATGGTGGGGTAGTGGGTAGTGGGTAGTGGCAATGGCGGGGAAAGCCGAAGCTTTCCGAGGTGCGTCAACGCCGGATACCCCAGAGGTATGGGACGTCTGGAGGCTGGGTGGGACATTCCGCCCCGTAGTTGGTGCTGGGGGGGGCTGGTGGGGCGGAAACACAAAATTTCCTGGGAAACGCAGAATATCCCAGGTGCTTTTTTGCTAGCAATCGTAAGTTCACATAATTTTATATGAGTTGCTACATGTATTGTATACGTGCCATAATGCGTAAGCTTATAACGTATTGCGCCGAAGTTGCGAAAACGCAACATAATTCGCATAGCGCATTCCGCCGATGTTGCGAAAACGCAACATTAAAATTTCGCAGATTACGGTTTCAGTATACAATGAGATATAAATTTAATAAACAAAAGACGTTAATTATTCACATTAGTATTCCAATCGGACAGCTTCGCTTCTCGAAAATATTGATGTGTTATGAGAGAAAAAAATTATTGAACAAAACCCCTAAACAGACACCAAAAAGACCAAATTTTGACAAATTCAAAAAAATATAAGATGACAATAAATAATATTTCATTTGGTAATAGCATACGTAGTAAACACCCATTAAGTAAGAAAAAATGGATCTGTGCAGGTTTCTCTTGTTTTTAATTTTTCCACAATTTTTAAGCAGCACGTTGCGTTTTCGCAACGTCGGCGGTAAATGGGTTAAATGACTCGGGATATCCTAACCATTTAACGAGAGATTTCTTCCCGCTTTTTCTGATTATCTTTTCTATTCTAAATATTTCTTGAGTCGTCTTCTGCAGCTCCTGTTCATAAAAAGAGCCATCTATACCCTCTACCTTAGAATCAGTAATCTTATAAGTCGGCGGATCCGTGTATTGAACCAGGGATACTGTAAAAACTTCCTCATCTATCTTGGCAAGTAACTCTTCTCAAATAAATTCTTCTTCTTAGTTATTCTGACTTTATCACCGATCGAAAACTTTGGTATAATAGGTTCTGAAATCTCGTTGCCGTATAAATTCATATATGCCGTCTTTTCATTCACTTTCTTACTGGCCTTAGTGGGCGTCATTTTAATGGAAGAATGTCTCGTTTCATTATAATTTTTAACCATTTCGCCCAATATATCGATATATCTCCTCGTTGAATTAGCTGTAAAGTACTTAAGCATCTTATCTTTCATCGTTCTAATCCACCTTTCTACGATGGAACTTTTTCCTCGTTCTCGGTGGAATACAACTCAAACAAATTCTTTACATCTTTATTATAAAATTCATTTCCCTTGTCACACCATAGTTTACCCGGTTTTAGCCCACTTTCGAGTATCTTCACGAAGCCACGAGCCGTAGATTTTCCACTTTTATCATTTAATGGCACGATCCAGCCGTATTTAGAAAACACATCTATAACGGTTAACAGGTATTTAACACCATCTTTATCTTTAGCGAATATCTGCATATCGATTAAATCAGCGGCCCAAATCTGGTCTATCCCACAAACATACACTTTTCTCTTTCTAAAATTTCTTACTACTGGTTTTTGTAGTTCATTCGCTAAATGATTGGTCCATTTCAGGTCCTGTTGTAATTTCAAGCTTCTTTTAAACCTAACCCGATATTCGATTTGGCGGATAATACAGGCTTGACTAAAGCCCTCTCTTTTCGTTCCCGCAAGCTTGGATTAGGAATATTATTTAATTGGTTTATCATTGCTCTATCGGCGACATTCCTAGAAGCCGTATCAGTGTGTTGGCCGTATGCAAGATCGTGAACGTATGCAGCGCTGTCGACCCTGTTTATTGGTTTGCTCCATTCTTTAGGGGCCCCTTCTGGGTTCAGTCTTAAATCTAGTCTAGTACCAGGACCATTAAATTGATGGCTCGGTAAATGCATCTCACCCGATAATTTAGCCCATGGCAACTTAATACCGCTAGTTGCCGAATTTAGAGATCCGACTAGATCACCACCTTGCGATGCTTTCACAAACTGAGTCTTTGTTTTTCCGCAAACATCGCATGTGCCTCTGAGCATCGACCTCCCATTCTTCGTTATAACAGTCTGCACGTTTTTAGTTTCGGTATGGTTTTTGCACTTTACGCAATACATTTTAAAAACAATTAGATATATTTAAAATGGATGTGAAAGATTTAACGTGGAATGATTTACCGTCGAAAAGATTTAATAGCAACCTATTACCTAGAAGTATAAGAGGCGTAATAGTAGGAAAAAGTTGTTGCGGCAAGACGACCTTATTATTGAACTTACTTTTGAGGTCCGGATGGCTCAACTATAACAATCTCCAGGTCTTCGGTAAATCATTGTTCCAGCCGGAGTACAAAATTCTTTAAAAGGCGTACGAAGAAAAATTGCCGAAAGAAGCGATGGTCGGGTTGTTTGTCATTCGAGATGAGATAATGAAAAGTGATTATACTCCAGAAAGCGTGGCAGAAAAGATGTCGAGAGATTCAAGAGACGAGTCGGATATCGAATGCAGCTTTTACGAGTCCGCGGGAGACGCGCCGGATCCGAAAGATTTGAGCCGTGAAAAGAAGAACTTGATGATTTTTGACGATTTGCAGTTGGAGAAGCAGAACAAATGCGAGGCAGGCATAGTAATGTGGATTGTTTATACCTCTCACAAAATTATTTCAAGCTGCCTAGACAGACTAACAGAGAGAACGCAAACTTTTTTTGTTTTTCCCCAAAATAGGAAGAACGTTTCACAATACTACAACGATCACGTAGGTATGGACATCTCTAAAGAGAAATTCGCGAGACTATGCGAGGAGGCGTGGAAACAACCGCACCAGTTCGTAGTTATCGACTTGTCGAGCGAAAAGTGCCGCGGAAAATACCGTCGTGGATTGGATGAATTTTACATTCCTAATTCCAATTAAAAATAATATCGTATTGTAATAAAAAAATGGAAAGACTTCTCGAAAAGATAGCTGAAAATACGTCACAGACAGCGAGTAACACGGATCAAAAATCATCGTTTTTCATTTTGGTAGACAACGAAAAGAAAAGAAATGCACGAATAAAAACCAAAATCAACCCCGTGATCGAACTAGACACAACCAAAAAATACGAAATGGCGCTGGTAGATCTGTATACTTACTACGTGTTTCCGAATATAGATGAGAGTAACAACAACTTCAGGTATTCGCCGAACAATGGCGCGACATGGTTCGATGTTGATATTCCAGAAGGGTCCTATGAACTGGAAGATATAAACGACTACTTGAAGAGAATGATGAAAGAGAAAGGACATTACGATGTCGTAAACTCAGAATATTGTATTACGTTAGAACCTAACACTAACACGTTGAAAGCGGTGTTGACAATCGCTCCGAATTACGAGGTCGACTTAAAAACCGCGAATTCTATTAGAACAGTTCTAGGTTTTGATAGTAAGGTATACAAAGCCGGGTATAACGAATCGGCGAACATCGTGAATATAATGAGCGTAGACAGCTTTAGAGTAACTAGCGATATAATCGGAGGCTCTTACTCGAATGGACCAACGGTGAACGTGATTTATTCGTTTTTCTCTAGCGTAGGGCCGGGTTATAAGATTATCCAGATACCAGCTAATTTAATTTATCTTCCCATTACAACGCATACGATTTCATCGATGGACACCGACCAAAATGGAAAACTAATTAAAATGAGAGAGGAAGCGATGTCGATCAAGTTTCATATTAGAGAAGTTTAAAGGTTTATATTATTATATATAAAAGGTCAAAAGGATAAGATTAAACGAGCTCTTGAAGCGGGGGCTGATGGTGTTAGCATTAGACTAACCCACGATGATCTGGTGGGAGACCACGTTTTAGGTCTTACAGCAGCGCAATTTAACAAAATGAAGAAGGCGTACCAGGCTGGAAAGGCAACGACGATCAAAATGAGTAAGACGCAATTAAAGCATAATAAAAAAATCTAAGGTGGTTTTATCGGGGCTATATTACCATTTCTAGCCACACTGGAAAATTTCTTCTTTCTAGCGTGCTGTCTAGTTTGGCACAGGGCGCTTTAGGCGGGTTAGGAGCCGCAGCTGCTTCTAAAATTTTTGATAAAATAAGCGGATCGGGAGTATTGTATATTAAGAAAAATGGAATGGCTTGTAAAGTAAGACCGGATGGAAATGGGCTGTATCTGTCACCTTGGGCTAAACGTAGTTCGGTGGGGGCGGGATTATATATGAAACAAGGTAGTGGGTTGTATATGAAAACCGGTTCCGGTCTTATTCTTGGTCCTAATTCACCTTTTAAAAATATACCGCTTCTAGGCCTGTTGCTATAAAAAATAATCCTCGTATAAATAAAATGTCAGGTTTTAACAGGCCATTGCATAAATTTATAACCAGACCCACTCGACGGGGCGAAGTAAGGACGCAACCGAAATAAATCTGTTAGGTGGCTGGCACGTGAAGGAATGTGTGATGTTAAATATAGACCGCAAAGACAACTAGGCGGCCTAAGATGGGAATTTTTCGCCCAAGAAGAGATAACTATTCGTTCGCAAGAAAAAGTTTTACCATTGGGTTTAGGTGTGCGAATGACGAAGGGACGGTGTAAAATTTCACTCAATCCAAAATTTATAGAAGCGGGTTGCAGCCTTCTAAGCGATACCGTTATTGAGTTCAGGGAAGACATGCTACTAGATATTAAGAATTTTAACGAGCACGGAACAGTCGTCATAAACGAAGGAGACTCGTTATGTTATGTGAATTACGAACTGTTATAAAATTTACGGGGCTTGCGATTCTGTAACTATCGATGTGGTTACAGAATACTAATTTAAGATCTCACACCTCTGATGTGGTGGTTTTAAAGATCCCAATCTCTTTACTCATGCAGTCGCGAAACACAACCTTCGCCGCTAAATACCTCGTTTTCAAGATATCTAGTTTGTTCTGAAGGTCTAAATTAACCGTCTCGAATTCGTTAGCCGCGATTTTTCTATAAAGCTCGTCGTCTAAATCGTTAGTCACACTGTTTTCACTACCACTACACTCACTGCTTTCACTACCACTACACTCACTGTTTTCACTATCGCTGAACACACTATCACAACACTCACTGCATTCATGATCACAACACTCGCCTACATCCCCGATCAGGTTGAAAACGTCGGTTATGAAATTTTTGCAAGCGTATTTTACTTCGGAAACAAAAGAGGACATAGTCATAGTATTATTCGAAGCGAGCGTTAGAAACAGGCACGCCTCGACGTTTTCAGTATTCAATGTGTAAACTGAATCCATTTTTATAAGCTCGTGTTTTTTTATATTGGCAAGAGATTTTTTTTATCGAGTAAGATTTCCAACAGTCGACTATAAATTTGAATTCCATGTAAAACAAATAATAGTTATTATAAAATGGAATCGAACAAAGCAGACGTTTACCGCCTTCAGAAAATATCTGAAATTCAAGAGGAAATCTTGCGAGAACGGGAAAAGAGAGACGTGATCTGTAAAAAAAATATCAGCAGGGTGTTAAGTCGCCGAAGCGTTTGGGGGTGTGTTTACCCTTTCGTCTACAGGGCTCGCGGCATTATCCCTCGTTGTTCTACCCGCAGCTACCATCATAATATCTGTATCCGCAGGTGTCGGGGCGATATCTCTGATATCTTCCCAGGTCCGTCGAATATTAGCACTTCGGCAAGAAAAAACACTTGAAGATTAGGACTATAGCCGAAGGAAAACTTAATTCAATCGATAGCCTCGTTTCAAAGGCGTTGAATGATGGAATTATCTCTGAATCGGAATATGCTATTATTCTAGGCGAATTTGAGAAATTTAATCAAATGAAGGAAGATATTAGAAATAAAACCACTGTTAGCATAGACGAAGCGACGAAACACTTGGGAAAAACGAATTAAATATTTACGTTTAAAGTTTATTCCCAGCCTGCGTAATCACCCCATGACTCATCATCGATACCGCGGTGATTTCCAATAGTATCGATTATGAGTCATAGGCGCGCGCTTGAGGTGGCATGACTTCGTGAACTTGGCGCATGTGGTTATAGTTTCGTGAACTTGAGATATGTGGTTATAGTTTGTGAACTTGGGACATGTGGTTATATCTTCGTGAACATGGTGCATGTGGTTATAGTTTCGTGAACTGATTTTTTCGATCCATATAATGGTTCAATGCACTAGCCGCCGCAAAAGACATCTACTGGCGCCCATGGTCTTAAGATCACGTTAAGATGGACCACTTTTGCAATTTTTAGTTTTTTTAATTGTTTTCATTCTATTTATTTAAATGAAACTTTTATTGCATCCAATGGTGTACCAACACCTTATTTATGTAACGACCGTGTTGCATAATCATTTTCTCATAATTTGTGGAGAAAACGGACGATCATCCTTACGTGGTCCATCTTTGGCAACCTTCTCCCTATCGAGTTCAGCAGCTCAGTTCTGCTGTTGCTGGGTTATTCTAGTGAATAACTAGTTATTCTAGTGAATAACTGCAGATGTGAAAATCTATATCTATAAGAGAGGATGTATATTTATTTATATGTATGTATGTCTGTATATATATTTGTCCAAAATACACGCCCTCAGTTTCGCAGCTATTGATCTGAAACTTTGCACATAGACAGGGGTCCACCCAACTTAAAAAGTCCAGGGGTTGGCGAATTTCTAACACCATGGGGGCCAGGGTGGGAAAAATTTTTAGGAGGGGCGCGAATTTTTTTGCAGCTATTGATGTGAAACTTTGCATTTACACAGAGGACAGTCAGGTACCCCAGTAAACGAGTTGGCGGACCTCTACCACCAGGGGGAGAATGGGGGTGGGCCTAAAACTCCATTTTCCCCATTTGTATACCATCGCCATAGTTTCACAGCTATTCACCTGAAAAGTTGCAGCTAGATAGGGTGCCACCGGCACCACCTCGCCCCCAACCAACACACACCTGGCCCCGCATGGGCCGAGTGTGGCAGGGCATTGTTTAAAATGGGGGCAAAAATTTTTAGGGGGCAACTTTTTTGCAGTTATTGATGTGAAACTTCGCATTTATACAGAGGACTGTCAGGTCCACCCAGAAAACGAGTTGGCGAACCTCTACCACCAGGGGAAGAATGGGGGTGGGCCTAAAACTCCATTTTCCACATTTGTATACCATCGCCATAGTTTCACAGCTATTCACCTGAAAAGTTGCAGCTAGATAGGGTGCCACCGGCACCACCTCGCCCCCAACCAACACACACCTGGCCCCGCATGGGCCGAGTGTGGCAGGGCATTGTTTAAAAATGGGGGCAAAAAATTTTAGGGGGCAACTTTTTTGCAGTTATTGATGTGAAACTTCGCATTTATACAGAGGACTGTCAGGTCCACCCAGAAAACGAGTTGGCGAACCTCTACCACCAGGGGAAGAATGGAGGGGCCCCAAAACTCCATTTTCCCTATTTGTATACCATCGCCATAGTTTCACAGCTATTCACCTGAAAAGTTGCCGCTAGATATGGTGCCACCGGGACCACCTCGCCCCCAACTAACACACACCTGGCCCCGCAGGGGCCGAGTGGGGCAGGGCGTTTTTTTTGGGAGCGGCGAAATTTTTTGGGGCCAATTTTTTTCATTTTCCAGTTATTGATCTGAAACTATGCATCTAGACAGAGAACCGTCAGGTCCAGCCAGTGGAGGTTGGTGAATCTCTCCCACCATGGGTCCACGGTGGGGTGCGAAAACCCACATTTTTGCTATTTCCATTTCGTCGCCATAGTTTCACAGCTATTCACCTGAAAAGTTGCAGCTAGATAGGATGCCACCGGGACCACCTTGCCCCCAAACCAACACACACCTCGCCTCGCACGGGCCTGGTGGGGGCAGGGTGCTGTATGTGGTGGGAAAAAAATTTTTTTGGGGGGGGCGCGAATTTTTTCTGTTTTGCAGCTATTGATAGAAACTTTGCATGTCGACAGAGGACCGTCAAGTCCAGCCAGTGGAGGGGCCATAGCTTCACGGCTATTTACATAAAATTCCCGGGCATCGCCGGGTATCCCAGCTAGTAAGACTATATAAGCTGACGTTTCAGCACTATAATCAGCTTATCCGTGTTTCCCAAAATGGTCCTCAATTGCTGACCAAGATACACTTTCTGAAATCATATTTAATGGTACACAAATCAACCAAGAACTACTAAACTACCGGCACCAAAATTGGGAAGGCACATTTAGTAATAATGTTGTTTTACTATAGGTGTTCAAATAATTATAGGACCAAAACATTTCGAAATTTGACAGCCTGAAATTCAAAGGATAGCACTGGAGAGAAGCCATTCAGTTGTACAAAAGTAGTCTTTGAACAAATATTAACAGTAAGTTATTCCTATTATAGCAGGATTATTATACAAATATATAAAGTAAGTTATACTCATTGCAACATTATAGTGTCATATATTATAGAAGTAAATAGTGTCATTATTATCATATAATAGTAAATAATATCACGGTGTATTATATGTGACGCTGGGCCTCAAAACCCGTAGTTTTTGGCTTCCTAGATATCGTGCTAGATGCCGAAATAGGCGAGATGGGTCAAGAATGCAGTTTATTCTTCAGTTCAGCATAATTATGACTGTGAATTCGCCCTAATATGCGAAGTAGTGAACCAATTTTGATACCGTTTGCGTTATCTGATTCAGAATATATGCCTCTAATGCCCAGAAAAATTGCAGGATAATAACTTAGTAGTCTTAGTAGGTTCAGTAGACTTGGATTACACGAATATTCAGTAAATTTTTGATTGGTTCGCTCACTATAAACTAATGAAAGAATCAAACGAACATAACTTCAGTTACAAAAAAATATTTTCATTCTGGTAAAGCATTTTAGAGCCTGTTCATTGTAGCATATGACTAAATCAAAAGGTAAACAACCGACATATGGCGGGTATTGAGCCCCTGTGTCACATATTATAACACTTCATGTAAAACAATGATGAAAACAGTAACTAAAAAACCAATACCATTTTGTCACATTTTTCTGAGGGGGAAATGTCAATCCTGGGGGAACTCCCCCACAGAGACGTCTAGATTAAACACTGGTCCTTCTGCTGAGATTACCATCCAATTGGTCCCTTCTTACAACAAACTGGTCAACCACGCATAGGCATGCATAGGCCTAAACCATGACTGCGGGGACCTATAAGGCAGGCTGTGGGCCCGGGAGCTGCAGCACCCTTAGCGCTCGCCTTAATTCGGGCCTGTCGGCCTCCGTCTAATTATACGCAGGGCATGGTTTTCAGCGTGCTAGTTCAACAATGCGTGCAACATTCACAAGCCGTAGAAATTTAAATAACTTTTATTATAACGGTAAAAAACACAGTTCGTGTGGACAGTTATTTTGCGAGTTCTGTTAGTAGTGGTCATATAATGCTTAAAAACTGTTTATTAAATTATGTTTATTTTCCCCATGGCCTCTAATATGGGATAACATTGATGCTTTGGGAAGTGATACAAACAAGTGGTTGTTTATGTTAATATTTCACATAGCCTAAGCACTCAAAATGAATTTCCTGAATAGTGGAGAAAAGAAATGAAAAACAACAAGACAGAAGGGTATGACGATAGTTATACCAGCAGAGATGTTGAAGAGTCTGGATGGGAGAGCAATGAAGGAAATAATCAAAATATGTCAGGAGATATAGGCTACACATCAGGAATATGGCTGGAAGACTACCTACACTCTATCATGGTACCAATCAAAAAGAAGCCAAACGCCACAAGATGTGAGGACCACCGTACCATCAGTCTCATTACACATGCGTCAAAGATTTTGATCAGGATACTAACAAAGAGGATATAAGCGAAAACAGATGCAATACATGAGATAGGAGATGATCAGCTCGGCTTTAGGAAGGGCATGGGAACTAGAGATGCAATTGGGTCGCTGAGAGTAATAACTGAACGAAGCGGCGAAATAGAAATAGATGTATACACATGTTTCGTTGACTACGAAAAGGCATTCGACAGAGTGGACTGGAAGAAACTGATGAAGGCATTGAGAAGCGTTGTAGTAGACTGGAGGGATAGAAGATTGATAGGCAATCTGTATATGGGGCAAAAAGTACAGATAAGATTAGATGGAGAATACTCAGAACAGGGAAAGGTAGGAAGGGGGTGAGACAGGGGTGCCCACTGTCAACATTGCTGTTTAACATTTATATAGAGGAGATAATCAAAGAGGCATTGGAGGAACTGGAGGAAGGGATAAAAGTGGAAGGAATGTGGATCAGGGCATTAAGATTCGCAGACGATCAAGCAACGATGGCAGGAAGTCAGGAAGGGTTACAAACAATGATGGACAGACTGAGCACAACATCAAAAGAATTTGGAATGAAAATCAGCCAAAAGAAAACAAAGGTTATGAGAATAAACAAATGAGAGCAAAAGGTAGTTAAAATATACATTGATGGAGAAGAACTGGAACAAGTCAAGGAATTCGCTTATATCGGCAGTAGCCTACTATTACGGAGGATGCGAGATGCCACAGAGAAATACAACGAAGGATTGTACTAGGAAAAGATGCATTTGAAAAGAGAAAAGAGCTACTGAGAGGTGGAATCAGTAAAGAACTGAAAAAGGAATGGTAAAAACTTTAGTGTGGAGTGTGATGCTATATGGATCGGAGACATGGACTATGAGGATGGAAGACATCAAGAGAATAGAAGCATTTGAAATGTGGTTATGGAGACGGATAGAAAGAATCAGCTGGAGGGATCATGTAAAGAATGAGGAGGTATTGAGAAGACTTGGAGAAAAGAGATCGATGATACACACAATTAGAGGAAGACAAAGAAGATGGATAGGACACACACTCAGAGGAGACTTGATGCTAAGAACAATCATAGAGGGGAAATTGGAGGGGAAAGTGGAGCTGTGCAAAAAGATAACGTAGGCTATATCGACTCGTAATCAGAGTTCTGCGCCGGCCGCGCCACGCCGCCGCCGCCAATTCGTGGGCGCCGCCGACGCGGAATTTTTTTATTCGGCGCCGAATTTTTTTATTAATGTATAATAATAATAATAATTACGACGATTTATATGGCGCAGTAACACAGCCATGCCGTTACAAGGGCGCCTTACAAAAACAGCTGCACCGGATGTATGAGTGTATGTATGTATGTATGTATGTATGTATGAGTACTTGCATGCATCAATCAGTCAATCTGCATGCGTACAGCCATACAATTTCAGGAGATCTCGTCAAGAAAATGGGCTTAAATCGGCAGATCAAAGACATTTAGTGTAGAGACGAAATTAAAAATCCCAAGTTATTTTGGGGATTCCCAAGGCAGGCTAAGAGTAGAATAGGCAGGTACCACCGCCACTGCGCAAACAGTTCTTTAACTTCTATTAGTAGGTTACGTAAGCTGGAGGCCTGCATTTGAAAATGTTGTTAAGTTGTTTTTAATTCAGTCTTTTATATAATTTTCTGAATGAACGTCTGTTCTGAGAATATAATTGTTTCTCACAGATATTGATTAAAGACCAGAAAACTGCCAATGGCTGAAAGCGCAATTTTTGTTATAGGTTGTTTGTGTAACAACTTTTACAGTAGGTATGCGAGCTTGAACAATAATCCCACGACGCCGCGCCGCCGACATTTCGAGGGAGACGCCGCCGCCGATTTTTGGTGGTCGGCGCGCCGCCGCAGACCAAAAATGACCGGCGCGCCGCCGCCGACACTCTCAAGTCAGCGCATGGCTCTGCTCGTAATAATGTCAACGACGACTCTGACACAGAGAGAGAGAGAGAGAGAGAGAGAGAGAGAGAGAAAGAAAGAGAAACACAGACAGAGACAGAGACAGAGACAGAGACAGAATCTTGATGTCCGAGACAGCGAGTGAACTTCCATTTCTTAACGTGTTATTGATCTCACTACACCTGGACATATTATATAAGTTGAGTCGCAACCCAGTAGGACTGAGTAGGTAATAAGGACATCCCATCCAGCAAATTGACTTGTCTTGACCAGGTGTTGCGCTCTGCTGCGCGCCTAATTGGGAAAATCCTTAAATATGACCATGTCTCAAACTGCATGCTTGATGTACTTCACTGGCTCCCTGTTCGCCAGCGTATTGAGTTCCGGGTAGCTGCATTGGTATGGCGATGTTGTCAAGGCCTCGCCCCAATTTACCTCCGAGAGCTATGCAGCCTTACATTGGGTATCCAAGGACGTCGTCAGCTACGCTCTGCTGATAAGGGAGTCCTCTTGGTTTCTTTTGCTCGTACTGCTACCATGAAGAATCGAGCCTTTTCTGTGGTTGGTCCTGTGGTCTGGAATAGCCTTCCTTTTGAGCTACGCCTACACCCTGGGACTCTACCAAAATTGTTCCTTACTAAACTTAAAACTGTTCTTTTTGGGCGCGCTGGGGTCGGGAGCGCCTCTGAGTAGTTAATTACTTGAAGGAGCGCTATATAAATGTCCGAATTAATGAATGAATGGATTAATCAGCAGTTCAGTGGATCAAAAGCATGGCCGTGTGGAAAATCAGGTGAAGCAATGGACCATTCATATCGTGGTGAAAAGAACTGATTGGGTTCTCTCGATAAAAATTGAAAGACGTAAGATAGCCCTCATGATATCAAACAAGCTTTAAGGACACAGCAAAAATAATACAATGGTCCTTATTAATTAATTCATTAATTCATTCTTTAATGCATTTCTATAGCGCCTCTTTATGGGGCTACTCAGAAGCGCGTTCAGCCCTAGCGCGGCCAAATGAAACTGCCTTGATTAGAGAGGAATGCCCGAGAAGAAGTTCTAGAAAGGGTGCGGAGAGTCAAGAGTAGACCATTCCAGGTCGAGGGTCCTAAAACCAAACAAGCACAGTTCTGAATTGCAGAGCCTTGAGGTACGAGCAAAGGGGCTGAGAGCAGACTTTGTGCAGCGGGATGAAGGGAGCAGAAGCGTCGGAAGCAAAAATTAGGGCTACAGAGCTCACGAAGGTAGGAAGGAGCCAGACGTAGCAGGCACCGCCAGACTAGAACTTCTTCTTCTTCTTCTTCTTTCCCTTCAGACTAGAACGACAGTCATATACTCAGTTCGCTTCTTGAGGAGGAGCCAGTGATTAACGTCACGCATATAATTGAAGATGACTTTAGTGGCTGAAGTTAGGCGTATGGTCAATAAGGCGAGCTGCAGAGAGCAGGACACGTTCAAGGCTATTCAGTCGTGTAGCCAGCACGGAGAGAGCAGCAGTAATCAAGGCTGCTGGCAGCGAAAGAATAGACACAGTCCGGTAGCAGCAGCCAGTGGCAGCGCCAGGGAGCTAGAGGGGCGCTAAGGTCCCTAAATGTTGTTTAGCCCCTCCCAAAGCAAAAAGCGGAAAATACATATAAAGGCTTGCTTCGTAATAAGGAAAGTAGACACTGACCAACGGCAACGAAATCAACTATTTTGTAATAGCGTCGAGTGCTTATGCTGCTTTAATAGAATGCACTGCTGATTACGTCAAACATACCGTGATTACACTGATTAGGTTATAGGCTATGCATCATGTGCCATGATCGTTGTCCTGCCGCAAGATTGATAGCCTATATAGGCCTATATTTTCTCGGCCAAGAATTTATTTGGGGCATAAAATCGCTTATGCACTGTTTGCTTGTAGCCTACCAGCGCACTTTCTATGCCTTGGAGAGAAACAATGTCTGACTATGAATCACTTTAATAGCTATTCTTAAGCCGTAAAAGATGTATGCTTTAACACTAGATTGGAATACTAAAATGCATGCTGACACTGTAAAAAATAGAAATAATGAATTAATAACTTACAGACTAAATTAATGTTTATAGGCCTACAACACGTTTTGTGTGTTATGTTGCCATCCTTCTGTAAGTTGGTGCCCAACAACTTTAGGCTACTGAACAGGGCCCCACATTTGTTAATCCGCCCCTGAATGAAATTATGAGAAATTTGGTAAAATTGACAGCCTAAACTGCTAATATTGCAGTGTGGAAATTAACAAATTTCGATGATGGGGAGGGGCGCATCCCCTCCACAAACACTTCTCTCTGCTCGGCGCTTCTAGTCTCGGCGATCGACCTTTGGTCGCTCATTCGTCCTCCCCCATTTTTAAACCAAATTTCTGCCTATGGGTTTTCCAATATACATACGATAGTAGGCTATACTTGTAAAATTGTTATAGGCGGCGCTTAAACATAACTTTTATGGTCATGGTTATTTCTTTTAAAATAAGATTTTGACTTTGTTATCCTGTTAGTTTGCTAATCTGCAAAATAGCGTTCTTCGTTACATTTTCGTGACTTTTTCACTCACAAACCGCTAGCAAACAAGAGCCTGAAACGTGATCTAGTCAATGTCACCAGCAAAAAATGCGTCGGCTTCTGGGCCTCCGACTCGACCCCGCTGGGGGTAGCTTGCGACGCTCCTCCAGACCCTCTAGTCGGTATGGGCTTTGCACCTTCAGCGCTTTTAAAATGAGCATCTTCGAGGAAAATGTTCTGGTTGGGCTTAGCCCCCCCCCACCAATAACTGAAATTTTGGCGCCGCCACTGCAGCAGCGGTAGGAGTAAGCAAGCGAGCAACATAATTGCGCAGTTGACATATTTCAGTAGCATGTCAAAAATGCGATAAGAGTGTGACTGGCACTTTATATATATCGGTACATCGGCTACATCGGTAGCTAAAGATAGGAATATTAACTATAAACTTACCTTTCTTGGAATGAAGTATTTTAGGCTTCTCTTCACTATCAGCAAAGATATCATTTAATGACGGATAACTCCGAGTTTTTTTCGCAGAATGTTTCACTTTGCGCACATCTGCAAAAATACAAAGGCCTGTCAATAAAATCTGTGTTGCAGTAAGTTTCCTAAATTTTCACATGTTAACCCATTTACCGCCGCTATGAGAAATAGCCACCGTATCAAGCTGCAGCTGATAGTATATCATCAAAATGATGCCAATAGACTTCTGAGAGTGCAATTTCATTTAAATTATTTGTTGTGACCTAGTTTCAGGACGTTGCGTTTTCGCAACAACGGCAGGAAAGGTGAACTTTATCTATTCATGTAAAGGTGAATGTGACTATGTTTGTATGTGTGTTTTCCAGCATGTACGCCCACTGTTTCGTTGCTATTGACCTGAAACCTTGCACCTGAGCAGAGGGCCGCATGGGCCATCCGGTGGAGGGCCTGGGTTTTACCCCCTCACTGTTGGGGGGGGGGCGAAAATAGTTGTTTCCACATCTTCGACTTAGTTTCCCATCTAATCCGAAGTTGACAGCTAGACTGAGTGTCCCCACGGCGACCTTGCGCCCACAAGGACACACCCCGTCCACCAGGTATCCATAGGGTGGGCACTGGGTTTCTGGGTGAACCCAAACTTTTACCTCGAAATTTCATGGGTATTGCCGGTTACTTCAGAGGAGAGGATGGGGACTCCGTGGGGTGGGAGCGAGTTAGGTGGCGACTGGTGAGGTGGGGTGTGGTAGGGTGGTGGTGGGATGGGTGGGGGTGGTGGCGAGGTGGGGATGGCGGTTGGTGTTAGTAGTCACAAACCTAAATTTCTGGATAACACTGGGGGACACCAGAGCGGTGAAAGCATGTTAGGGCGGGGCAGGCGTGGATGGGTAGGGTTGGGGCTGGATGGAATGGGTCTAGAATGGGGTGGGGTGGAGTGGAAAGAGCGTGTACTGGATGGGGTTGAGAGGGAGGGGTAGTGGGTAGTGGCAAGGGCTGGAAAGCCAAAGCTTTTCGAGCTGCGTCAACGCCAGATAACCCCATAGAGGTAAAGAGGCTGTCTGGAAGCTGGTTGGGACACTCCGCCCCATGGTTGGTGCTGATGGGGGCTGGTGGGGCGCAAACACAAAGTTTCCTGGGAAACGCGGAGTACCCCAGGTAGTTTTTTTGCAAGCAATCGAAAGTTCTTATAAGTTTATATGAGTTACTACATGTATTATACGTGCCATAATGCGTACCGTATAGTGTATTCCGCCGAAGTTGCGAAAACGCAACATAATTCGCATAGCCCATTCCGCCAATGTTGCGAAAACGCAACATTAAAATTTCGCAGATTACGGTTTAAGTATACAATGAGATATAAATTTAATAAACAAAAGACGTTAATTATTCACATTAGTATTCCAATCGGACAGCTTCACTTCTCGGAAATATTGACGTGGCTTGAGAAAAAAATTATTGAACAGAACCTTTAAACAGACACCAAAAAGACCAAATTTTGACAAATTCAAAAAAAAATAAGATGACAGTAAATAATATTATATTTGGTAACAGCATACTTAGTAAACACCCATTAAGTAAGAAAAAATGCAATTGTGCAGGTTTCTCTGGTTTTTAATTTTTCCACAATTTTTAAGCAGTACGTTGCGTTTTCGCAACGTCGGCGGTAAATGGGTTAAGCAAGCTTAGGCCTACTAAAGTTTTTGAAGATGCTTTCGGTCCGATGCCTAGTTTTTATGCTTAGAAAGAAATACATCTTCATGTGAGGCATGGATTAGGCTATCAAACAAAGTGATCGGGATAAAATATTTGCCTTTGAAATGTAATGCTATAAAAGAATATTACACCTGAATGGCAAGGAAGGTTAGCCTACAAATAAAGAAGTACGGTAGGCCTATGCCGCCTATAAAGTATAAAGCTAAATATAAAAGAAGACTTCATTCATTCATTCATTCATTCAAGAAATTATATACAGCGCTACTTCAAGGGAGACTACTCAGAAACGCTCCCGACTCTATAGCACGGCAAAAAGGACAGTTTTTGAGTTCAATAAACAAAATATTTCAGTAATAACTCGAGAAAGTAGACGTAACTCCTGTGGGAGCCCATTCCAGACATCTGGGCCATCACAGAAAAGGCTCGATTCTGCATCGTTGCAGTTCGTGCAAATGGGACCAAGAGAATCCTTTCTGTGCAGAACAGGGGGTGGGGGGGGCGGAGGCCTTTGGTACTCGTGGTGCAACAAAGCTCTTGCAAGTATGGTCAGGGATAATCCCAAGTTGACATTGCCTAGCTAGAGCAGCGATTTTAAATTCAATGCGCTGTCGAGTAGGAAGCCAGTGTAATGTCTCCAGTATATAGCTGGACACATGCTCAAATTTAGGGATTTGTCCAATTAAATGTGCTGCATGGTGTAAGACTCGGTTTAAGCACATTATTCGAATGGAGTAGAGTGACGAGCATCAACATTTTGAGAAGCGCTGCCGTCTCTTACCACGCCATAATGATGATGATGATGATGACGATGACGATGAGTCGATGACGGCGACGACGACGACGACGATGATGATAATGATGATGATGATGGAAACGCATACTGGTGAGAATATTATAGGCTAAGACAGCGTTGAACGCTGATCAACCGCCTTCTGCTCTTTGTTTGTGCCATGCTTGAGCTAGCTAACAGCTTACTGATAAATTATCATCGCTTGCATGGGCGCCCGTCAAAAAAAGGAGTGGCGCTTTTGAAAAATTAACACCATTTTTAACCCTCGAGTGCCCAAGGGGGGGGGGTCCGACCGGACCCCAGGCCTGTTTTTCCCGGATAACTTTTTAAAGGCTATGGATCTGCAGAAATGCTTTTAGGTATTCCTAGAGCAACCATTTGTGCATAGAATGGTATATATATATTTTGCGTGAGTATTGTCCTACCCTGTACCCCACAACCACAGCATATACTAAGGGTGCCGCAAGATATGCGGCTAATATTCATACGAGCATATAGGCTTCCTTCGGTAAATAACGCTAGCAAGCATAAAATGTGTCACGAGATTTTTTACACTATTATTTTACACCAGGTGGTGTAATTGTAATATAATATACATCAATCGATTGCAAATTCATTTGGGATTACATAGAACCAACTTCTATTACGATATTCCAGTCCTTTCTCAAGAAATTAGCATAAAAACGCTGGAGTCCGCGTTAACCCCCTCATTGGGCCTTCGTGTACCAAAAAAATACATTGGGCACTCAAGTATTAAACTAGTATTTGTTAGTTTCTAGTTAATTTTATTGTTTTGGCACTAAAGGACTAACGATAGACTACTAATGAAACACAATGTAGAAATAGTGACTGTAAGCGTATTTTATGTAGGCCTACTACAGCGGCCGGTCGGTCGTGTGTACGCCAGCGACGAAGCGGGCCAAAGTGCACAGGTGCGTTTAGGCGCGGGTTTTGAGACGACTGTCTGGCCGATTGTGGGAACGACTGTCTGAAAGACGGCGGATTGAGAGAAGGAGTGAGCGTCTGAGGAATGAGTCACGAGTTTAGGCTGTGATAACTGTAGTAGTAGTTGATTAGTTGTCGTAGAGAAGAGACGTTGTTGCTATGATAATGCAAGGATAGACATTATCGTGTTGTTTGCTGCTGTTACGTTTTATGTTGAAGTTGATTGATAATATACTTTGGAAAACCTATCATCGTTGTCGTTGAAGTAGAATAAGGAATTACTGTAGAACTTTACCTAGACAGTAGATTCGAATCAGTTAAATCAGTAGGCTACTGATCGGTCACATTGAAAGGCTACCTAAGAGACTGGTGTGGGTCAACGCGAATAAGAGAAGGTTGACATTTGGTGTCGTTGCGGTGGGATACGAACTTACAAATTTTCGAACGCTGGTTTGAGGATACGAATTTGCGAAAGTTTGGACACGAATTTACGTGGATTGGTGAGACTTATCTACGGAATTATTCACGGAACGAATTGATATTCACATGGTTGATATCATATTCTTATCTACGGACGTTGTGTTTTTCTTATCGACGCCACGGAAATTTTTTATCGAAGCCACGGAAATTTCTTATCGAAACCACGGAAATTTTTCATCTACGGACGCTGTGAAATTATTCGGAGAAGCAACTTGTGCATTGTACGACAGTGTGAAACGACAATTCAACGGACGGAAAGGTAGGAAAAACTTGCTTGTCTATAAAAGAAGCAATAGCAACAGTGAAGTAAAGAAGTAAGATGGAACAACTTACAGAGCAAAAGCAAGCAGCGATCAAGAAGATGGCTTCGGAAAGAATAATAAAGTTACTAATTGAAGCAGGTTTAGACGCCGAAGAAGTCGGACAGATGTCGAGAGAAAGTTTGATGAGAACTTTGGCCGAGATTTGGGTCAAAAAAGAAGTTGAAGAAGAAGGTGCTGTAGGCGGTACTGTAGAGAAGCCGGTGAGAAGCCACAGCTAGCGATGTCTATGGAAGCGTTGCTTCAGTTCATGATGATGAGTAGACAAGAAGAAAAAGAAAAGGAGGAGCAACGAGCAGAAAGATCAGAAAAGGTAGAAAGGCTCAGATTGGAAAAAGAGGAGCAGCGTCGTCAAGAGGAGAAAGAACTCAGACAAGAAGAAAAAGAAAAAGAGGAGCGACGGCGCCAAGACGAGAAAGAATTGCGACAGCAAGAGATAGACCTGCAGAGGCAGCAGTTCCAGCTTCAGTTAGAACAAATGAAATTAGATCGTGACGAATCGGAACGAAGACGGACGGAATTAATGATCGAATATGAAAGAGCAAGAAAAAGTGATGAAGAAATACGGAGACAACAGATTGAAGAGAAAAAGGCTCGAGAGGAAGACAAGGAAAAGATGCGTGTACAAGAACTAGAGAGAGCTGAAGAAATTCGACAGGAAGATTTTCAAAGGGAGAAAGATAATCGGGAAAAAGTGGAACAAGAAAGGGAAGAACAGATGCAATTAGAACAAAAGAAAATGGCTATTAAGGAAGCTCAACTCCATGAGATGGCTATTGAAAAGGAGGAACGCAAAAAGCAGTTAGAGCTGTTGCAGCAGAAGATAGAACAAGAAGAACTGCGGAGGATCGAAGATCAGGATAGACTGAGGAAAAGAGACGAAGATGATCGAAAGAGACGAGAAGTATCAGAACAGAATAGACTTAGAGAAAGTGAGACAATGGTGTCTAAAATTAAGAAGATTGGTGACGCAATGAAGCATGTATTACCTAAGATGCCGTATGATATGATGGAAGTGCCAATATATTTTGAGACAGTGGAAAATGCATTCAATAGTTTTGCTGTGGAAGAACGATACTGGGTGAAATTGTTATTACCACTCATGACACCGAGGGCACGAACAGTATTGAATCGCTTATCGTTTGATGACCTGGATAAATACGACGTCGTCAAGGAACATTTGTTGAAGGAATTCAAACTAACGGCTCGAGAGTATAGATCTAGATTTGCAGAGGCCAAGAAAACGATGGAAGAAACGTATACGATGTTCACGGCAAGATTGAAGAATTTGCTGAATTATTATGTCAGAAGTCGACGCGTGGACAAGAACTACGAGAAGTTGTTTGATCTGTTGGTAGCAGATAAGCTGAAAGAATGTTTACCGCCGGGTCCGCTACAGTTTGTCTTAGCAAAAGAGGGTACAGAATGTTTGGAAGCTAGTAACGTTGCAGACCTCGCAGACATACATGTAAACAATCGAATTGGTGTAATGTTTCAAGAAAAGCCGAAATATGAAACATGGGGCAATAGTCCAGAGCAAACTAAGTGGAACAGCAATAGCAAAGAAACTAAAAGCCAAACCAAAAGTGAGGATGTCAAGAAAGATAATTTCTCTGGAAAGCCCTGGTGGCAAGATAAAAAACAGTCGACGTGGGACAGACAAGCCTACAATCGAACTCCACCATTTGAACGTCCAAAAGAAAGCAATGCATCGTACACGCCGTACCATAAGTGGGAGAGCAATGAGCAAAGAAGTTTTGTAAAGAAACGTTGCCATAATTGTCAGTCTGATCAACACTTATTGAAACATTGTACAGTACCTCTAGGAGCGACAAATATGAAAAATAAATTTAGTCGAAGTGCAGAAAACCTTAGAGTAAACCAGATACAAGTGATAAATGCACCACCTCAGTTTGGAGATTATGACGACCGAGAAACAGAAGTGAAGGCGGTGATGAAGTGTACGCCTCAGTTTAAATTTTTTGCCGACCAAGAAACACAAAGCAAAGATGATCGTCAATGTATAAAGAAGGTTGCATTGCAGCATGTGATGGTAGAATTACGCGGTAATGGTAACAGTGGTCATTCTGTGAAGGTCGAAGCGCTGATCGACTCTGGTACAGAGATACCGGTAATTAATGAGGAATTGTTGGAAGGAGTGATAGTAGAAGAAATCGGCAGAGTACATTTGCAGTGTGTGGCTGGAGAGCCTATTCCAGCTAAATTAGTGAAGATTGAGGTGAGAATGAATTGTCAGACGGTAGGAGAAGATTTAAAGGATTTATTTTCCTGTCCTTCAAAGAAAATAAATATTGCGCCATATTTGACGTTGGTGTGTGCCAGCATTTCAGCAGAACTGTGTAAAGAAAATCCTGAAAAGTTCCTGCTACATCCAGAGATAATTGCAGAACTGAGAGAGATTTCACCAATCAGTGTATTGCAAGGAGAATTACAAGCGCACGTGACTACAAGAGCACAGAGTCGGAGAACAGAAGTAGAAGACGAAGAAGAGGAACAGCTGAATAAAAATTTGCTAGACGATGACACTGAAAGCGAAGATGAACTCAGTATTCAAGGAGAAGAAGGAACAACATCCGAGAACAATGAAAATGAAGAAGAGATGGCTGCATGTGAACGAAATGATAGTGAAGATTCTGGAAGTGATGTAGAAATGGGTACGAGTATGAGAGAATTGTTTATGGAGAATACGAATGATGAAAGACAGTTGGAAGATGCAAAGAAATTTGAGGAGCAACAGAGAAATGACGAGTCATTGAAGTCGTGGTGGAAGATAGCTGAAGACAAGGGATCAGAGTTTAGTGTGGTGAACGGATTGATGTATAAGAAGCATCAGATGCTGGATCAGTTGGTGTACCAGTTGGTGTTGCCGAAAGAGAGAAGAATTCAAGTGATGGAATTAGCACACGAATCTATATTCGGCGGACACTTGGGAGAAGAGAAGACACGGGAAAGAATTAAGATGTCCTTCGTCTGGCCAAGGATGCATCGAGATGTGGTGAAGTTTTGTAAATCTTGTAAGAAGTGTCAGTTAAAAGCACGAAGTTTGGTGATGGATCGAGTGCCGATAACGCCCATACCAAGAGAAAATGTGCCATTCAGAAGAATGACAATGGACGTCGTAGGACCTATCGAACCGAAGTCAGCAGCAGGACATAAATATTGCTTGTGCATAGTAGATTCATGTACAAGATGGCCGACAATCTTTTTGCTGAAGTCATTGACTGCTAAAGCTGTATGTGAAGCGTTGATGAAGCTATTCATGGATGTGGGAGTGCCGTCTGTGATTACCAGTGACAGAGGGACGAATTTTACAGCCAGTTTAACCAGAGAATTTTTGAAATTGATGGGATGCTGTCCTAGATTTGATTCGCCAGGACATCCTGAGGCTGCAGGACTCGTGGAGAGATGGAATCAGACATTCAAGAAGATGGTTCATCATGTCATTGTGGAAAATCCGAGGCAGTGGCATAAAATCATTCCATTTACCGTGTGGGCATTGCGAGAAGTGCCTAATGCAACAACCGGAGTGGCACCGTACATGTTGGTGTATGGAAAGTTGCCAAGAGGACCATTAACAATCCTAAAGGAAAGCTGGTCAAAAGAAATAAATTTACCACCGAACATTGGAGTACAACCGGCGAAATACTTGAAGAATTTAAGAGCAGACATGGAGAAAGCTTTGATATTCGCTGAGAGTTGTGCAGAGGAGAAACAAAAACAGTATGCCACCCAATATAACAAGAGAGCAAAGGATAAAGAATTCGAACTTGGAGAAAACGTCATCGTACTATATCCAACGTCAACCAACAAATTGATCTCACGATGGCATGGTCCATGTACTGTCTTACAACGAAGATCCAAATATTCATATCTCGTGGACATGAACGAAAATGGTCGACGAATTGTTCATGCAAACAAAATGAGAAAGTTCATTACAAGAACATTATCATGTGGTCTTATCGCAGAAGAGGACGACGAATTTGGATCAGTCGTAGAAATACCGACGAAAGAAGATTATTTAGAGACAAAACAAAAATCACTTCATTTGGATCATGAACAAATTGGACATTTAACGAGCGAACAACAGAAACAGTTACTGGATTTACTGAATCGTTACGCAGACAGGTTTTCGGACAAACCCGGACTATGTACACTGGTAGAACATGAAGGGGTGTTGAAACCGGACTTTCGAGAGAAGGAGTTCGTGGCATATCGTATACCACTAATATACCGCGCACAAGTGGAAAAACAAATACAAGAGATGCTGAAGGAAAACATCATTCAACCATCGTCAAGCAGAATGGCAAGTCCACTTGTCATTGTCAAGAAGAAGGATGGATCTTTGAGATTGGCTTGTAACTACAGGTACATTAACTCGTTTACGGAAAATTGCCGATATCCAATGCCGATCGTCAATGATGTTTTGAACAAAGTCGGGAAATCCAAGTTTATTTCCGTCTTGGACTGTCGCAGTGCTTACTGGACTTGTCCTGTGAAGAAAAGCGACCAGTGGAAAACTGCTTTTGTTACCCATAATGGACTGTACGAATTTACACGTGTCCCTTTCGGTATGATTAACTCTGGACGGACTTTTGTAAAAGCGATTAACATGATTTTACAACCGATTAATCAATTTACTGAACCATATGTGGATGACATTGCAGTACATTCGGATGACTGGAACAGTCATTTAAGACATTTGGAATTGTTTTTAAAACAAATAACATTACATAATGTGACATTGAACTTAAAAAAATGTGTGTTCGGTAAGAGTGAGGTGAAATTCATCGGGCACCTGGTAGGGTCAGGGAAAAAGATGATGAATCCAGATCGGATGGAAAGCCTGATTAATTTGAAGAACCCTGAAACGAAGAAGCAAGTGAAGCAAGTATTAGGATTTTTTGGGTTTTACAGACAGTTTATTTGTAATTTCGCGGAAATTGCTAAACCATTGACAGATTTAACTATCAAGAAAGGACCTGAGAATATTGTTTGGACCGATGTACAGCAGAAATCTTTTGATTCTCTTAAAGAGACGGTTTTAGCAAATGTGATGTTATATATGTTTAAGGTTGGACAACCATTTAATTTGTATTGTGATAGCAGTGACTTTGCTGTGGGAGCTGTTCTATCACAGGCGGACAGTGAAGGGACAGAACGTCCCGTTTCATTTATCAGTCAGAAACTGACAGACACCCAGAAGAGATGGGCGACGATTGAGAAGGAAGCCTATGCAATCATATGGGCTTTAAACAAATTGAAAGAAATTGTTATTGGTTCTAAGATGAATGTGTTTACAGATCACAATCCTTTAGTTTATTTGACTGAATCAATGTCGAAATCTGCTAAGTTAGTCAGATGGTCTTTATCATTACAAAATTTTGACATTCTGTTGAACTATAAGAAAGGAAAGCTGAATGTAGTAGCTGACTGTTTATCTAGATTGTAGTGTAAGATATTTTAGGATGCATTTAGTGTAAGAATTGTTGGTATTGTATAATTAATGGACGTTCGCTAATTTTTAAAGATAATTAGCTCTCTTTAAAAGAAAGGAAAGAGGTAATGTAAGCGTATTTTATGTAGGCCTAGTACAGCGGCCGGTCGGTCGTGTGTACGCCAGCGACGAAGCGGGCCAAAGTGCACAGGTGCGTTTAGGCGCGGGTTTTGAGACGACTGTCTGGCCGATTGTGGGAACGACTGTCTGAAAGACGGCGGATTGAGAGAAGGAGTGAGCGTCTGAGGAATGAGTCACGAGTTTAGGCTGTGATAACTGTAGTAGTAGTTGATTAGTTGTCGTAGAGAAGAGACGTTGTTGCTATGATAATGCAAGGATAGACATTATCGTGTTGTTTGCTGCTGTTACGTTTTATGTTGAAGTTGATTGATAATATACTTTGGAAAACCTATCATCGTTGTCGTTGAAGTAGAATAAGGAATTACTGTAGAACTTTACCTAGACAGTAGATTCGAATCAGTTAAATCAGTAGGCTACTGATCGGTCACATTGAAAGGCTACCTAAGAGACTGGTGTGGGTCAACGCGAATAAGAGGGGGTTGACAGTGACATAAACCTGTTTACATTTAGAAGTCCTTACGCAGAATGCCATTATTTTTAATTAACAACTTTGCATATTTCAAGCTTTTGGTGAAAATTTTGACCGTGATCATTGTATTTGCCCCTCCTGAAAAATATTATGCTCTCGTCACTTAATTTTGAGGAGCATAGCGCCCGACGCAACCCATATCAGTGATCGGTATATTCACACCAATCAGAGGCGCTCCCAGTACGTTAGACCCAGAGAAAAAATAGTCTTGAGACATCGAAAAGAGGCATTTAGCCCACCAGTTAATATGGAAGAACGTGTTGAAGGAGGAAGCTGGTTCCACAATGCCGGGCCAATGAGAGCAAAGGCCAACGAATAGCGAGTTGCAATAGTCGATTCAGGAACAGACGAAGGCATGGACAATATTGAAGTAAAGACAGAGGAGGAGACGGAGCGACGGATTGCCATAAGTCGCCTCAGATGAAAGTAGGAAGAGCGAGTGAGACTGGCAATGTGTGGAGCAAAGGTAAGCATGCTGTCCAGTCTGCATGGGTATGGTGTCAATAATCAATATCACAGTATACAAAACATAATTATTTATTGTTATTTGATATCACTATCTTCACTATTACTACTACTGCCACCTGGTCCAGTAGGCGAATGTAGACCTATCACTATCACGGCTGCTACTACTAGGCCTACTACTGTTTGTCATTAGATCTAGGCCTACTTGAAAATCTGACTTTCAATCGCAAACATGTGGCGCATTTTATGCGTATCAAGAGCTTGACCATAACTGAATGCAATTTGCATGCGGATAGAAGCCAGTACAAGACCTATTATAATTTACAAGTGACCGTTGCTTGTATTGTGCGTTTTACTATTTTTTTAAAGTAATTTTATATCTCTATCGACTTACATGTACGTGCGATATCTGGTCGCTTCCCAGTTAGTAGATCCTGCACATCAGCTTCTGAAAGATGTACGACCGGTGGAACAATGATTCTGCCACCGCGTTCTTCCGCCAAACTGGCTGTTTTCAAAATGAGCGTGTCTGTGTACTCGCACAAGTCGTTGGCATTACCTAGGTGTACCATCTGCTCAATGTAGATCTTGTGTTTGTTTAATTCAGATACATCATTTTCTAATTTGTTTCTAAGTTCATTAAAAGCGTTCAAGTGAACAGATGTCGAAGAGGTAAGTGCTCTTTTAAGTTGATCTCCGTTGTCTGTTATATCTCTGCACAACCTGCGTTGCTCCCTACTAATTTTAGCAGCTTCAACTTCTATTTTATCTGTGTACAACTTTTGACTCTCCGAAAGTTTTTGAATATGACCTTGCTTAATATGTAAGTGCATTGATATTTGCTCGATATGCTCTTCAAGCTTTGCAGCCAGGTCCTTCGTCGCACGGCTGACATCGAAACTGGTGTGACTACTATGCGACAGTGCCTTACACTGCCAACATATAACCAATTTGCAATTTTGGCAATACAGTTCTGCCTCTTTCGTCTTGTGAGTGATACAATAAGTTGGCATTGGTGAAAGTTCCTGTGGATCATTGACGCTCTTAATATCGATGATCCTGTGCCACGCGGTCACCTTTATCTTCTTGTGTTGTCTTTCACAGGACAGACACATGTGTTGTCGACAGTCGCAGCAAAAACGTGCGGCAAGAGCAATGTTATTGCATTCATTCGCATGGACCATTACTGAATGCCATTTTGTTGAGCTTAATTTAGTAACATCACAGCCGTCATCGGGGCAAATTTCGCATTGTTTAGGCAAAATGTCTTGTTTTTTAATTTTGTGTGCATCGAGTAGTTTGTCCATAAAGAAGTTGCGGGGTAGGTCTGCAGTAGATTTTTGAATAGAAAATTCTCGTCTGCAAACTGGACAAGGCAAAGGTTTTCCTCTAGGCTTTCCTTTCCGATATGAATCTAAGCACTTCAAGCAGAACATGTGAAGACAAGGCAAACATCGATTGTCTTGAAGTATTTCATTGCAAATAGGACATTCAGCAATATCAGAGATGCACTGTTCGATGCTGGATGGTTGATTTTCACTAGCCATTCTATGGTACAGACAAGAAACTAAAAAGAACAAAAGACAGAAACTGCTTGTATTATGATTGTTAGATTATAAACTAGCTCTCACAGACCCTTAGTTTGCGAGATAGCCTACAAAGTCATAAGAAATTGATCAAGGTTTTTACATAGGCAATTTCGCACTAAATTATAGCATTATTCATATTTGTAGCATATGATCAATCAATCAATCAATCAATCAATCAAATATTTTTATTTTTGCAACCAGTATAAAGATAGAGGTGTTTAAAAACAAAAGATTTTGTTGCAAATAGGCCGCATTTTTATTTAGTGAAGCAGATTACTGGGATAAGCTTACTTGATAAGTGCATCGACGTCCAATCATGTTTTTGGAACGATACATTTAGGCCTACAACGCTAGACAAATGTTATTTATGTGATGCTGTTGCAATTGCTACGAGGTCAAAGTTAGTCTCTGTGTAAGAAGTTTAATCATTAAGACGATGTAAGGCCATAATTATGATTAGTTCATTACGGAAACATGAACCTATTACAAAAATCATCAATGGATTGTTGTAACAGTTGCTTATTTCCATCTAAAACCACATTTCCAACCTTTCTCGTTCCTGCTTCATGCATAATTATTCCGCTGCATCCGAAATATGCTCGATTTAGAAACTGCTCCCATCATTGCTAACCCATTGTTCACTCAAAATTTGACTTCTGTAATTCCCAGCTCATCCAAAATTCATTATTCAGAGCCGTGACCAGACCACCCAAACATTACTGCACTGTGCACAGTACACCCCAATCCTGAAATCACTCCATTGGTTACAAATCCCAGAGCGAATTCATTGCACTGCAACTTTTTACATTAGGCCTACTCTCAGTATGCGAACTCTTCACCAATCCGTTCTACCCGACCAAACGCATGTCCCACTTTTTCGACCTCCGAGCAATACTTTAATCTCTCAAGTTATCCAACAGAGCCATATAGATTCAAGGTTACATTCACTCACCGGTAAGAACGTTTATTTAACAAGACATCCGATTCTCATCAGTGTAAACAGTCGTGTAACCTACGGTCATTCAGTTGCTCGTTTATTTTTATATGAAATTAGAGCATGCATTGTTATTTTAAAAACTATTAGGCCTACTACCTTTATCTATTGTCAGGTGTAATTCTTTGAGCATGCGCTGTCAAGTTCTTCCGGCTACGCTGGCAGGTCGAAGTCCTAATTATTGCGTATTTCGTTAAGCTTCAACGTCAGAGGAAATACCCAACGCATATTAAAATATTTCAGTCGAGTTGAAACAAAGTGTGTTTGCATAGACGTGCTTAGACACGAACAACATGCATGAACACTGCTTGCAGTAAACTATGAAGTGTGCATGTTCCTATTCATATTTTATGTTCGGAGTCTCTGCACAGGTAAACTTAAGTACAGGCTAAATTAGTTCACATAATGTTTGTACATAAAACATTATCAGGCTGTGATTGCGGCTTTCATTTCGGACTGCGAAGAGGACGGATTCAAAACACACTTAGTCTAGCAGAAAGAGAAAGAGAAAGAGAGGGGTAGACATAGGCTACTTTTATACTTCACCCGACAGACACATATCAGACACAGAAACACTGAGAGAGTCATCGAGAACAAACTTTAGGCACATTAACATTCGTGTGCAACTGACCAATAATTATAATTATTGCATGGCCGCCTGTATGCGCTCAAACTTTTGCTCTTGACGGGTTCTGTCACGGTCTTCAATTTGAACCAATAGGCTACTAAGAACAATAATTTTATGGTCCTCTCCTGTCACGTATATCTCCAGGGCCTGATGATCCGCTGTCGTAGTTCATTCGGGAAGGCAACCTTAATGAGAGCATTGACAGTCACTCATCTTTGCAGCATACTGGTTATCCTCTCCTGCGACCCTTCAATGGCAAACCAGTATCATTACACCAGCTGCTGCACCCGACATAGACCGAAGGTCATCGTTCCGTATCGGTGACGCCTATCGGTTTTATCAATAGGCTTGTAATAGGCTATTCATCGTAAATCGCTACTCGTAACAAACGTTAACTTCGACATTGTGTTAAAAATTGACATTTTATGAAATTCATAGTTACATAACTAGCTTTCAAACGAATTACTCCAACAACTGTAGCCGGTGAAACGCGTTCAGACGAAGGTGCGTGATATCTGTGCACTGTTGATGCACCGCGTCGCCGGTACTATGCATTCTTGCATTAGGCCTACACGATCTCATTTCACATCGCCAGTATGTCTTCCCGCTCACTTCTCTCTCCTTTGTATAAATATAACAAGGCAGTCTATGAGGGCTATATTTATACAAAGGAGAGAGAATGTCAATTTTTAAAATAGTTTTGCATGATGAGAATTTTTGTTGTAGCCTACTTTTAAAGATACACAATAGGGCCCACAATTTAGGCTACAAACTGCGACGATATTATTTAACGACGCATAAAAAACGACGGACAGAACACGACGACTTGCATGCGACGAATTATGTTGCGACGATTTCATTATCCACGACATGAATTGCGACGAATTGACTACGACGAAATCAATTACGACCTAACGATAGGGAACCGACAAAAGGACATGCAAAGTCAGCAATAAATAATAAATACGCTGATGAAAGATAATGATGATGACGACGATGATAAGGAGGAGGAGGATGAAGATGATGATGACTATGATGATGATGATTATGACGACGACGACGACGACGATAACGACGACGACGGTGGTGGTGGTGATGATGATGATGATGATGATGATGATAATGATGATGATGGTAATGGTGGTGGCGGTGTTGGTGGTGGTGACGATGGTAGCAGTGGCAGCTGTTGCTGTAGCAGCAGTAATAGCAGCGGTGTTGGTAGTAGCAGTAACAGCAGCGACAGGAAAATGGAGAATATTTATTCGTGCACATTAGGGCTGTCCAGAAAAATAAAACTTTACCGAAAGCACCCATAAGCTTACTCAAAATTTCCCATGATTTTATTCATTTTAGCATAGAGACATTTTTTACAGAATTTTAAAATGTCATAGCTTCTGAACTTAGGGCCCAATTTGGTCAAAGTCGCACTTACATGTAGGTAGGCTATACCTACAGACCCATACTGGGTAATGGGTATCCTAGGCGCGGAACCCAAAAGCCACCAGCGTTTTGGAAGAGCTTGACACGTCCGTATCTTCAGGGTGAGCTTATGCCAGCAGTGCATTATCCGATATCAGTTGTATTGCGTTATCGGTGATGAGTTGACTCCAATAATTATAATACTGCAATAAACTTGAAACGGTGTTTGAATGCTATGATAAAACTTACTTTAAATATTATTGACTGAATCATGTTCGGCACATAGACCACTAAGCTTACACTGTTATAGAGTAAGGCATTATAATTTATGCGTGATATCTGCTCTGTGTCGCAATGCACAGGGCATCATTCAGTGATCGGTTTAAATGAAGCTCTGGTCAAACTCATTGTCTATTTAGAATCGTGACGAAAATTGGATAAGAAACAAAACCAACCTTGGTCGGCGAACTAAAACTGCTCGAAGTAGAGAGAAAGTTCGACCAAAAATTTGTCATAATTATATAGGCTACACACACACACGCGCGCGCGCACACACACACACACACATATATATATATATATAATATATATACGAGGGTTGATCAATAAGTAATGAGAAAAATATATTAGACAGCTGTTTTTTGCAGAAATTTTATTTTTATTCACTAGCTTACTTATTTAGCAGAGTTTTTATTTTTAAATGGTCACGTGGGCCATTACTGCGGTTGCTAGGCAACTGCCGGAAGCCGTCTGCCCAGCGGCTGTTGTAAATAATGGATAAAAACGAGAAACGTGCGGTTATTAAATATTTGCATTTAAAAGGATTGACTTAAAATGAGATTGCAACGGACATGAAGAAGGTTTTAAGGGACAATGCCCCTTCACAGGCTACAGTAGGGTGTTCCACGGTTACACAGGAAAAAAGTTTTCTTGAAACTTTAGATGCAGTCCCTCCAAAAAGTTTCCTTATGGTCCTATGGTAACACCCACCAAATTTTATGCCATTTAAAAAATATTTAGGGGTCCCCCAAAGCTCATATAATTTGTGTAATTTGTGACATATTACTTATGGTGTCTCTGAGTTTGAAAATTTCGTAGGTCCACACTTTGATCCGACTGTCATGCTTACGTATTGCTTAATACCATTATAATGCTGTGAAATACTAAAATCTACAATCATATAACCTTATTGTGTTTGTGAATGAGGTTTCTCAAGCATAAGGACGACAGTTAAGCTCTCGAGGAAACAAAGATGTAAATCTGCACTTGGATGGCAATTAGGCTGTTACCTGTACGTGACATCGCTGGAGTAGGCTACAGATATAGATAAAGTTAAGAAATTGTCAGTCCAGATCTATTGTGTACTTTGTGGAGGTACTAAAATTTTGTTGTGACAAAGTTTACCTCCGGATGAGGACAGCTACACAGGTAGCAGTTTGGACGGTTTGAAGTCATGGCAGTGTGATGCATTATTTATTGGCATAAAATTATGCTTTGACACAATGGCCTTGAATAACTGCATATTAGATTGAGTATGCAGCCTTCTATAGAGACAGCCATCAGTTGTGATCTGATGCAGATATCTTATTGACATCACAGAAATCTTTTAAGTCCTATTGCCTGATGTGTCCTTGGTTTAGTTTGTCCATCATGAGGCCTTTAATTAGCCTATGCTCTTCAAGTGATTCAACGATAAATGGTCCAATCTGATCTACCGTCACCTAAACCTCTACCAATGCCACTACATCCTGCATCTAACAAATCAATGTAATTTTTTAATAAACAGCTTCAGTGTGAAGATCCTCGAAATGAATATCAATAGTTTCCTCAATTCTCGGTATCCATGGTTTGATTGAGCAATTCGGTAGCGGTTCGCAAGCCTGATGCCCATCACAGAGCGAATTGGGTGGCGAAGACAATTTTATTATCGAAATACTTTACAATGGCACGAACCGCAGATACATTTGACGACAGTGAATTACAGGGCAACAAACGATTCTCAGATAATTACATGGCTGAAATCTACAGTCAGTCGCTGTTCGCATGTCGAATCACTGCTGCTCTCATGGAACTAACCAAAAGCTGCATAATTCTGACGATGCTGCTCTAGACGACAAGTTTGCAACAAAGCAGCATCATTCTTGGTACCTACAAGATAATAATGAGATCCCTTCTAGCTAGCCATGAGGCTGCCAGTCCAGCGCGCTAACCACTGTACTATTATAGAGCGTCCCTAAGAGATAAGAGATAGCAATTTTATCTGTTCTCTCAGCGATTGTCTCATCCACGTAGAATAACGGGGGTTATCTCTTCTTAAAAGTTTCTTCCGAACTACAGTTACTACTGCCATAGTTTCTCGCGATCTTTCAGCGAAAAAGTGGCGAGATAGCCAATCGTATATGATCATGTGTGATTTGGTTGATAACTTAGTCTGTGTAAACGACAGTGTTGAACGCGACGCAGCTCTGATACAGAATTTCAGTTCAACAATAACGAAGAACGAAGATCAGACAGTTTCTCGAACAAGTTGTAGAAAACATGGGCACATTTCTAAGTGCAATCGTGACAATCTTGCTGGCATGTAGAAATGTAAAATGTACGACTGAAGAGCAAGTTTGAGGTGTAAGCTTATACAGTAATGTAGAATAAGCAGATCATGATGAGAAGTGAAAAAATAACGGACCAGACGTTAATTTATGTGTAGCTGGAGTGGGCAATTAATGCTTTACTGTGTGGTCCTGGGATAGTCTAGAGGTGGAGCCCCTCAGCCCCCCATCCCCCTAGAAATTCTCATCATGAAACAAATGCGGGTATGGAGGAGCTAAAACAATGGCTTGCTACATTTTCAAGAACATCTGTAATGAAAATTCCCAATGATTAGGGTCGTTTCGGATAAAGTGAACCATCAGGTTGAGTGAACCAATTCTGCTAAAAATTGTCTGTGCACCAATCTATTAATGTCAAATTAACGCGGAGGCTATTTTTAGATTTTTCTCTTGGCTACCAAGTCAGCGGGTTATTGGAAACATACCTAGCCACTTCATGTTATGGTCGATAGAGAATGTCGGACACCCAACGAAACTTCCCAAAATTGACGTGTCCTGCTTTTTAGAGGGGGTCTAACAAAAGTCGGTTTGACGGCTAAATGCATTAACCTATGCAGGAAATTTTTTTCTGTATAAATTCCGGCATGTGAATGAATTAAAAAAGCAGTTTAAATGTCTGATTGAACGATTCCGCGAGCCGTTTGTGCCAGTTTAGTCATGCGGTCCACTTTGCTTGCACACATTGGTAAAGTGAACCACAAAAGTCCAACTAAAGTGAGCCAGTGGTTCACTTTATCTGATAGCCTTTTTAATGATTAATAAATAGGCCTAAATTGGATATAACCTTCAATTAAAAATAAGCCCACATTGTAAGCAAATTAATGCTAGTAATAATTTCATTGTCGAAAAACGAAAAATCCGTTTTGAAGTTTAAGCTATGAACTTATTACAACCACAATGGGAAGACTCCAACATCATGGAACAAGACACATAAGAAAAGGAGAAAAACCAGCAAAGTGTCACTCTTTCTGTGAGTCAAAGTAATCGAAAAAGAAAAAAAAAACACAAATAGGCCTACGTGGGACCCAGGCTGTATGGAAAGTGCATTGAAAGACTAAAATTTATGGTCTAATTAATGCTTTCGCAAAACAGACGTAAACGTTTAATCAGTTAGGCAGGTGGCAGCCAGCTATCTTGAGACTTGGCCAGTGTCTGATTCAGTTTCACCAAGTAACTTTGAAACATTGTATTAGGCCTACCTAAATTTGGCACCCAGTTGTGAGACTGAAAAGGTGTTCGACTCAAGTCTAAATAGTGGTGTTGTCCGTGTTGAGAAGGCATAACTGCCTAGTCCAACTCTATCAAGCAACACTGACAGTTCTTGATCTCAGTTCATGCACAAGCATTGAGACTAGAGTCCAGACCAACTATGGGGCCCTCGTAATGCTGAGATTGCTCAAGAGATGGTCGATTTGACCAATGACTTAGACCATTGACTTGTCATAGCTATGCAGAATGCAACTTTCGTGTCATTAGAGCTATCCTTTTACAGATCTTATGTTGGTGCCACACAGAGAGTGGCAATTGCAAAAAGAGCATAAACAGCAAACCTCCAGAGTTTGAGATGACCAGAGCAGCCACAATGGAATTCGTGGATTCAAGATCATCGAAAAATGCAGTCAAACATAACAATTAGGCCTATTCAATGATGGTTAATAGTTGATTCTCTACAATTTATGATGCTGTGAAAGGTCTAATGTTATTTCTGTGAATCAAAAGTTCTTTCATCTTATTATAGATTGCATAATATATTTTTGCTGAAATGTAGGAACTAAGGTAGGTTTGAGCAATCTCAGCATCACCAGGGTGATCCATAGTTGACATAGTATCAATGCCTATGCGTCATGATCGATTCTCATGATCAACTTCTAAGTTCAATTTAGTTATCACTTATTAAAACTGGTGCAAATGTTTACATTCTAATGTAATTTATATAGACTAGTTGGGCTTTTTGCATTTGGTACACTTTAGATAAATGCAGTTTGATACAAGTAAGATCTGGTTCACTTTATAAAAAAAACTGATTCACTATATCTTAAAATGCAGGTAAAGAGAACCGCTGGACATTAAAACTTTGAATTGATATTTGATCCACTCAACCTCAACACCGGCCCAGTTTAACTGCATAACCTTATAGAGCAATCACTGCTCTTTCAAATGATGTATTTGAATCCTTGGTACGATGCTTCTGAAGGTAGCAAAGTGGCCAGACGTGAAAAGTGGTTCACTTTATCACAAACCACCCTAGTTGTAATCGCATTGATACTGTTAAAATTCAAAAATATTAAATTTTGCTCAATTTTTTGGGAGCAAAACTACCCTCAAATATCGAAATGTATCCAAGAAAGTTATATACTTGTAAATTCTACCATTTAAGAGCTTTTCAATGGTACTAAACATGTTTTAATAGAATCAAAGGTTGTCGTCTAAAAGCATTGGTAAGTTGGACACATCAGGCGCAAATCATGCCAATTTGGGCAAACTTCGGGTGCCTTGGGGGACCCCTAAATATTTTTGCAGTGCCATGAAATTTTACAGGTGTTATTATGGGACCATAATTTTACGGAAACTTTTTAGGGGGACTGCATAGAAGATTTCGGAAAAAATATTTGTTGGGACACCCTAGGCTACAGTCTATCGGTGGGTATCTGAATTTAATCGCGGTAGGCAATCAACTGAAGACGGGCACCGTTCTGGCCGCCCTATTGAGACCTGTACCAACGAAAACGTCCAATTCGTCCAGGATCTGATACAGAAAGATCGGCGTGTTAACCCTTATACTGCCCTGAAAAGGTAAAACACAGTAACTCGGAAACCAATATTTTGCGCAAACTTGATTTGAAAGTTTATTCTGGGTTTATTTCAAATATCTCGGAATTCATTTGTTCAATCCGAACAAAACTCGCACCATAAATGAAGTAAACTGTGTTTTATTTTATGGTAGCAATTAAAAATGTTTAATAATATTATTTATACACCAAAACAGTTAAAAATCGTTCGTACTGCGTTTTGGTTTGACATTTCAATGCGAATTGAATACCCCCAAAACACAGTACTGCGTTTTGGCTTGACAACTCTATGCAGCGTGCGTGGGTTACATTGATCAGCCGATATTGATCTGGATATTTTTGTACAGATCACTGAAGTTGGGACGTGGATAATTTGATTTTGGCTCTAGTTAGAGTAAAATATCTTAAAACCTCATTAAACCAGGATTTCATTCATAATTACCATTTCATTTATAATTCATTAACCCTCCGTCCATCGGTGTATAATGCCTATTCACACACGCGTAGCAATAATAACAACACGTGCCGTGTAAATAATATAGGAAATATTCGCCGAGATGTTAAAATTCATAATTATAATCAGCAATTAAATACATAATAAATATAATAGGGTCTGACACTTACGTAGAATGAATAGACAAACTTAAACTTGAAAAAAATGAATGAAAAACTCAATAGGGCCTAATATTAGATCACATCGTACCAAGGACAAGTATACACAGGACTGGAAAGTTACTATGTGAGCGCCTTTACCAAGAAAATGGCGTCCGACGCGTGATATTGCGTGATATCTATGGTCCGACGCCTTCCGGGTAATGTGGCGCTCCAAGCGAAGAAGGCGTAAAAGCGCGTGTTTCCTTAACGAATGCATTGCGGATGCTATGTGGAGAAACGATGAATAATTATCTTTAAAACAATAAATAATCGCATATGTAAAATAAAACACCATGCTAACTATACGCTGTAATGTCTGTTACCATTTATATGGCGTGTTACGTAGTTTTAGGGCTAATTTTGCAATTTTACGATGCGTCCCAAGCGGGAGTCAACATGGGCCTAGCCCACTGTGTCGACGAATTGTTTGCGTCTGACACGATGAGATCGAGAAGAGTTAAGGTTTTAAATAATGCGTATGGCCCGTATGATCAATACAAGCTGCAGCGCTTAATGTTGTTTACTGTCACTTTCTGATGCCAAGTATCTCGATTGTTAGCGTAAGCTAATAGACATGTGTCGGTCTTTAACGGCTGCCAGTTAGCAGCGCATCTCACGACCGACGGTCTTGTCACAGTTACTGTGGTCTTACTAATGCATTGTGTTAATAGTTGAGAACTTTCTGCCACTTTGTCTGTCACGACAAAGTGGCAGAAATGACCTTTATATGGCATGAAATGACTTTTGCTATTAGCTAGTCTTCATTTGGTGTCAACACTCAACGGTCTCAATGGTCTTCCACAGTTTGACAAATGTTCTTGCAGTCTCTGGATGACTGCTTCAAAGGTTCCTTGACCACTAAAGAATGCACCATCTCTTCTAGTCAGTGGTAGCGCCAGCCATATAATTTTAGTAGGTCGCATTCAAGTGGAAGAAACTAAGTCACGTTAAATTGTAATTCCCTCTGCACAACATAACTACAGGTCTTTGTGCTTAGTTTCATCGACTAAGAACATTTAATACAATAACAAAATTGAACACAAATAATTATTTATTTGTAACCACTTCAGTTCATATAGCAACTCATATCATAAGGAACAAAGTCTCATTGCCTGAATTATTAATATTCAAAGAATGACACTGAAAGCTAAAGCGTTCATGTGCAAACATATGCAACATACATGCAATGAAATTGAATGTTCCTCTATTTTTAAACTGCCTATAATATAATGCTCCACTAAGAATGTAAAATGTGTGACAGTCACAAATGATGATGGTGATGACAAATATGCAGGAAAGGTCTGTTCAAGCTCTACAACAGTGAGTTAAAAGCATCTATCAGTTATCCCACATGCGAATATCTGCAGCCAAAGATGAGGTAGTTTACTGGGCGAACCAACTTTGAAGACTCGTATCGCCATGACAACGCAAAGTAGAGAGGCTAAGATTTGTTACATAAAGAGTGAAATATATGCAGATATTAGAAATATAAACTATTTGCAACTTCTTTGATGGTCTTCACTGCTACAGTGTCCTGAATAATGCCAAATTCAACTCACAACTGAGTTTTTTGTCAGTTTTGCACTCATATTAGTGACAAACTATTTATTTCAGTTTTGAATTATCTACAGAATCAGAAAGTCCACCAAAAGTTGTATAAAATAAGAAAAATTTGCAATCCTATGTACATCCGTTCTTGAGATAGTGACCTCTGAACTAGCCACCAATTACATACATGTCGCGAGTGCTCTGTACCCCTTTACGTCCGTCAGCCATAAAATACAGAAACATGGTGATAGGCTTCTAAAATAAATAGATTAGATGTTGAAGAACAATCAATGACTGGTTCAGTTGTTGGCACCAACTGTCTAACTTCTTTCACTGGGGCGTTTGCAAATTTTTGAAGGCAAAATAAAATTTCACAGTCTCCATTAGCATAACTTGACAAGAGATTATTTGCTATACCCTGGTGCATTGCACTGCGAATTTTGCCTGCTGATGGATTATCACAAAATCCACCTTTCTGTAGAATGGATGCAAAGTAGCTTTCAAGGCAGTCTTGATTTAATCTACGAGGCAACATAAATTTCAAGTCTGGTTTTGACTGCATCCCATAAATGCAGCAGAGCAGAAAGAGATAGTCTCCAGCCATCTATGCAATAAATTTTAGTTTTTGATCCAATAAATTTCTATGAGAAAACCAAGTTATGCAGTCTTGCCAGAATTTTACGTGGAAAGAAGTGGCTGTCAGAGTGTCAGTGGACGTCGACTAATTTTTACATCCTTGAAATCAACACATTTGTAGATATCAAGTAATTTGTCCATGCATTCGAAAGTTCAGCTTAATTCATATTTCAAATCCACCTCAAGTCCCCACGTAGGGACCTTGGGCAAGTCCTTCACTCGCAAGCACTCAGCGCAAACAAACAAACATAAACATGATTCCATCTCCAGTAACTTCAATCAAAGGTTTTTCAACTGTCACATTAAAATTAGCAAATTCCTTGAAGCCATAACCATAACCATCGTTTTTTTAGGCAAATAAAAGTACTGAGACAGAAATCTGTAAGCAGCAGGACACCTGTGATGGGTAGATAGCCTTGCCAGAACACCTTAACTGGCACTGAAGAAACTGTAAAGCGGGTCGGGTCCACTTAGATACTCAGATGCAGCCTCGATAATTTCATTCACTGAAATGGAATTGTCTTCTTTGCGCCTAGTTTTCGAACCTGTCGGATGTAATATGAAAGGCGACGACGAGTTCGTCTGTACTGTAGATCATGCCTCCCAAAATGAACTGATTGTCCTGCAAAAACAAACATATGTAAAAATTATTTTATGCATTTTATGCTTTTACTCTCTAGTGTTGTTTATTACTGTCAAAAAATCACAAGTGTAACTATCCGTATTTAATTACACAAGCATATTCAAAGACACTCTGCTTACATTTTACAAGCAAGGGGTAAAAGTGAAAGTAGAAATATTGTAGAAATATGAGTAAAAAATTAATAATAATAATAATAATCTTTTCTTTAATGAAGCGCCCGCAAGACGCACTGCGCTTTACATTTACAAGTTATGCAGTAATCTTAATTAAACTTAACTACAAACAAAACAGATAGCTTTGCAATTACACGGCGCTAATAGCAGCCTACAAAGCATGTCCGCCCAACGGGGTCTCGAACTCGCCACCTCTCGCAGTCTACGCCAGCGTGCTGTCCATTGCGCTACCGGTCCACCAAAAAATTTCCCCCCGGCCTTGTAGAAAACAATGTGTTAACAGTCGTCAAAGCTGTTCATAATAATAACTGTTCATTGTAATGTACAGTACATTTGTTGGCAGCCATATTGTTTAGAGTACGGGCAGCCAGTCTTCGGGATTACACCACATCCTTCTGATCTGTTGTCACACAAGATTTCTTTTTAAAAAATGCATAGACCTAGATATAAGATTTCAAATTGTAAAACAAATTGCAAATAGGTCCTGCAAAATTGTGTTTCTACCTGGTGGTGTTGAAACGTCTGCACGTAGTTTGTGAGGTAGAAATGGCTTTCGAGGCAGAGGTAGCTTGCAACATGACTGAAGTCTTTTGGGTGGATTTGGCACATTGAACAGTGTTGGCACTGCATTCCACACCAAGTTGTCTCGCTTTTGGCTGTTCATGAACTGACTCTCCTCAGAGTGGTCGCCGGTCGGCACAGTCCACAGCTTTCAGATATTAGTTTGCTGCGGAGCGTTTCACTAGATCCTGACGTCGACATAATTCTACCCATCGCCTGCATCTGCCAAACACATGTGGCGATGCAAATCGTTACTTTTGAATTACTTGTGTATTATTGTAATTTATTACTCGGAGAATTTGAGGAAACACAAAACAGATGTCTGACTTTTCGATTTAATGTCAGATGCGATTTACCGAAAGTACACAGAGAGTTACCGTTGAATTCGTTTGCAATGCCGCTGCATGTTTACGCATTTTATATTACCTAATTCAAACAAATGTAAGCAATATCTGAAAACATAGCATCATTTACCTTTCCTCGTTTTTTGGAAATCGAAAGAAAGACAATCCGGGTTTCTTCTTCCTCAAATTCTTAAAAAATTAATCGATGAACAACACATTTCGACGGCCAAGTTTGTTTTTGCCGACAGAAGCCTTTACGCTTTTGTCGCAAAGTGGCGCTACGCTCGCCTCACTAAAACCAAAGAACCCATATACAAAACGGATATACATGCTTTTTATTTAACAGACCTATCCTCTAAATATAGAATCCTTGACATCGTACTAATAAATATATTTCACGCGTCTTGTAAACAAAACCGGAAATAGAATATTATACAGAAATATGACGTATTATAGCGCAGTAACAGTAATTTATGTAGTGCCTTTCCTAAGTCAAAACACAGCACTGTGTTTTGGCTTGACATTCGTTTGGGAAGCGCAGCAGATTCTGTTGTTATAAGCACAGTGCTGTGTTTTGGCTTGATTTCCAAAGAAAAATATCCGACTTACTGTGTTTTGCCAACATATAATATCTTGGAAACCAGTGAAAATAAAGCTCTGACACTTACAGGGCATGAAGATAGTAACATCTTAAGCGCAAAAATCCAATAAAATGAAAAACGATTTTTTTCGAGTTACTGCGTTTTGCCTTTTCAGGGCAGTATAGGGTAACCCTATTTTGGTTACAGTTGTTGGTAACCGGGGGGTAAAAAAATACCCCCAATTTCTTTTCGTCAAATCCAGGGAAATGTTCAACCAAATTCTGTCATGTTTAATTTATCTGATAGACAAGGACTTTGTTGAACGTCATGAGTAACAAATCTTGAATTAAAAGGATGACTCGTGATTATAATCGGTCTGATTAGCTCATGACCAACTTCCAGCAGGAACACACGGCGCTTGTACAAACGTAGGCCTACTGAATGTGCGTTATCTCGCCATGCTGGATTCTGCAACTTCTATCATTATGACATACTCGTTGAGCGCTGCTGCATCAACCAAGAGATAGAAGAGGCCATCTTCTGGTCCTGCAAGTGCAAGTATATCCCTTACTGCCCTGGTCGAATGATTCCACGGCGCCTTTTGTGGCGTTGTAGGCTAATCACCTATTTCTTTCGATAGTTTCATGCAAAAGTGCGTATACTACAATAATATAATGCTGCCGGAAATAGAAATCATACAGCAAAGAATGACTAATTCATATGCAAAAATAGAACAGCCACATAATTTCCAACAATTCAGTTCTAATAAATATTATGCTTACATCTACATAGTGCAGAAATGATTAATCCAGTACCAGAATAAAAACCTCACTTTTCAGAGTAGTCTGCCACTAGGTGGCAGTGCAATGTGACACAGCTGAAAACGACATTGTGAAGAAAAAACATATTTAGGAAAAGTCACAAAAGCAAAAGTCTGTTTTGTTTTATTCAAAAGAAGTGCACGAAAAAAAGTAGACTGGGGGTTATTTTTTACCCCCCGGTTACCCTATAAGGGTTAATATTAGAAATGTAGCAGATTGTTTGAAGTTGTCGTACGGCACAACCCATCATATTATTACAGACATCTTGGGCTACAACAAGGTCTGTGCTCGATGGGTTCCACGAATGTTAACGCATGAAAACAAACAAGTCCGACTAACAACTTCTCGTGAAAATCTCGACCTTTTTAGAGAAGACCAGACAACGTTTCTACGCAGATATGTCACTATGGATGAGACTTGGGCTTACCACTTTGATCCCGAGACAAAACTGCAGAGTATGGAGTGGAAGCACGTCGATTCCCCGACACCGGTCAAATTCCGCAAAATTGCATCAGCGGGTAAAGTTATGGCATCCGTATTTTGGGACAGTGAAGGTATTTTGATGATTGACTACCTGGAGCGTGGAAAGACTATCACGGGTGTCTACTATGCCCAGTTAATCCGAAAACTTCGCGTGGCTATTAAGGAAAAACGTCGAGGGAAGTTGCGTCAAGGTATCGTGTTTCATCAGGACAATGCTCCAGCTCACACCTCGTCTGTCGCAATGAATTGCTACAACACCCACCCTAGTCTCCAGACCTGGCACCGTCTGACTTCCATCTGTTTCGTTATCTGAAAGATTCGCTTCGCGGACAGAAATTTGACACTGATGAAAGTGTTATCCATGCCATAAATGACTGGTTTCAGGGGCTGGATAAAACTTTCTTCCTGGAGGGTGTAAAAGCACTTGAACATCGCTGGGGAAAATGTGTTGAACTTCTGGGAGATTATGTTGAAAAACTATTTAAAAAAACATTTGGTCCAGATTTGCTGTCTAATATATCTTTCTCATTACTTATTGATCAACCCTCGTATATCATCATCAATATCATTGGGCTCAAGTCACGCATAGGCCACATCTGAAGAAATAGCAATTGAGTATGCTATAGGCCCTATGTTTGTCCGTGCAGCGATAGTTCGGCAGATTACACGAATACACGGCTTATTCAAAATCAGTTTTCAAGCTTAGGCCTAATCGACTAAATATACTCATTAGCCTAGTTATTTAAGCATAATTATAATAATTATACAGAAACTCCTCTCATAGGCCCTATTTAGGGCCTATAGGTTATGGGTTCAAGCTATTGCAAGTCTTGCATAAAATTAATGTGGGACATAATTATAGTCCTTAATGTCTTGCATAGTATCAAAAACAACTATTCTTGCAGATATTGTTGAGTCTTTGTTAAGAAGATTGCAAAATTATCAAAATTATTTGTTAGCAAATTAAGCTTTTGTGAGCATGGGTCTGCCAGATTCATCGCTGTTACTGCCAGTCTGGTCAGATTTGGCGTCACCAGTAAACCTGAAATACAATAGGCACAACGTTTCATCACAGGATGCTTGTGTAATGTGTATGCTTCATTTCATAGCCTACGTCAATTTCAGGGAATTTTTTTATTAGAGGCATTAGCAAAAAATGTAGGCCTATGCTTGCTTAACCCATTAATGCCCAAAGTGGCAAAACCCAACAAATTAAGTTGTAGTTTCAGTAATCTCAACAACTTGGTGCAGTAACATGGCTGGAACCTTATTTATTGATTCCTGCTACATTATGAGTACTTTCCATACTGTCCGTTATAACGGACGTCGGGCACTAGCCCAGTGCTCAGGTTACCATTGCAGAATCAGGCCTTCTTCTTATTTCAAACAATGATTGGTGAATGTTTTTGATGATTTGCAACATCCATCTACTATAATTATGAGCTAATTATCTCCATTTATCTAATGCCAAGTGCAGGGCACCAGCTTATTTACGAGCATTTCACGCATTGTGATGGTACTTGTGGCTCCCAGGATAAAGGTTTCCATCACATTTCTCAAGCCTCGCAATGTCAGTTTGTGTTTGCTAGTACATTATAATGATTGTTACCATCGCATTGTACATCAGGCTTACAGTACTGCAGCAGCACGTTGACCTTGGATGGATGGTAGCATACTTGAGCACGGGATGATACGCCATGACACATGCATACACTTACAGCCATCTGTTGCCTGAACACAAACTACTGCTGTCTTAGTACACTTTGTAAGAGATACCAAACTATGTCAAACAGGTAGACTGATTGGCCGTCACATTATTCTATTGCCTGATTCATATCATGTAAGAAGCATCGCGCCGATCATAGGCTACTTATCAACACCACCCATTCCTTGATAGTAGAGCAGGATGGAAATTTGAAAAACAGACAAGGCTTTCTTCTGGCTGTGTGACTATCCCCGCACACGACCTTCGTCCACCACCCCAAACGTTCATGCACTGGAAACTATATAGGCCTACAGGGGTTTATATCCTATACAGGGTTGGCGCATCTTGAACCAAGTGCAAAACAGGGGACATCAGAAATGAGCCAAAGCCTATGTCAGAAGGGGATGGTCGGCTGGGAGAGAAAGGACAGGGATTGAGTCTGGTCCCCTCGCGAGGGGGTGGGGGGTAGAAGCCTCTTCAACACAGCGGTCACGCCAGCATATCATCAGTATAGTGAGGCATGATACTATAGTTCTTTGCGCCTGGCTGCTATGGGTTTCAATGTAAATTGACCTGTATACAGGTTCCTCAAGTGTACAGGTTCCTCAAGTAGGCCTACATGCACGGTCGCACCCAAACTCATGTCAGAAGTGCAAAAGTCTATAATATTCATGTCAAAATAGTGAGTCGTCAGCCTAAATAAATTTCAGGCTGATGCTTACTTCATACTACAGGTATTGCAATGACGGTGGTAATTGCTGAAACAATAGCGCATGGAGACTTGCTGTAGGAAACGTCATCTCTGGGCTAGTGCCCGACGTCCGTTATAACGGACGCTTACATTGCAATCGAAATTTCCTTTGGGAAACTTGCGGCAATTGGGATAATATTTTGTCAGCATATTGACCTATAATTATGGCTACTATAAACCACATTTACACTTTCTCTAATATCCTCCTCGTTCAATAGCAAATAGAAATATAATTACTAGTGGTAGCGAGGATCTTCGACATGTTGCAGTAGGCACACTAGCACAAGCAATAAAATATTTTCAATTCACATAATCCGGCAATCACAATAGTGGAATGTAGGCCTATAGTCAATTGACCCACCAATTTTAAAACATTGCGATGACCATAGTATGCAGTTGCCTCTTATTTTGGCAACGGGTTTTCTAAGCGTCCTTTATAGGGTAGGGTGGGGCAAAACGCCCCCTTTAACGTTTGACAGCACCCACAGTAAAGTTGCGCCATCTGAAGTCAACCAAAATTGGTGAAACGTAGCTGCATTATATGGACTATTCAGTAGAAATGTTGATTTTACTTAATGTTAAACCAATTCGTGAAAAACTCAATTTTTATTCAACTAGTGTAAAAGGGCTTCTTGCCCCATACATGGGGCAAGAAGCCCTTTTACATGGGGCAAGAAGCCCAATGGCGTACATCTGACGTGGTCAAGCCAAAGAATGCCTTCTCCATTTCTAAGATGTGCTGGAGGATTAGCTGTTCATATTTTGAAGGAAAAACAGACTTGTGGCATGACTTGAGCCGCAGCAAGGCAAGTTGAACCATAGGCTGCACGCTGTGCTTTCCGCATGTATTTGCGCACCGTCTTCAAATTCAATTATATACCATAGAAACATTCTTTTAGCCTACACAATATTGCACAAAGCAAGGACAATGATATGAATAGGCCTATATATTTTGTAACATAAAAAGTTATATGAAACTAACCAAATTTATTGATGAAATTGGCGTTTCCATCTGTATTGGGGGAAAACGCCCCGGGCGGGGCGTTTTGCCCAGAAGCGTATGAGGCCTTTTCCCCACATCCATGGTTGTCTGCTATTATTGATTTTGTCGGTTCTTTATTAAACTGAATTGATAACTTTAAGCTATATTTCTGTTGTGCATTTATTTAGCTAAATAATGACATAAGGCTCATGCCGATCCCTTAAACATGAAATTAATTACAGCTAAATGAACTGCAAACGAGAATTAGAAAATAGACACGAAAAACAAACTTTTATTTCCTGTCTTCCACCGAAACAAGAAATTGGTCACGTTTTAACTTCTTATAATTCTTAATGGCGTCTGCTGTCATGGGCAGTTATCAAATCCCACTAAAAGTCGCCAACTGCAAAGATATTCAAGGGGGGCGTCTTTCCCACACTAGACGTTATGCCCCACCCTACCCTAACGGACGTCGGGCACTAATGGGTTAATTAGGGGATCTTAACAGATGTGTCAAAAAAAATAATGTAGCTGAAACTGAGTTATGCACATTGCACTCGTAGGCTATTATACTTTTATATCGCTCCTCCGAGAATGACTACTCAAAGTTGCTCTCAGCACGGAAATTCAGAGGGAAAATAAAATTTATGCGGGTTCATTTTACGATTAGACTAAGCTTAATCGTCAAGATCAGCTCGCTGATTTAAGCGATCAAGCTCGACTGGCTTCGCTCTTACCTCTGTGGTCGCCAACAGTCAGTGATATTCGACGGGGTTCTTTCATCCGTACGCTTCCTCGTCTGTGGAGTCCCTCAGGGCTCCGTGCTCGGTCCGCTGCTATTCTTACTCTATACCGCCGACGTGGGAGAGCTTGCCACGAGTCTCGGCCTGTCATCACACTAGTCTTCAATGCCGATGGCACGCAGCTCTACATGTCCGGACATCCGTCAACGGTTGTACAGTGTACACCAGCGGTAGCGAATGGAGCTTAGTGTTGAGCGGATAGCAAAGTGGATGAGGTCAAACAGACTGCGGCTCAACCCTGACAAGACAGAATTTCTGTGGTGCGCATAAGAATGAATTTCTGTGGTGCGCACATCTTGACACCGGTCCGGTGCGCTCAGCGTCTGCGGGCTTCGATCACGCCTTCGACCTCGGAACAGGATCTCGGTGTTGCAGGCCATCTGAAGTCTGCATTGTCCGTGAGGCGTCATGTGGCTTGGACGATTAGCAGCTGTTTTCGCCAGCTCCGTCTCATCAGGAGCTGTATCAAATCCTTGCCTTTCGACTCCGCTAGAGCAGCCATATTTGTTTTCTTCATCTCTCAGGTGGACCGCTGTAACAGCCTGCTGGCCGATGCTCCTGGGTGCTTTCTGGACGGACTTCAGTTGATGCTTAATGCTGCGTCGAAGCTCACTTGCAATAGAAGGAAATAATTATGATTAATGATTATGTTACACCACTCTTACGCGATGTCTAGCCTTGGCTGCCTGTCCCTCTCCAAATTGAATTCAAGCTCAGTTTACTGGTCTACAAATCGCTTCAAGGGACAGCGCCAGAATAAATCCGCGACCACTGTTCTGAGACCCATTCATCTGCTTCCTGGGTGCGACTCATGCCGTTTGGGAAGACCTACCTTCGTGTACAGAGGACGAGGACACGATTCGGCTTTCTCTATTGCTGGTCCCGTCACTCCCGTGTTGGATGTTGGAAAAGTTTTCTGCCGTTCATCAGATAGGCCGCATCGGTAGGCAACATCTCAAAGATTAAATCTTATCTGCTTGTTAAGGGTTATCCCGCATTTAACCGTTCGTGAAGAGCCTTTGTAGCGGAATGGCTGCGTTACGGCGTCATATAAATTGTCGTAATTATTACTTTTTTTATTTTTTTATTTTTTGCCCCGAGGTATCTAGGATCCCTCAGGGACTTTATTACTAACTACTTGTTTAAAAACCAGTCCAGAATAGCCCTAATCGTCGATTTCTTGGCTGGTGAAAGTGCCCTTAAACGCTACTGCGTTAAACCGTTGGATTGTAAGCGACAGGCGTTGGAATAAAAATGTTGTTTCCCTTGCGTCACCCGTAACGGTGCTCAGTTATTATTATTATTATTATTATTATTATTATTATTATTATTATTATTATTATTATTTCTGTCATTCCACGGCTCGTTTTCCCGGATTGTAGGCTAAATCTCTTTCTCAGGTCGGTCAGGGAGCGATGGCAATGTTCCTGAGAGACAAATGACGTTCCCCCGTTGTAGAGCCACCGAAATCCGCTGGAATAAGTACGACGTTTCCATAGGGTCATGGGTAGTAGCGGTAATTTTCTTCCCCAATTCAGATATGAAATCCAGTCCTTCTACGCACCAAGCGCCACTGGTCTCCAAGGCGACCGCCACAAAATCGTGGGTACTGGTGATGGTGGAGTACTTGATAGATTTCGACGCAGCTGCGCGTTCGGCGGCTTCGCCAGCTCCGATGGAAGTGTGTGGGAGGTGAGACAGGGCGAAAGTGTCAGGCACTGTCACATCCCATGCCAGGCATCGACCTCTTGACCATGGGATGATAGTCACGCCGTCTGGTCGCTTCCCGTCTTCTCTTAGAAGGCCGAGCGGTTCCTTGTGAGACGGGATTTTTGCCCTGCCAAGAGCTCTCCATATAATGTCATTGATCATGCTGTGTCTTTGGTGTTTCCCGCTTCCTCTTCTGCACACCAATCCATGCAATCCTCTCGCGTCGACATTCCCCCGGCAGTGGTGGCACACATGAGGTTGACAAAGCAATGTTCCTAATCTCACCCCAACTGCAAGACGTATCTCCTCGTCTGAGAGGCGCAGGCCCAGAGCAGTTACCGGAGGTGCTAGCAACCAATCTATTATTATTATTATTATTATTATTATTATTATTATTATTATTATTATTAGAATGTTGTTTTAGGGGTATAGTGTAAAAAGCGTGGTGAAAATATCCGCTTAAAGTGTTATTTTTTGTATAGTGTAATAATAAGAAGACACTTTTCATTCCACACGGGTTAAAAAATAGTAACTCTCTTGTGTTGTACTTAGGACTCGGTAGATGGCTTCTCTGTCGGCCAATGAAGAGCCCAGGACAATATTTGAACGTTTGGGTATCGTAGGTAATTTCTGACAGTGACTTAAAATTTTCCCTATTATTATTTGGCATTTCGAAAAAGCCACTTATAGTGTAATTTACTTTTAAAATCTCTTAAAAATAGAAGATGGACTTATGTTCGTATGTCGTAACTCTGAGAAATGTTTTTACGTGTTTTTCTATGAATTAAACGTATGGTTCGGTAATTTATCACGATATTCATCTCAAACTGTTGACTTGAAAAAACATAACTATTTTTTGAAAATAATACACCCTTTATAACGTAATCCACTCTGAGCATCTCAAAACTAGAAAACTAAGACTTATGTTCGTATATCGCAATTCTGATAAGTGTTTTAGTTTTTTCGTCTATGAATTGAACCTATTTTGGTGCATTTTACTGTGATATTCATCTCAAACGGCTTATTTTTGTGACCATAAATTTGTTTCGCCGAAAACATAATAATTTCGGTCGTTCTAACGTGACACCCAGCCTTTTTGCGCATGCGCATAGTAACTCATACTGATACAGTCCGCCATATTAGTTTATAATACATGTCGCGAGTTTTATCGTTTTATCGTAGTAAGTAACTTATAAACTTTCATATTTTAGCAATCAGTTAGGCCTATTCATAATTTGTATTCATAAATTGCGACTGAAAACGTCGCTTGAAACGGTATTGACTAGCGGCACTAGCCGATCCGTTACCCTGTTGTTGATGTCCCGTGGTAATGGCGCGGCGCTCTGGCAGTTGGGTTTAACAGCAACGGAAACTATGTAGATGTGGGCTTCGGTTTTCACTAATTGTTGGATTTAAACGAGGTTAAACACATCTCTGATCGTTGTTTGGTCTAGCGTATCGCGTTTTGACAATGCGTTTTTGCAGTACACGGCCATTTTACTTTCCAGTCTCTCCTTTAGGCTTTAGGTTTGCATTATAATGATGCCAATGGCCTGTATCCATTGTTTTTTAAGTGTATACATAAATATAATTCTGTGTTAGATTTGGATAACATAATCTGACATTTTCTTGTGACATACATTAGGATATTTGCCCAGGTGCATAGCCAGGAAAGGAAACAATTTCGTCGGGTTTAGTTTCGGGGTGTTTCCATTGGATATGGTCGTATATTTGAAAATATTTGGTTTTGATGACTGTTATTAATTTTGGACGCTGGGATAGAACCCGTGAAACCACGGTTAATTTCAGAAGCCCCCCTCACATTTGGCCTTATAACTCTTGATACATGCGCGACATTGTTGTATAATTCACATAGTCGTGTTCTACATGGTCTTCCGGTTCCATTTATATATCATTTTTGCTTGTCATAATTTTTCTAAGGTTCAACCTGAAATGGCCAGCAGAAGTAGACGGATGCTGGAGATGTCACTAGGCACCAAGGTATTGTTTGTATTTCTTTCAGTGTATATAGTTTAAGATTTAAGTTCGTAATATTTCATTAGCGAAGGAAGTGAGGGCTTGCAGGACGGCAGCATCTCGAGAACAATTGTGGCAACGTGCTGTTTGGTAATTATTGATGAGCCTAGTTGAATATGTGGGTATTTCCCATGAATTCTCATCCAAGTGCAATCTGTCATAATTTCAGCAGAAAATGCATTCTTTTATTTTTGTGAAAACAAAATTTCGAAAATTGTAGTAACGTTCTGTATGATTACACAAGCATGATTATATGCTGTATGATTACCAAGCACAAGGAGGCTGATACAGATCTACCAACATTTGAATGAGCTGTGCAGGAGCACCAAAATGAGTTGTGAAATTGAACAGATTGTGAACATCACTTGCATAACCATCTCAGATTAATTTATCCGTGGATGTTATATTATTTGCAAATATTTCCGCTAACTGTCTGCATTTTGTTTCTTTTCAGCCGGAAAAGTTCTTTTCAGCTTACGGTAATTTAAATATTTAGTAATGAGTACAGATGTTTTGTTGAACAACTACTAATACATTTTTAAAATTTTTAAATTATTTATTGTTCATTGTTAATCATAACAGAATTTCACAGGGCATGTGTTGGTTTTGGATGTTTCGATGTGATTATTCATTCCATCTAAACATTTGTATAGCGCCGTAAAAAACCTTAATTTTTCAATCTGTATAGGGCCTAGATATTAAAATCAATAATTTTTAATAAATTATAGGGAGTTCATCAAATAGTTTTATAATTAGTATTTTGTTAATCACTTCTTACCTTTTAATTACAATATTATTTACGTTTCATTTTCAAAATATGTGAAATAGAAAGATTTCTTTTTAAATTAAATTAATTTACAGCTTTATTTTGTAACAATGTAACTTGTTTCAAATCTTTATGGAATGTTTTAATATTTCAGAACACGGAAAAGGTGTAAAAGAATCTCTTCAACGTCGGCGAGATACTAAATACACAGGGAAGAGATGTGGATGGTGGGCAGAGGAAGAAACAGCACAGAAGAAAAAGGCGAAAAGGAACCTGAGTTCTTCATTTAACACTTCTGCGACACTTGTGAGGGTCAGCCGCTCTGGTACCCTGAGTACTTCAACCTCTGCGTCGTCAGCATCGTCAGAGGTCGTTCATGCTGGTACCCTGAGTACTTCAACATCTGCGTCGCCAGAGGTCATCCATGCTGGTACCCTGAGTACTTCAACATCTGCGTCGCCAGAGGTCATCCATGCTGGTACCCTGAGTACTTCAACATCTGCGTCGCCAGAGGTCATCCATGCTGGTACCCTGAGTACTTCAACATCTGCGTCGCCAGAAGTCATCCATGCTGGTACCCTGAGTACTTCAACATCTGCGTCGCCAGAGGTCATCCATGCTGGTACCCTGAGTACTTCAACATCTGCGTCGCCAGAGGTCATCCATGCTGGTACCCTGAGTACTTCAACATCTGCGTCGCCAGAGGTCATCCATGCTGGTACCCTGAGTACTTCAACATCTGCGTCGCCAGAGGTCATCCATGCTGGTACCCTGAGTACTTCAACATCTGCGTCGCCAGAGGTCATCCATGCTGGTACCCTGAGTACTTCAACATCTGCGTCGCCAGAGGTCATCGATGCTGGTACCCTGAATACTTCAACATCTGCGTCGCCAGAGGTCATTCATGCTGGTACCCTGAGTACTTCAACATCTGCGTCGCCAGAGGTCATCCATGCTGGTACCCTGAGTACTTCAACATCTGCGTCGCCAGAGGTCATCCATGCTGGTATCCTGAGTACTTCAACATCTGCGTCGCCAGAGGTCATCCATGCTGGTACCCTGAGCACTTCAACATCTGCGTCGCCAGAGGTCATCCAAGCTGGTACCCTGAGTACTTCAACATCTGCGTCGCCAGAGGTCATCCATGCTGGTAGCCTGAGTACTTCAACATCTGCGTCGCCAGAGGTCATCCATGCTGGTACCCTGAGTACTTCAACATCTGCGTCGTCAGAGGTCAGAGGTTATCTACGCTGGCACCATGAGTACTTCAATGACTGCATCGTCAGAGGTCAGCAACACAGCGACAGTTACGAGGATCCACGTAAGTTAATAATTATTGACAATGATATTTAGTGTAGCGGTACTCTCGGTGCCTTGTAACCGGACGGCCGTGGGTTTGAGCTTGCTGAAATTGGAGGTTTACAGTTAGTGGTCGTCGATTTTTCTTGGGTTTCGGCGCCATTGAAAAGATTAACACGCACTGATTTATATTGTGCGACAGTGCGACTGTATATTGGAGTCACAGCAAGAGAAGCCTTATTTGTTTTGCTCTATCATTAAGAATTGATTAGTAAATGCCTGGCTTACAATGCAAAGTTTAACAGTAAATGTCTTGCTCTACAAGTCTACCTAGGACATTATCATAAATTAATGGTTGGAATTTTGTAGCATTTTGTGCGTTATCCGAGAAGTATTTATATTGAAATTAGTATTTTATTTCCAACAATCATAGAGGGGAAAATGGAGGGGAAAAGAACGAGAGGAAGACCAAGACAAAGACTGTTGGACTGGATGATGAAAGACGGTTATCAGAAGCTGAAAAAGAATGCACAGAACAGGGAAGAATGGAGACGTCAAACATTCGAACCTGCCTGAGGGCAGAGAACAGAAAGAAGATTTTATTTCCACTATAGCAATATGTCTTGTCTGTCTTTACTTTTGTAGATGTTCGCAGTGATAATGACGATTCAGACGAGGACTATGTTCCTGACAGTGCCAATGCTGAATCTGATGATTCATATGAAATTCCTGTTGTGCTAGGTACTTTTACAATTTGTTCATCTGTAGTCGAATGTTAAATATTTCAGGCCGTACTCTGTTTCATTGTCACTGTCTACGATAACAACCCCCAGATCCTACAAGATTATATGTCGCAGTTACATGCCACAACACTTGTGAGAACATGCATGTATTATATCCTACAGTAATCAAGGATTACACTTTTCTGGGTCTTATATTGTAATGACGCATTATCCTGTAATTTTGACCATTATAATTATTATTATTTTTATTATCAGTAGATCTCCTACAGTAATCAAGGATTACACTTTTCTGGCTCTTATATTGTAATGACGCATTATCCTGTAATTTTGACCATTATAATTATTATTATTTTTATTATCAGTAGATCTCCTACAGTAATCAAGGATTACACTTTTCTGGCTCTTATATTGTAATGACGCATTATCCTGTAATTTTGACCATTATAATTATTATTATTTTTATTATCAGTAGATCTCCTACAGTAATCAAGGATTACACTTTTCTGGGTCTTATATTGTAATGACGCATTATCCTGTAATTTTGACCATTATAATTATTATTATTTTTATTATCAGTAGATCTCCTACAGTAATCAAGGATTACACTTTTCTGGGTCTTATATTGTAATGACGCATTATCCTGTAATTTTGACCATTATAATTATTATTATTTTTATTATCAGTAGATCTCCTACAGTAATCAAGGATTACACTTTTCTGGTTAATAGTTAATCCCTAATTTGTTTCGTTGATTAACAGAAGCTGAGAGAGGCCGATCGAAAACTATTCGTGCAACTGTCACAAGTCTCATACAGTCATTAGATGAGCCCAGTAGAACAGAAACCCAAGACTCTCCTCTTCTGTCTTCTAATGAGTCTCAGAATTTGTCTCCTGACATCAACTGCAGCGGGCTCCGTCGTAAGCGAGCTGTAGCACCCAGAAGGCCGTGTCCATATTGCCAGAAGTTGTTTCAGCGTTTGACGGGGCATATAAGGAACATACACAAGACCGAACCAGATGTAAAGAAAGCAATGAGTTGCGTCGGTAAAGAAAGACGAGATCTATTCAAACAGATGAAAAGAAGTGGTATCATAGCCTACAATGTCAAAAACGCTGGACACAAAGAAGTAGTAGTGATGACAGAGCGACGAGTACGCAAAGGTGGCGATAGAAAAGATGGAACGATGTGTGACATTTGCAAGGGGATTTTCAGTAAATCATATTTCTACCTTCACAAACAAACGTGCACAGCAGCGGATGGCAGTGTCCCACAGGCAGTTCCACTGGAAGTTGTTTTTTCTGGTGCGAATCTGAATGAAGAGTTTACTACAAAAATACTGTCGAAATTCTTGAATGATGAAGCTGGACAAGTGTGTAAAACTGACAAGTGTCTCCTAAAAATCGGTGAAAGATTATACGAGAAGATGAAAGCAAAGAGAGATAAGAAGATGGAAGTGAAGCGATCTGTGATGAGTGATATGCGTCGCTCAGCAAATCTGTTTTTGAAATTCAAGGAAGCAAAAGGAAGCCCAGATGAATGTAGTGTCATACATATGTTTCAAAGAGACAACTTTGATTACCTGGAGCGGGCAATAAAGGAAACAACTATCCGAACAGACGACTCTATGAAATCGGGTCTGAAGGTCGCATTATTCTACTTGATCAAGAAGGCATGTAAGATTGTCAAGGGATCTTTCCTAGTAGCAGAGGACGATGCAAGCGCGTCAGAAGTAGGGAAGTTTGTAGAAGTCCTCGAACTTCATTATAATCTTGTCTTTGGAGACGCGATGTATCAACTGAACACCAATAGATGTACTAGACTACGGAAACCGGAACAACTGCCTTTGAAAGAGGAGATTGATAAACTGAGGCTTCACTCTCTCACTAGAATGGCCATTTTGACTCCAGATCCATTCATGATATGGACAAGTGAGGAATATGGAGAGCTTCGTGATATTGCAGCATCTCGAATAACGCTCTTTAATGCTAGACGCGGCGGGGAAGTGGCTCGTCTTAAGTTAACAGCTTGGGAGGATTGCGTCAACAATGTCTGGGTGCCATCTGCTCAAATTGAGAAAATGAATGAGCTGGAGCAAGAACTAGCTAAGAAATCAAAATTAATGTATTTATACGGGAAGGGTATGGGTTTTGTTCCGGTCTTGGTACCATTGGACACAGTCGATGCCTTGGTGCGCCTTAGTGATACAACCATAAGAAATCAATGCAACGTACGAAAAGACAATGAGTATCTCTTTCCGAGTATGCAGGCTTCAAGTGACCACATCAGTGGATGGCATGCTCTAAAGAGAGTTTGTGTGAAAGCAAAAATTGACGGAAAGAGAATTAGTGCAACCAGAATGCGACACTACATCAGCACACTGTACTCGCACGCAGAAGTTCCGGAGAACAGGAGGTCTTATTTCTTAAAACATATCGGACATTCTCAGTTCATCAATGAAAATGTATATCAGGTACCGCCGGCACAAGCAGAGCTGTTGTACGTTGGTGAATTGCTCCATCAATTCGACCAGCCCCAGTCTGCAGAGTCGTCTGCTGCCTCCCTGCCACCGGTTCCTGATAGCCTTGCCTCGGTGCCACCGGTTCCTGATAGCCTTGTCTCCGTGCTATCAGTTCCTGCTAGCCTTGCCTCCGTGCCATCAGTTCCTGATAGCCTTGTCTCCGTGCCATCAGTTCCTGCTAGCCTTTCCTCCGTGCCATCAGTTCCTGATAGCCTTGTCTCCGTGCCGTCAGTTCCTGCTAGCCTTGCCTCCGTGCCGTCAGTTCCTCAGCATGTAGTCGAAGCCATGAACGTCTCTGAGCAATGTGGATCACCACCGCCCAGCTCATCGACAATGTATGTTGCAGAATAAGTAACCTTTGTGAAATAGTAAATTGGTTATAATATTGCCATGCATTATCACACTTTACCATTGTCTATCTATCTATGGTCTGTAAATTAATGTAATGACGCATTATTCCATAATTTTTACCATTATAATTTTTATTATTATTATTATTATCAGTGGATCTCAGCACTTGTGAGAACATGCATGTATTATATCCTACAATAATCAAGGATTACACTTTTCTGGGTCTTATAATGTAGTGACGCATTATCCTCTAATTTTGACCATCATAATTATTATTATTATTATTATCAGTGGATCTCAGCACTTGTGAGAAAATGCATGTATTATAATCCTATTATTAGTGGATTAAGCACTTGTCAGAACATAAAACAACCTAACTGTAATATAGACATGTAGCCTATATATATTTCTTTTAAAGCTATCTGTTTGTGTGTATATATCTTGCTATACTTATACAGACCTAGCCTATATCGATTTCTTTACATGTAGATTTTTATATAGGCCTATATACTTCTTTCTCCTTTTTTATATAATATGATTGTCATAAATTCGTTTTCAGTGAGAAAACTCCAAAGAAACGAGCAAGATGGACGCCAACAGAGACAGACGTGGTTCGTGCTTACTTCCGTGACTTCCTCAACAGAGAAAACGGCCTTCCTCGTGAGTGTGTCAAGACTTATTTATTAACATTCTAGAACATATTTCTTCATTATCATTGAATGTCATCGACAGGATCGAATTAGGATAGCCCTTTAACAGTAGTATTTAACTTTGTGGATCAAGAATTACACTTTTCTGGGTCTTATAATGTATTGACGCATTATCCTCTAATTTTGACCATTATAATTATTATTATTATTATTATCAGTAGATCTCCTACAGTAATCAAGAATTACACTTTTTTGGGTCTTATATTGTAATGACGCATTATCCTCTAATTTTGACCATTATAATTATTAATATTATTATTATCAGTGGATCTCAGCACTTGTGAGAACGTGCATGTATTATATCCTACAGTAATCAAGAATTACACTTTTCTGGGTCTTATAATGTATTGACGCATTATCCTCTAATTTTGACCATTATAATTATTAATATTATTATTATCAGTGGATCTCAGCACTTGTGAGAACATGCATGTATTATATCCTACAGTAATCAAGAATTACACTTTTCTGGGTCTTATAATGTATTGACGCATTATCCTCTAATTTTGACCATTATAATTATTATTATTATTATTATCAGTAGATCTCCTACAGTAATCAAGAATTACACTTTTTTGGGTCTTTTATTGTAATGACGCATTATCCTCTAATTTTGACCATTATAATTATTAATATTATTATTATCAGTGGATCTCAGCACTTGTGAGAACATGCATGTATTATATCCTACAGTAATCAAGAATTACACTTTTCTGGGTCTTATAATGTATTGACGCATTATCCTCTAATTTTGACCATTATAATTATTATTATTATTATTATCAGTAGATCTCCTACAGTAATCAAGAATTACACTTTTTTGGGTCTTATATTGTAATGACGCATTATCCTCTAATTTTGACCATTATAATTATTAATATTATTATTATCAGTGGATCTCAGCACTTGTGAGAACATGCATGTATTATATCCTACACTAATCAAGAATTACACTTTACTGGGTGTTTTTTAATGGAATGACGCATTACCCACTAAATTTGACCATTATAATAATAATTATTATTATCAGTGGATCTCTGCATGTATTATAACCTAGACTACACTAATCAAGAATTACACTTTACTGGGTGTTTTTTAATGGAATGACGCATTACCCACTAAATTTGACCATTATAATAATTATTATTATTATCAGTGGATCTCTGCATGTATTATAACCTACACTACACTAATCAAGAATTGCATTTACATTGTTTATATATTTGACATTTCTTTTTTTCAATGTATTTCCAGAAAAGAAAGCCATTCTTCGATTCAAGGCTCTACATCCAGAAATAGAGTACCAGTGGGAGACGATTCGAACAAAGGTCTTCAATGAACAGCTTGCCTTCAGAAAGAAAAAGAAACGTTGCCTCGAACTCCTTCATTGAGATTTTGTTTCATGTGTGGATTACGGTGGCCTGAAAAATTTTTTGGCAATATTTTTAATCGCACACCCTCTGGTTTTGTGAGATTTTAAATAAAGACCAATCAGTAAACGAGTATGGCTAAGGAGAATCTAATCAGTAACAAGGTGAATATAAAATTAATTAATACCTCAAAAAATGGAAATAGTAACAATGCAAACTTAATTAATACAGATGTGCACAGAAATATTGACCTAATTAAGACTTATTCAGTTAAGACTTATTCAGTTAATACTGAGGTGCATAGAAATACTGATTTAGTAAACACTGATCTAGTAAATACTGATTTAGTTAATACTGATGTTCATGGAAATACTGATTCAGCAAATGCTTGTTTAGGAAATACTGATTCAGTAAATGCTTGTTTAGTTAATACTGATGTGCATGTAACTGGGAACTATGCGATTGCAAACTTAATTAATGTGAATGCAAACTTTATTAACACTGATGCAACTGGTAACTATGCGAATGCAAACCTAATTGACAATGTGAATGCAAACTTTATTAATACTGATCGAGCAAGTAATAACAAAAGTCTTTATTTAAAACATAAACAAAAATAATAAACTCGTGCCGGAGGATAATATTATTTTGTAACTTATCCTCATATAGTTTATCTTCAGAGGAGAAGTCTCTGCTAAATTTGGGATTGTCCTTTATCCCCTCCACCAACCGAATCCCAAGCTTGACTGTAGATGAATCCCTATCTAAGGTCACACGCTCTCTTAAGTGACTTGATAGAGTAATACTGCAAGGGTTTAATACTACCTGTTTTAATATTACCTGTTTTAATATTACTTCTTTAATATTACCTGTTTTAATATTACCTGTTTTAATATTTTACTGGAATTTAAATCTTCTATTGAACTGTGAAATTAATATTTTACTGGAATTTAAATCTTCTATTGAACATTGAAATTGATGTACAACATAGCACTAACCCTAACACTAACCCTAACCTTAACTCTAGCCCTACACTTACCCTTACCTTAACTCTAGCCAGTAACTTAATTAGCAATAACCTAAACACCAACCCTAACACTAACCCTAACCTTAACTCCAGCCAGCAACATCACTAACCCTAACCTTAACTCTAGCCAGTAACCTAATTAGCAATAACCTGAACCCTAACCTTCACTCAATTAGCAATAACCTGAACACTAACCTTAACCTATTTACTTTTTAAGTTATAACAATAACCCTAACCTAACTCATTTACCAATAACCTGAATCCTAACCTTAACCTATTTACTGTTTAAGCAATAACATGAACCCCAACCTCAACTCTGGGCTAGTGCATGTCTACTTCTAATTTCTATTGAATGGAATTGAACAGTGAATTGAACAGGGTAACTGATGTACAACCAATCTTAACATTTCTAATTTCTATTAAATGGAATTGAATATTGAACATTGGAACTAACATTGAACATTGAAACTAACATTGAACAGTGAAATTGATGTACATTGTACAACCTTTTTAATTTATGTCAGATTGTGAAGTTTTATGCATGCTTGCATGCATGCTGCATCGTGAGGGTCGGTTAGGATCAGGTTAGGCATCGTGAAGGTCGGTTAGGATTAGTGATAGGGTTAGTACAGTCATTCATTAACATAGGGACCCTTATGGGGGAAATTTCCTAGGTCGGGGGGGGGGAACTCCGGGGGGGGGGTAAATATCAGTTTTGTTATAGGTATGGGTTAGTTTACAATGTCAGGTTAGGCATCGTGAGGGTCGGTTAGGATCAGGTTAGGCAACGTGAAGGTCGGTTAGGATTAGTGATAGGGTTAGTACAGTCATTCATTAACATAGGGACCCTTATGGGGGAAATTTTCTAGGTCGGGGGGGGGGGAATTCCGAGGGGGGGGGGGTAAATATCAGTTTTGTTATAGGTATGGGTTAGTTTACAATGTCATTGAAATAGTTTGAGCTTATAGGCACTATACTAACATTTCACAAAGTGGTCTATAAGTTTTTGATGTATAAAACGCTTTGTTTTCTTTCTGTAGTAATGGTTTATGTACATGTAGCCTACCCTCCTGTGGCTAGCGTCAGTTTAAACTGACGGTTATATTTGTGCCTACAACTGCCTACCACTGCAATATTTTAAAAAATCTGGGTGAATACGATGGTTTTGGGTATAGACAAACACGAAAATGTGAAAGAAACCATTAATTTCTGTCATGGGCTGATATGGGTTAATATGAGGAATATTATTATTATTATCATGTATAGTCTAATAAAAAACATTGTATTATGTAATTACACTTTTCTACATGTTTTGTTGTAGTAACAGATTACCTGCTTAATTTGAACACTGTTATTATTATTATTATTACCATGTATAGTGTAATCAAAAAAACCATGGTATTACGTAATTACACTATATCCGGCTCTGGGAGTTAAAATTTGAAAAGTGTAATGCCGTTTTTGTTATGTTTTTCAAAATAAATATATTTGAAAAAACCTTTTATGTTGTTTTTGTGAAAAAAATCAAGCAATTGTTTTTGGTTCTCTGCAATCACTTCATTACATTATTGACTGTGTTATAGCAATAGTAAAAAAGTACACTTTTCAGGGTTTTTTAATGTACTTACGCTTTACCCCCTTGTTAGCATTCTTATTATTATTATTATTATTATTATTATTATTATTATTATTATTATTATCCTCTAAAAACAGAGTACTACGGCCTCGTCGAGCCCAGGCATGCGATGGCGTTGAATCGCTGTAATGTTACAGATATTTTCTGGAACAAGAAGAAGGTTTCCTGAGGTTCTTCAGTAATGCGTGACAAACGTCGGCCGAGTTCTGTGATGAAGGCCAGGCCTTCCTCGTCCATTATTATTATTATTATTATTATTATTATTATTATTATTATTATTATTATTATTATTATTATTATTATTATTATTATTATTATTATTATTAATATTATTAAGAAAAGTTATGGTTGCTATTGATCAATTGCACTAACAAATAGGCTACTAAAGCTGCGTTTTTTTAAATGCTTTCATAATCGCGCCCAACTAAAAAAAATGCAAACAGGAAGGGATAGGCCTATTCATTGGAATCTTAAACCATTTCATTTTCAATTTAGACAATATTCTAATTCTTAACAACAGAATTTAAACCATAACAATGCAAGTTTACATTGGGGTCATTTTGACCCCACTGGTATTCAGTGGTTGCGAAATTTCCTGGTAATTTGAGGGTTAATCTGTCCAATAGAAGGCAAAAGGAGGTAGGCCTACTGTAACTGGCTTGCATTTATCTTGACTTCATTTTTCTTGATTAGTGCTGTTAAATGGGTGGGTCTTGCCGCGCTCGTTCCGAGCGATGGAGTCATGGACTACAATGCTTTTAAAACATCATCTATTTCTTGTGCTGCTTACCATTTTGGCTTTTTCTTTTTCAGGTAAACAGCAGCTGCTATTGCCGTTGCCACCAAGATAACAGTTACAACTGCAACTGTGATCAATATAACTGGAAGATTGTTGTCTTTTTCGTTCGCTGTAAAATGTAAAGTCTAGCCTACTTTAATTTGCTAAATAAATACAGCGAAACAGAAATATAGGCTAGCCTGATTGAAGAAATGACACTTAGCTACACTTCGAGCATAAAGACATCACAGGGTCGAAGGACCGTTGGTGAGGCGCTCATCTCCTTTTATACTATTATAGACTCTTGAGCCGGCAATGGACGAATCCCAAAATCCTGGACACGGGGCCAGTGATTTTCCAGGACTTGCCGTTTACTTCCCAGCTTACGCAGGTACCAAATTATACTGCTTGGTGACAGAGGCACGTGTGCGTAAACAACTTGCCCAAGGTCGGTGCCCGTTACCGCTCAGCCACCAGGTCGCACTGCAGTTGGAGCATACCGAATGCTAATAGGTTATGCTAAATATTGCCCCACAAATAATAAGCAAAATGAATAGGCTACAGGAGCACTTTTATATTTATAAAGCCTTCTGTGCGTGTAATGGCGAACCATTGGAAAATCATTGGAAGGACAATGATAGCGCCTAAGCCGTTTTACATCTTTTGCATCAAATCATGAGCAAGTTTTATTCCAGGTAGGCCTACTATCAAGCTTAGACCTTTAGCTTTCTTATAATTTTGTTATTACTGGTGATTTATAAGCTACATGTAGCCTATTTGATAGCGCTCAAAACATTTCGGCGATTCTACATGGCTGCAACGCCATTGAATGCCGACATAGAAAATAATAGAGATGTAGCTGAACAGACCGCTTTTATAGTGAATGTTAACCTTAATCCAATAAACTTCTAAACAGCAAAGTCATATGCCTAATTATCAGACCAGTTTTTCCTGTGTCGAGAAGACTTAGTCTCACTGTTCTTATGCAACTTCTAACTGGTGTTAGATTTATTGCAATGAATCGTAGGCCTAGTATATTATTTTCATTCATAGCACAACCTGATTACTAACCACAATTAACAGCGTATGAGGCACTTTGGTAGTTCTGCTGTGTTTTCTTGTCGTGGTACGTATACAGGCATCGACATGCATCACCTATTCCTCTTTCGAAAGAGTAGGTGCACTGTGGGTTGCAAATGAGGTTCAACTCAACGCCTGGACAAGAGTCAACCTCTTCTCGTTCAAATTCAGCATCTATCAATACATTTACAATTATTATCTGCATGTGAAAACTGCAATCCCTTTTTATTGATATAATGAAGTCTCGACTGTCCAGTGTCCATCAAGCGTGTTGACTGGTACTGTAACAGATGTCAGTGCAACGTCCGCGACTACACTAGTCTTGTATGAATAATTGCAGGCTTGCATCACAAACCCCTAAATGCCAGAGACATGTGTTGCTAACGATTAATTGCTCTCTTGTTTGTAGGCTAAACTAGCAGAATAGGTTAAAATTATGGTTGATGCCAGCAAACAGCAACATTGATACAATAATCATTATACAGTTATACACGCAACAAAAGAGGGGAACTACGCAGAGGAAAACTAAATATGAACCTAAAGAAGAGAATGGTCAAGACGCTGGTGTGCAGTGTGGCCCTGTACGGGTCAGAAGCAAGGACAATGAGAAAGGATGACATAAAAAGATTGGAGGCTTTCGAAATGTGGATTTGGCGAAGAATGGAGCGTGTCTGCTGGATGGAACACAAGACGAACGAAGAAGTACTGCAGATGGTGGGCGAGAAAAGGTCAATGATGGAGACAATACAGAGGAGGCAGAGAAACTGGATTGGCCACATCATGAGGAGTGACACCATAGTAAGATACATCATCGAGGGAAGAATGGAGGGGAAGAAGACAAGAGGAAGACCAAGAACAATGCTACTGGATTGGATGATGACAAAGGATGGCTACAAAGGACTAAAGAGGGACGCACAGAACAGATATGCGTGGCGTCATTGGACATATGAACCTGCCTGACGGCAGAGAACTAAAGAAGAACTAAAGCAGAAGACACGCAACACTGGTTTTGGATAACAAATTATTCTGATATCCAGATAAGTTTTAACACCTTAAATTGTTATTAGGCCTGATGACAATCTGACATAATCCTGTAAGATGTTTCAAATGAAGCACGTGACTTAGGCCTACTTTCTTATATAATAAGAAATTCCTCCTTGGTTTTGTGCAATCGATTTAGGAGCGCTTCTAATTATATCGTTCAGAAAAAAAGTGTTTAAAATTACGGCAGGTCTAACAAAAGTTGTTCCTGTGTTAATTCTACTTTCAACTCACATTTTACGGTGACAGCTTCTGACACCCATAACAGTCCGCTGTCAATTGTTTGCAGCGTCGGACCTTCGATGTTTGCTCGGCACTGAAACTTGAAGTCGTTGTGGTCTTTGGAAGGAGACAACTTGAGTTTTGAGACAACGACAGATTTTGCAGCATAGACGTCGCGTTCGTCGTTTTGAACATCAGAACCTGGCCAACTCCATTCCAAAGTCGGTGATAGGTTTCCTGCGTAGGTTAGACTGCAAGACACTTGGATGATGTCTTGCTTGAGATCGAAAACGTTGTAACCCATAACTCCATCGTTCGGAATATACGAGTTGCACTTAATCGGATCTGGTGACACAATAGGCCTAATTATTAGCCTATTACAGATTCAATGAAGTCAGTGAAGCAACGATTTGTTTATACGAAATACACTGTAACAGTAGATAGACACAAAAAACTTAACAATTTTAACCGGAGCCTATTGTAGAGATCCTGGGATTTCCCCCTTTGGGCCTTGTTCTGATAGGCTTCGCCCTTCCGGCTTGTGTTCCCTAAGCTCCGCCTCCCGGCTTGTGTTCCCTCCGGCTTGTGTTCCTCGGCTTGTGTTCCCCGGCTTGTGTTCCCTCCGGCTTGTGTTCCTCGGCTTGTGTTCCCTAAGCTCCGCCTCCCGGCTTGTGTTCCCTCCGGCTTGTGTTCTCCGGCTTGTGTTCCCGGCTTATGTTCCCTCCCGGCTTGTGTTCCTCGGCTTGTGTTCCCTAAGCTCCGCCTCCCGGCTTGTGTTTCCTCCGGCTTGTGTTCCCCGGCTTGTGTTCCCTCCGGCTTGTGTTCCCCGGCTTGTGTTCCCCGGCTTGTGTTCCCGGCTTGTGTTCCCTCCGGCTTGTGTTCCCCGGCTTGTGTTCCTTCCCGGCTTGTGTTCCCCGGCTTGTGTTCCTTGGCTTGTGTTCCCTAGGCCCCGCCTCCCGGCTAGGGCAAGCTATAAATAGAGGGAGCACACAGGGAGGAGTAGTCCAGTCCAGTCAGTGGAATATATGTAGTTGAGAAGAGATGTAGTCGAGGAGTCCGGAACGAGAAGAGAGACAGTTTGTCGGTCCGTCAGGGGTTCGGCGTCGAGTTAGATAAGACAGTCGTTGAGTTTTATGCCATGCTACGATCGTGATGATTAATAATAAAGAGTATTGAAAAGAACTCTGTGTCTTCAGCGTTTCTCTCGGGGAAAGACGTTTCTGTGACTCTGGTTCGACGCGTTGACGGCAATATCGCGATAAGTCCTTCGATATACCACGGAGGCCTAACTTACGCTCCAGTGGAACGACACGCGTGCCTTACAGCAGACCGGCAGATTCTGATTTACATTACATTGGTACCAGCTAAGTGGGGTCAGGATTGAAGCTCTGCCTACGACAACCGAAGTCAACCGAGAATGCTGACGGAAGACGACGAGATCACGATCCAGTATCCGAGGCCTTTTGAGATCCGCACGTCGTACGCCTTGTCTACGCCTGCAGCCCACAGATCGACAATGAAGAAACCGCCGGATCGGGACGGTTCGATCGAAGAACACGAGTCCGAGGACGACGAGAGACCGGCGAGGACGAGCTACCGAGAAAGGACTGAACGACTGATTTCGAAGCCAGATTTGGAGGACCTTGGCAATCTTCTGCGAAGCCGACCAGCGCCGATGAAACCCGGACGATTTGACGGGACAGCTTCGCTGGAGTCATTTCTGGTTCAATTTGAGGTTTGCGCCCGCTACAACAGATGGACAGCGTCAGAAAAGGTCGACCACTTACGGTGCGCGTTGGAAAAGGCAGCGACTCAACTCCTCTGGGACTTCGGAGCACAGCCGAACGTAAGTTACGAGGAACTGGTGGAACGTCTCCGACAGAGATACGGCACGGAAGGTCAGGCGGAAACCTTCCGTGCCCAGCTGTATTACCGTCGTCAACGAGCGGAAGAAAGCCTGAGTGATCTTCTCCACGAGATCCGCCGACTCGTCGTGTTGGCGTATCCTGTTCCATCGAATGAGACGACCCAGATCATCGCGAGAGACTCTTTTCTTGAAGCCATGCGAGACCGCGAACTTTACCTGAAAGTACGGGAGAGGGAGCCGAAGACTCTCGATGAAGCTTACCGAGCCGTCTGCGTCTGGAGGCCTATCAGCGAACATCCGAGAACGACGACCGAAGGAGACTTCCGAATCGCGTTCGAGGGACTCAGGAAACCGACCTGAGTGCTCAGCTCCAGTCCACGCTAGACAAGTTCCTGACGACGCAACGAGACGACCAAAGTTGATGGCAACGCGAGATGGAGACAAGGGTCGACCAGCAGCTTCGGGGTCTACGCAACCAGGCCCTGATCGACGACGACCCGGGACGAGACGGTCGCCATGGAAACCGCGACACCGGAAACCGACAACAGGAGACTTCGCGGCGGGTGGTTTCCTGCTTCAACTGTGGCCGAGTCGGGCACATTGCCCGGAACTGCCGTCAAACTCGCCGTTTCCGGAACCGCGGGAACGACGCCGGAACGAGTGGAACGGAAGATCTGACGTCACCGGAGCCGCCGGTGGCCATGAACCATACGACCCGTCCGAGGTTGCAGAACCGTGCCAGCAACAACGCTGTTTACATCCGCGGCACGATCAACGAATGACCGCAGCTGTGCCTGATCGACACGGGATCGGAAGTCAGCCTGGTTCCTGCCTCAACTGTCTAAGGGTTAGAACTACGTACATGTAATCGTTCTTTGATGGCTGCTAATGGGTCAGATATTCGGGTCCTTGGTGAGGTCCTGGTTCCCATTAGTATTGGAAGAGGTTTTGATATCCCGACCACGTTTCTGGTATCCGACCAAATTACCGAGCCCATGTTAGGCATGGATTGGCTCAGGAAACACCGCTGTAGAATAGGATTTGGTGTCGGGGCTTTATTTGTTGGACGTAGGCGCATTTCTTTAGTGCGGGGAAACGGGTCGACCTGGTGTCGCCGTGTAATGGTTGCCGAAGAGGTCGTGGTGTGGCCCAAGTGTCAGAGCAATATTCCAGTAAAAACTGTGTATGGGGGTTTGACCACGGTCGCTCCGGCTTGGATGACGGAAGCCCAAGAGGTTAAAACCAGGGGTTCATCTTGCCCGTGTGGTGGTAGACGGTAAGGCCGATACCCATGTGAGAGTGGTGAATTTAAACGACGACCCGGATAGATTGACGAAGGATCTGTTCCTGGGGGTTTGCACCCGGTGCAAGTGGAATCCAGTAGACCCAGGGCAGAAGTAGTGGACTTGGTTAATGAGGCTCCGCTTAATGAGACATTGTTAGCAGATTTGCCAGAAGAGGTCTCTTCTGAGACTCGAGAACGGGTAAAGGAATTGCCAGTTAAGTCTAGAGACGTTTCTGTAAGACATAGTGGGAATGCGCCTGAGCTTGAGAATAGACATGAGACTAGTGATAGGCTATTTGTGGACTCGCCTATAAGACGTAAATTATTGCCGCAGAGAAAGTCTGTGCATGGATATTTAGATAGCTTATCCTCGGCCAGGGTACTGCTTATGGTTTTTCTGAGCATAATTCTCAGTGGTTCTAAGTTAGTGGAAGCCGTCCCGATGGTTAATTTAGAAGCTATTTCTGTGGCCAGAACCATCGTGGAAATGTCATTGTCAGACACGGGGTCCATTTACAAATTTATTTGTATCAGGGAAAGAAATTTGTGGGGATCCTTTTTCGGAAGCTTTGCAAACTTTTGGGGAAAGTTATATACAGCCATCAGAGAGATTGGGACGGGGTTCGACCATATGTCCTCATCGTTTACCGAGCTTCGCTCCCTGACGCGAAGGGATCCAGTCCAAACCACTGGATGTTTGGACGAAAGACGAGAACTCTCCGTCTGAGATTGACATTCGGCAAGGGACTTGATTGCTAGAATAGAAGGTATCTGAACGGTTTATATTGATGTGTGAATTTTATCTGAACTGTTTATGTGATCGCCAAAAAGGGCGCTTTTTCTGTTGGGCCATTGGCCACTTGAATACGTTGCATTGTATAATACGCCTGTCGTGCGTTAATTTTAAGAGTTTTTAGAATTTGAGCCCGTTGGCTATCTGTTATGTGGAATTTATGATTGCGTTGATTGACACTGAGACATTTCGAGAGATTACTTATTGATCGCTTTATTGATGTAGGATCGAGAACATTTATAGGCTTTATAATTGGCCCGTTGGCCATATTAGGGGAACAGTTTTGTTAAAAAGGTCGAGGAACGACCAGAGACTTTGTTGTATGGACTTGGCTCGTTTGCCGCTTTGGAACAGTTGAGACTTTTTGGCCCGTTGGCCGTTTTGCGCTTTTGTTGTGGCTATTTTTCTGTTGTTGAGCCATGTGGCTCGAGATGGTTTCTGTTCGGGGAATAGGGACATTCCCAATCGTACTGGGAGGAGGATGTAGAGATCTTGGGATTTCCCCCTTTGGGCCTTGTTCTGATAGGCTTCGCCCCTCCGGCTTGTGTTCCCTAAGCTCCGCCTCCCGGCTTGTGTTCCCTTCGGCTTGTGTTCCCCGGCTTGTGTTCCCGGTTTGTGTTCCCTCCGGCTTGTGTTCCTCGGCTTGTGTTCTCTAAGCTCCGCCTCCCGGCTTGTGTTCCCTCCGGCTTGTGTTCCCCGGCTTGTGTTCCCGGCTTGTGTTCCCTCCGGCTTGTGTTCCCTCCGGCTTGTGTTCCCGGCTTGTGTTCCCTCCGGCTTGTGTTCCCCGGCTTGTGTTCCTTCCCGGCTTGTGTCCCCCGGCTTGTGTTCCTTCCCGGCTTGTGTTCTCTAAGCTCCGCCTCCCGGCTTGTGTTCCCTCCGGCTTGTGTTCCCCGGCTTGTGTTCCCGGCTTGTGTTCCCTCCGGCTTGTGTTCCCCGGCTTGTGTTCCCTCCGGCTTGTGTTCCCGGCTTGTGTTCCCTCCGGCTTGTGTTCCCCGGCTTGTGTTCCCTCCGGCTTGTGTTCCCCGGCTTGTGTTCCCTCCGGCTTGTGTTCCCGGCTTGTGTTCCCTCCGGCTTGTGTTCCCCGGCTTGTGTTCCTTCCCGGCTTGTGTCCCCCGGCTTGTGTTCCTTCCCGGCTTGTGTTCCTCGGCTTGTGTTTTCTAGGCCCCGCCTCCCGGCTAGGGCAAGCTATAAATAGAGGGAGCACACAGGGAGGAGTAGTCCAGTCCAGTCAGTGGAATTTATGTAGTTGAGAAGAGAAGTAGTCGAGGAGTCCGGAACGAGAAGAGAGACAGTTTGTCGGTCCGTCAGGGGTTCAGCGTCGAGTTAGATAAGACAGTCGTTGAGTTTTATGCCATGCTACGATCGTGATGATTAATAATAAAGAGTATTGAAAAGAACTCTGTGTCTTCAGCGTTTCTCTCGGGGAAAGACGTTTCTGTGACTCTGGTTCGACGCGTTGACGGCAATATCGCGATAAGTCCTTCGATATACCACGGAGGCCGAACTTACGCTCCACGGGAGCGACACGCGTGCCTTCCAGAACTTACGCTCCAGGGGAGCATTCATCGACGTCGCCAATAATTTCCTTACACTATTTCTAAATAAGATGACTGTTGGTGACATTTTATAAGTTTAATGGCTGATCATTATCAAACATGAATTTCAAAGCATCGTTTTATGATTAGGCCTATGATTAAAAATGATAAAAAGATTAGTTGCAACTTTATAGCCTACATTAATGATTAATCATTCAGAAATAACTTCAAATAAGTAGACCTGCCCGTTAAAATTATTTAATTCAGAATATGATCTATGCTTATTTTGTCTTGAAATTAAAATTTTATTGAAGTATTCTGACCCACCGCTGAAAATTAAAATGTTTTAGATATTCTGTGTCTCCTCGTTTACATCTAAGTTCTTACCTGATACGACAAGCTCTGCTGATGCTTTAGCACCAAGTCCAGATTCGTCAATGCAAACATATCGTCCAGCTTCCTTTGGTTGAACATCTGCAATGATGATATCGTATCGACCCGTTGCTTCGTCCTTATCGATGCTGAATCTGCCATCAGCATGGTTGCTATGGAAGCCATCGCTGCCATAGTAGAGCCATTGCTGTTCATCAGATTGAGCCAGAGTTCGAGCCCAGTAGACCGGTTGGTTCAAATCTGTGGTGCAGTTCATACGAACCGTGGTCGCGACAACGACAAGAGTGTTGGTTGGTACAGCAGTTAGTGCACTATCAACGCCTATTTATAATACACATAGAAACACATTGAAGGAGTCAGTTTGATAAATCATCACCTAAACAAAGTGATAGGCATAATTAATTATACCTCGGTCGTTAATTACACACCTGCTTCAAAAAGTTCTATGAGACGTAACCTTGCACGCTATGATATCCGGTGTCACGACAACTCGTCCACCGACAACTCGTCCAACGACAACTCGTCCACGGACAAATGGTCCACCGACAACTGGTTCACCGAAATAGAAGCTGGATTATTGAGAAAACGCTTGGGAAATAGAAGCTGGATGGAGGTTCTTTTATTTACGAAATAGAAGCTGGATTTATGAAAAAGTCTAATGGTTTCCTTGCTTCAATAGAAGCAGAATTGACGATTTTCATCATGTGTCTCAACGTGCATCCAGCTTCTATTTCAGATCGAACAAAAACTTGATCCATCTTCCATTTCTTAAGCATTTTTCCATAAATCCAGCTTCTATTTCACCTGTAAAAACCTTCATCCAGCTTCTATTTCCCAAGCGTTTTCTCAATAATCCGGCTTCTAATTCAGTGGACGAGTTGTCGGTGGACGAGTTGTCGTTGGACCAGTTGTCGTTAAACCAGTTGTCGTTGGACCAGTTGTCGTGGAACCGTCCGTTAGAAGAAATATTCGTGGAAAGCAAACTTAAGTTTGGAGCAATTTTGAATTAGACAAGCATTACATTCAACATACTTACCGACAGAAGGCATTAAGAGCAAAATTCCAACTGTTAGAAAAACCGAATTTGTCCAAGATATCTTCGCGCAAAATGTGGCCCAGAAGGATGCTAGCAATGAATGTAGCTCCAGTTCCGTGATTCCTTTGAAAGAACCTCCATCCTTTGTTGATCGTCCTGGCCGAAATTTGGCCCTCTTGGCTTCCACCTCTCCAGGGTTCTTGTTACTTTTACCATCGAAATTCTGAGCTTCGTCCTTTCTTATTGTGTCACCCACAGGTGAGTCTAAATCATATTTTTTTTCTGTTCCTTTCTTTGAATCTTTTTGATCTTTAGGAATCAATAATTGCTGGTTTTCTTCATCGCGTATCACACCAACAACTTCCTGATGCAAATTTTTCTTTTTGGCTTTGACCTTTCTTGATCTTTTTGTGCTTCTACCATCGGCGACCTCAGCTTTGTCCTTCCTAAGTGTGTGACCCACTGGTAGGTCTAAGTCATCTTTAAAGTCTGGACCTTTATTTGCATCATTCTGATCTTTAGGAATCAACAATTGCGTATTTTCTTCATCGCGTATCACACCAATAACTTCCGGATGCACACCTAATGAAATTGCTACATTCTCATCTGCAAACTCTGCTGCCCCAGAAGGTTTTCTTTCGCCATCGCCAATCTCTGTTGACTTCATTTCATCTCTTCCTGTTGGAGTTGCATCACAGAGACCAAGCTCAGTACCGTCCCTGTGCCTCTCTTCAATGCATTCACTTGAAGGATTCTCTCGCCAAGATGCTAGCATAAACGCATGCTGCAGTCCGTTGTCATCGAAACCGTTTGCATCGGTTTTCGTGGATAGACCATCCATGATGAAATTTTCTTTGACCGTAACAGTGCTGAAATGCGAATAATATTATGTGTATGCGCGTTTCACTGCTTGAAAGGCAATGTAAAGTCAATATTAGGCCGAGGCCTAGGCTTATATTTACATAGACTAGTCAAATTTTATGCGATCACTTGTGTCATCGCTTGAGCATTGTTGAACCTTGTAGTGGCCTGACAGCACAGTAGCAGTCTTTGTCAAGCTGGATAAGCCTAGGCCCTATATATATATAATAATTTATGCCTCTGTAGGCCTACGTGAGGCGCGTTTATTTAATATGCGTGCAAAGATGGTTGCATAATATTATTATCTGAGAACAATTATTATTAGGCCCCTATCTGAAGTACTTTTGAAAGAGCATGTCCAAAGCGACGTGGTTGATAACGAAAACATCCATTAATTAATTACGATGGGTTCACAATCCTGGTCAGACAGTCAGCGATTATTTTGGGGTTAGTATGCTTTGCAGCCAACCGAGAGGTCAGAAGTTTGGATACTATTGTGTCCCAACTGTAGGGAAAGATGGGATAATACCGGCCACGGGATAAATGCGGAGAGGGTGATTCAATATGCGTGCATGTGAATAATAATTATTATCTGAAGTGCTTTTTCAGGAGCATGTCCGAAGCGACATGGTTGCTAACGAAAACATCCATTATTTACCATGGGCTCACAATCAAGGTCAGAAAGTCAGCGATTACTTTGGGGTTTATGTGCTCTATAGCTAACCGAGAGGTCAGAAGTTTGGATAATATTGTGTCCCAACTGTAACCTTACCCCAACTCATCTATAATGAGTAAGCTTGCACTGACCGTACACTATCAGTGAGATGATCAGAGGACTGGGACAGGACCAACCACCCGCTATCACGTGGCAAGGCTAAGAAAGTGAAGTTCAAGACGCTTTCTTTCTAGCCATTCCAACCTCTCAGGAAAGCTTAAGGCATTGTATCTTCTTCATTGGTTGACACTTGACAGGTCCGATTATGACAACCATTTTCAGGAAAATACATGTAGGCCTACTTATAAGTTATTTGGAAATTGAGGATTTGTGACTTTAATAAGCTCGTTTCTGAGGATAATCAACAACCTCATTATCCTGTATTTGAAGTGTATCTGTTATGTTGGATAAGAAACGATCCAAATCACAATGCATTATAACACAAGATTTGTCGTGCAGCACAAAATATAATAATCTGCTTTGAATCACTAATTTTGGTCTGACTTCCTGAATGACAAGGAATCGAAAAATCTGCTACAGTCGCCTAAAACCTCAAAGATAGGACATTTTTCTTTTCCACACAAGACTCTTCGTGAGAAGAGCCTGGGGTCCCTGGAAACAACGAGATTGGCTGATAATAATGATGATGATCATGATGATGACGACGACGACGACGATGACGATGACGATGATGGTGATGATGCTGATGCTGAGTATGATGATGATGATAATGATGATGATGACGATGACGATCATGATAATGATGATGATGATGATGATGAACTATTTTCTGCAGAGTGACCGTATGGTTAAAGTTCGCGAAGGTATAGGCCTACTGCAAGTAGGCCTAATTGATGGCGTCGTTAACTAGCACATTAGTAGGACAATGACTTTGAAGTGTATGCGCTCATGGATGGGCAATTATAGGAATGGGTATGATCTTAGGCGCGCATGTGAAAATCGGGCTATTCAGTTTGGAATGACTTGCAGACTCTTGGTTTCATTTTAGATTGAGGAAAAGAAAATTGCAGCAATCATGCAAATTGGGGGAAAGAGGAGATGGACAAATTGCAAGCAGTTTCAAAGTCGTGCATTAATCGGAAACTGCGGAACTCAGGAGTGTGCAATATGGAAAAGGTTTGACAGCTTCGTGAAAGCTCAGCGTGTTCAAATGTAGTGCCATAGGCTATAGGCTAAATATCGCAATAATTAGCCTATGTCTAGTTTTTTCCCCCGTAGGCTATGTTTCATTAGAGCAGTGTCTTGTTTTAAGGTTAAGATTGTGCATTCGTTTTGAAGGAATTTAAAATGGTGACTTTGAAGTAGGCTTGCATTTGTTGCTGGCAACGTCCACTTGATCGTAGATTAAATCGATGCAAATGAGAACTGAACATCGTTATAAATTAGGTAGGCCAGCAGGTAAGCTTGCATTTTACAGGTATTAATACGCCCAAGATGACTCTAAAGGTTGCTTTCTTAGTCTGTTTTCCTCACACCGAGACGTCCAGTTGACTGTGCTTAAGATGAAATCGATAGTACGTCCATATCAATAATATTGAGAATCATTGAAAACTTAGGTGCGCTATGTATAATTGTTGATGGCTGTTGAATTCATTTGAAGCATAGGTCCTACTTGTTGCAAAAAGAGAGCTAGATCAGCTAGATTTTCAACTGCCACTCACAGCAAGATACTTGAGACGTATTGTGGGTAATAAGTAATGGGCCTTGCCTAGGGCCTATTTTACCTAACGTGAATAGCGAAACATATTGAAAGTATACCAAAAAACTGCAATGTTAATACAATATTACATTGTAATATTAATCAACAAATCAAAATACAAAAAATAATAGCCAATCCGTATTGGGTTTAGGTTATTGCAAAGTTTAGTAAGCCTACCTGCTCTATAACAGAATATCAGTCCAATAACCACGCAACACAAGCAACGATTAAAAAGTAGTTAATAGGCAATACACAATATCCTATAATATTACATCCATATGGTGTGGCCTGTGACTACATAATAACACTTCCACGGTCTAATAAGCCCATTCAGGTAGGCCTACTCAACCAAATCTTGGTGCCATTAGCCTACTGCACGCAGCTAGGCAGGCAGGCAGGCACGGATCCTCACCTAATGGTAGGCAACCACTTGCCTCTCTCACACTGATTGGACGGCTGGCTATTTGCTGTTTCTGCTATGAATAGTCAGTATTACAACGGCCATAGCATATATGTGTCAAGCGCGATCGAAAGCCGTCGTTTGTCGCTACACAGATACAGAGATATAGGCGAGTAAAGGCGAGAACCCTCAAAAATACGAAAAATGATTTTATGGTGTATTATTATTTAAAAATATGTCTACTTTCAATATCTGCAATTAAAAATTTTGAATTCAAATGCTTAGTGTTGAAAAAATTACTTTTACCGCCAGTGGCGGCGCCAGCTCTAAAATTTCGGCAGGTCGCGTCGGGGTCATGGGAACTATTTGGCAGGTCGAAGAAATTGATAATTGAATTTGAAGCACATAGGCCTTCTTCTCTTCCTTAAATTCTCTGCCCCTCCTATTAACCTATTTAGCTGATCCATCAATTTCTTCAGCCTGTGTAGTCGCCAGCATTGATTGGTCGTCCACAAATCTTAGGGCTATAGGCCTACTGGGCTATTACAGTGTATGCATATTCAACCCACTTTTACCCTCTCCTGTCAGTTCCACTGCGTCTTATATTAGTTCTTTTATGTATATTATGTTACCGGTAATTAAAAGAGTAGTGGTGATAGCGGGCACCCTTGCCTCATCCTCCTACCAATTATACTCCTTCCTCTGAGACTCCCCTCCTATTCTTATCCTTTCTGTTTGATTCATTTAATTATAGGCTTCCTATAAGCCTCATATCCCGTTTAGGCTTAGACCTCAAATAATAATAATAATAATAATTACGACGACTTATATGGCGCAGTAACACAGCCATGCCATTACAAGGGGTTCCCGGACAATTCGGCGCCGGACAATTCGGAACGGACAATTCGGACCGGACAATTCGGAACCGGACAATTCGGACCGAACAATTTTTTGCAGCCCAAATTTGTGATGGACTTCTTCATCACCCAAAATATATACTGTCGAAACTAATATTATATCTGACACCTCACTATATATCGGGCATAAAAAAAACCATGGGCCTATAGGTATGAAACTTGCATTTATCTAAATGAGATGCCTATAAGTTGATAATTTACTGCATTTAGCTACTAATTTCAGTGTCTTATTTCTGTCCTTGGATAAATTTTAGAAGATCATACAATATTTGTTTGGTGCCATATAATTTTATTTCATACCATTGATAAGCACAAGTTTCATAGCCGTAAGAGCAATATTTTTACATGCACTCCGAATTGTCCGGTTCCGAATTGTCCGGTCCGAATTGTCCGATCCGAATTGTCCGGCGCCGAATTGTCCGGACACCATTACAAGGGCACCTTACAAAGCACCTCTAGGCATATTTACCTACTAGATAAGATCAGATGTAAAAGTCAGTTGGATATAATAATTGCATCACAACACTAGGGATCTTTTGGCCAAGAAAAAATGCTGTTGATTTATCATTTAAAACTCTTAAATAAAAGAATGTAAAATATATTTAAAACTCCAAAGTTTTTTTAGGCAGGTCATTAGGCAGGTCGTGAGCAAAATAGACAGGTCAAATGACCTGCCGCGACCTCCCGTAGCGCCGCCACTGTTTACCGCATGTGGTGTCAAAATTTGCTTTGAATGAATCGCTCCATGAGCTATTTTCAAAGTTAAAATTCGCTACGAACGACAGAGCTATTATACGCCATATGGACTATTTCTTGTAGTCGTGTCTACCACATAATAAATTTTCTTTTCATTATGGTACTGAATGGTCCATAAAAGCTGTTTCACCCGTTTAAATGAGCAGATTTTGGTCAAAGTCTTAAGCATTCATTATTGCTTGCCTGACAACAAGGATGATTATTATTCAAGCCACGCCTCCGACCCAGTTTTCTTAGAGTCTAATTGGCTTACGAGACATATCGCGACACTGACCTTCGATCGTGCGCATGCGAGGTAGCAATTCCTGGTCTCTCAACTTATTGATGTTGCTCATTTTCTTTAGTTACTTTCGGAGAGAAACGTTATTTTTGCGTTTGTTTCGGAAAGAATTCGTATGAAAATTATTCACACTAAGCTTAATTTACATTAGCTTAATGCAGGGGTCTCAAACTCAAGTCATCGTGTGGGCCAAATTTGAAAATTTACAGTGTCTCGCGGGCCGCAACATGAAATTAGGTCTTGCAATTTAAACTATTTATATGGGGTGAGGGTTACAATGCTGTAATAATGATAGTTATAATCCTGTAAAATCACCTAAGTTAATATTATACTTTCAGTGTAACCATAATGGTACTATACACACAATTGAAAAACTCAGAGTCACAAAGATAGGGTCTTTATGAAGAGCATCAATAGCACATTTAGTAAGCCTAATATAGGCCTACCTACAACTAAACTTGTAGCATCTTTAAATGCTAAAGTATTATAGTGAGTATAGTCTCAGTGGTGACCTGGTGCTATTAGCCATACACATCATTTGACAATGTTTCCCAACTACGAGAACATCACTGCTTAGTTTTATCTTTTGAGATGCGAAGAATCGAAAGATGCGAAAGAGTGGCTTACAGCTTCCACATATTCACCCGTAACTATCAGGCGTGTCATTTTAGATTTATTAATTTTCATTAATTAATGAAAAAGCTGTTCACATAATAATTATTATGTAGTATTAGGTAAAGCCAAATATCGCCATTAGCGTGTTGCAGTACTGCAGGTGCAGATTTTGAAATTTTTCTTGTAGTAGAAAAGTGTAGAACACCGGAATATCAACCTCATTGTAGGCTTACTTCTGCTTCAAAATGGTATTACATTGAAGGCCTACTATAACTCTATCTGCATATCTGCTGTTGCAGATTGAATATCCAGAACAAAACTTAGAAGAAAACAGTTTGAACCTTGGTTCAAATCGCAAAAGAACAGCAGAATTAAGTGTTTAACCAATTTCTTTCTTTAAAGGTAAAAAAACAAATAAAAAACCAAATGGCTTTCGCGGGCCGCATTATTCGGGTCCACGGGCCGCATGCGGCCCGCGGGCCGCGTGTTTGAGACCCCTGGCCTAATGGAAAGTGAAATTTTGAAGCTGTTAAACTGTTAAAATAGTGATAGCCTAGGCAGGCCCTAATCGGAATCCTAGCCTTATCTCCAAGCTTCTATAAAGTGCCATTCGAAAGCCAAGTGTGGAACACCAGCTTATTCACGATCGCTGCGTCAAGTCAAAAGGGTTGTCCGTAAGAGTAGTCCAAAGGTGGTCCGGGTCGAGTTACCATAGAAAATGAATTCATAAGACTCTCCGATGAACACGGGTTTTATTCAGCGAAGCGATAAAGATTCCGCCGACGATAGGAAACATGATTGTGGTCTATTGTCTAAGTGAGTACATAATTAGAATTCTTTATAAGATTTGAAAGAGTCTCGTATTTAAGTCAGTTCTGTTTATCGGACCCAACGTATTCCATTCATGCCTGCTAGTGAGTCAACAAATCGCGAACAATTATATCGTAGGTCCCTACACGCTTCGATGTCAAAGCCTTATTTCTTTGACCAGCGGCTCATTAGCCTAATAAGCCTCCTCCTCGAGTCAACAAATCGCGAACAGTTGTATCATCAGTCACAATGTTTGCATAAATTTAATCAAATCAAGAATGGGGTATAGTAGGCTACCATATTCGAGCTTACCTTGAAGGACCTTGTTAATTATTTGTTTGCGTTAGGCTATTTAAGACTCATACATCGTCGGTCGGTCAAAATGAAACGTCGATCTGCGCGTTAGATGCGTTGTTTGCATTTTTTCATTAATTCAATTCAGCAATAGATTGTATTTCTATCACAGTTTTGAAAGTAGTAGTTCGATTTTCATGCCGTTTGATGTATTCGATACAGGATATAGCCATGCATTGACCAGCAAATTTGCAGAAGAATAAATTAATGGTTACTAAGGACTTACCCGACACAAATGTTCCGAAACTTTAAGCTCGATTTTCTCAATTGTAATGATTTAGCAAATTGCAGATTCCAATGAGTATAACTTCAGTTAGAAATCAGATATTTTCATTCTGTAAAAAGTATTTTGAAGAAAAATATCTGTAGAATATGAATAAATAAAAAGGTCAAATATCGTCATGTGACGGAAAATCATCCCTTCCGTCACATATTACTCTTGTTCTAGTATGACCAGAACACCAACGGCACCAAAGTCTTCGCATTGGAACTGCATTATTGTAGTCACACATTTCACAAGCGTCATTTCAAGAGAAAAGTGTCGAAGGCATCACCAATCAGAATATAATGAGCCACGTTATATCATAAGTCATCAATCGTTTGCGGAAGAAAGACGCACAGATATCCAGGAGTTGAAGGTGCTGCCTCCAATTCATCTTTTTCTGACGGCTTCATTGACTACAGCTGTAGAATATCTTTATTAAACTGCGGACATTTTTAGTCCGTGGAATAGCTGAAGTAGGCCTACACTAAACTGTTAAATTATTCGATCTGGGGAATGCTTCAGCAGCTTGTCTACAGGCAGAGAATTCGAGATATTGAACATTTGATAAAAAGTTCTGACCGCATGCTGGGACGAAATCAGCGAACACACTATCAACCGGGCTATTGGACAGTTTCGCAAGCGATTATCATTGGTTATCCCAGCAAACGGAGGACATCACCTTGACTTAAATTTCTTACGCATTCAGAAAACTCTGAAATTTTACAGTTCATTCAATGTTAGGCTATATTAAATGCCAAACCAATGCCATTTTTCTGTGTCATTTCTGCAGTCTAATGATAGTTTAAAGCAAGCTAATTACTAATAGCCCGGTTTATTTTGCGCCACCCTGTATATGGCGCAGTAACACAGCCAAGGGCGCCTTACAAAGCAGCTACACGGGATAAGCCCTAGCAAACAACATAAAGACGTTGAACAATTCTAAGAGAAGCGAAATTTCACGTCTAGCGTAAAAACTGCACACATGTTTAAAACAAACAAAATTAATTTTTATTGGATAGTTCGTGATCTATTGCCGAAGTCTAAGCAATTCCTTAGCTTTATTCATTCTCAGTGTTAACATAGACAGCGAGTTCTTTGGAGACGGTCATTGGAAGTACGACCATGTGGATAGCATTGGCTTCAAGTGAAGAGTAGACAATTGGTGGATGAACCACAGCGGGTCTTTCCGTTAATGCTCCATAACCATCGGAGATAGCTTCAGTGTCTACATCTGTTTCCTGTGTTGCAGATAGTGTTGATGGCGATTCGTTTACTTCTGCTTCAGGAATTGAATCGTAGTCAGTCGATGGATTCGGGATGTTCTCCTTGGCTAAGTCTCTGGACCCTCCTATAGCACAACGTTTTGCATTATTGTAGGTCTACGTAGCCTATATTTCAAATAACAAATGAATGCAGTCACCCAAGCATCCTATGAACGATATTATGTAAAACAATTTCATCATGCATAATCTTCTATGAAAGCAGGATAAGAAAAATATTAAATTTTCTTTGCAAATATATCTCTGAAGATAAAGAGCTAATAATTAATGAATCACGCATTTGAATCTATTTTAATTAGAGCTGTCGTTCTAAAAAAAAAATAATCGCGGTTAATCGCACGATTGAAATATTTAATCGAAAATTAACGTCATATTAATCGACACTTTTTTACATTCCCTGACATAGCTCTTTACTTGCTAACTTAAAACAAAACAGTTCAATTAACCATACGCCTAAAAGTAAAATAATGAATTCTTGATTAATAATGATTGTTAACTGTAGCCTAATTCCTCTTAATTTCAGAAGAGTTCTGTGTAACAGAAATAATCGATTAAAGAGTAAATAATTCAAATTAGCCAGTGCTACTTTCCTTTTAGTTTGAGCTAGGCCTACCTTTACAACGACATCAACTTTCATAAAGTGAAACTAAGGGTTCAACTAACACATAAAGGTGAAACTAACGCATATTCGACCAATAAATTAATGACTTAGCCAATTATTGCTTAAGCAAACAAGTTTGTTTACGTTGGCTGGTTCAAGTGAGTCTCTTTTTTATTCACACCAAAGTCAGATGCAGAAAAGAGACGTTCACTTGGGACCGTGGTGGCCGGGGATCGTAGGTATTTCGGATGTAGGACATTTCCCCCCTGGACATATTCCCCCCCGGACATTTACCCCCCCGGACGTTTCCCCCCCCCTGACCTAGGACATTTCCCCTCCCCCATACTCACATGTTACCCTATGTTAAAGATTGACTGCACTAACCCTACCACTAACCCTAACCGACCCTCACGATGCCTAACCTGACCCTAACCGACCCTCACGATGCCTAACCTGACCCTCACGATGCCTAACATAACCCTAACCAACCCTCACGATGCCTAACCTATATGTACAGAGAGGGGGGAAAGTGTCCGGGGGGGGTAAATGTCCTAGTCAAAAACGGGGAAAAACGTCCGGGGGGGTAAATGTCCAGGGGGAATATGTCCGGGGGGAATATGTCCAGGGGGGTAAATGTCCGGCTCCCAGGTATTTCCTATAGATAACTTAGCTAGGGCTGGGTATTTGTCCTCCTGTAACTTTCACTACTGCAATGGACCCATATCTTTCTCAATTTATCGAATAAGTCTGTATCGTTCAACAACTGATTTCGTGGAGGACGAACAAGACATCAGTGGCTCATCTTCAGAGTCGGATGACAGTTCATGCAGTCGCATTTTCTTTTGGGATGGTTCTTCTACTGTGTTCTGAGGGTCAGCACGTTGGTCTGAGTTTCCACAAGAACTTTCAGCTCTTGCCAAACCTCGTCTCTTCTGTCTTTTTGCAAGCATTTCAGATATTTGAAACGCGGGTCGAGAGCATGCATTTGCGATTCTCTACCATAACATGTTGAAGCTTTGCTTTCGTTGTTGAAGATCTGAGATGAAGGCAGTTTTGAACCGTACGATGCTTGCAGGATAATCATCGTGTACTGCCATTTCTAATTCGCATAAATCCGATATTAGAGATACCGTGGCGTGCAATAGTCATTAGCCTATAATCGGTATTACATTAACGCGCGCGATTAACGCTTTAAAAAGATTAATCGGAATTTTTTAACGCGTTAATCGCTCGCGTTAACGGCGATTAATCAATAGCCCTAATTTTAAAGTTAGAGCAGGGTTGTCATACATACTAATAGAGAATACAATTGATGTAGAATAGAACAAACTTGATGGGACTTTCGTCCGAATCCATTTGACGATGACGACTGCAACCAGTGTGCAGAAAACACCAACAAGAGCACCGACGATGTACGGCATCTGCCAAAATTCTGAAATAAATTGGAATCCAGCGTAGTGGATCAACATGAGGCTGAAGGTTTTAGCTAATCCTTTGATGTTCATAATTACAATAGTCTCCTTATACAGAGAATGACGTCTTCCATTACCGTTGCCATTGCTGTTACTACGACAGCATCGACGCGAATGCCACACCGACAGCAAGAAATTAGGCCTATCATACCACGAATATCAAACCTAAGAAATTATATAATTTTGTCGAAAACTTAGCAAATAACATCCAAAACCACAATGTTGCTTATTGTATTTTTCTGTTAGGCTACCTCACTTACGGTACTTACCTGGTATGACAATATCGACAGTAGCAGATGACAGTTTGATTTCACCAGCCACATGATTTTGAGCGATGCATTCGAAGGTGTAACGTTGATTGGCGTCTATTCTAGTTCTGTTTAACGCTAGCTGAGGTCCATCTGAAATTGTCTCTCGTGTTCTTATATCTTTCCACATGAAAGAGGGACGCGGGTTCCCAGCAGCGGCACAGTTTATGACGTCTTCCAGACTATATCTTTCTAACCGAGGTGTTATTGTAACATTCCTCGCTCCAACTGAAAAAAATACAAGACAAAATTTCTTACACGCTTCTAGTTTAAATGCAAATAAAATCGAACTGGTAAAAATCAAGAAAACTACGAATAAAGCACAATGTTATGAAATCATTGATATCATGTGAGTAATTATAGGCCTAAGTAACACACGATGAAGTTCTGTGATGAATATGAAACCATAGGATTAGCCAACATGCAATAGTAAATGTACTTTGATGCAATCTTATAAGCTTAGAAGCCAAGTAGGCTATGAAATCGAAATGAATGAAACAAAAATGCAAACATCTAATTAGAAACTAAATGCTTGGGCAAACGATAGATGAACCTACAGTGTACGATCAATGTAGTATTCCAATGATACAAAAAGTTTGGTACATTGGTGGCATTGGTGTAGTGGATCTTCTTGAGTGGTTCACTGAACTGTGTCTTGCAAATTATCAGGATGCCGTTCATCTCTGCGCTGACTTGTAAAATTGTAATTGACGTCAAGTGTTGTAAACCACGAGACACATTGCTTTTGGTAACAATAGGTGTTTTGCTTACAGTGCCGTCTCCTTTTGACCATGCCATTGATAGCGTCCAGTGTCCTGAGAAGTTCACAGCACATTGGAATTCAGCATAATCGAACTCTTTGATGCTCCAGTCTTTGGTAGATATGTTGGCGTTGCAAACTGGCTCTGATTCTGCACATAGCAATATCTAACAATAATTATTATTAATCTCAACACTGTTTATATTTATTATATTTTTGTGGACTTCTAAGTGCCTCAAGCAGTATTGCCTAATTCTAGTGCGAGGAGCCGACAAATAATCTTTGGACTACGAGACTATGATGCAAGAAAGTATATAACAATGTACATCAATTTCTGTCCGCTCGTAGGATTAATATGCCTGTGATGCTGATTGCTGAAGCTAGTAGGCTAGCTCAATCCAGAAAACACTTTTCCTGTGGGGGTCTTTGTAAATTGTAGAAACACCTAGGCCTATAGGTCATTTCAATGTTTTGGTGGTATCACTAGCAGAGTGATCATAGGCGCTTTGTAAATTAGATTGCATAATGCACGCAGAGTTCCAGCACAAAGAATCTCTAACAGGCACGGTTGATTTCTTTCTTTCTTTAGCCATGCTGCAGTTTTAATCAGCTAAACGACTCATTCAGCAAAGGATTTACTACTTTGATTAACTACAAGACATTCTTATAATCATTCCGATCAAACTGCGTGGTTGTCGATAACACTGTGTGGTTGCTGTATCCTTTAGGTCCCTCTGGGTCCCTGCCCCTTTTTCTGTAGGCCCACCTCATGGTTCAGTCCTCGGTCCTCTGTTATATTTTTCATATAGTCTGATCTCTGTCCACTTCTGAAATTCCAGGGATCCCTGTACCAAATCTTCTCTGATTAAATCCAAACTTATATCCATTCAAACCCAACAGACGCAGGTAATGCCGTGCGTTAGATGTGAATCACTGTCGTCGTCCTTTCCTCTTGGATGGCCTCATGTCGGCTTCTTTTAAATCCATGTAAGACTCGGTTCATTTGACTGGGTATCCGTCAGCAATTTGAGAATATTGATATGCTCCATCTTGCTCAATTGTTTTCCTGACATTAGTTTCTCCCCACAGTTCGTGGCCTGGTTGTCACCCTTGATCGGGAACTTAATCTCTCTCAACATGTTAACAGTTAACTTAATCGCTCGAAGATGTAACTACCTGCTTTACCATCTCCGAGTGGTTGCACGTTCTCTTTCTTATGACGCGTTAGTTGTGCTTGTGCAATGTTCAATGTAGGCCTACATGCCCTTGCTACTAATAGAATTGACCATTGTTGTTCGATCTCTGTGGGCCACCCTCTTGGCATTCTGGGCCTGCTAAATCGGGTCCTGCGCTCCGCTGCTCGATTCATAGGCGAATTCACAAATGACAAATTATCCTCTGTCTCTGCTACATACGTGATGTGTTGCACTAGTTGCCTGCACAGCTACTGTAGCCCAACGTATCTCATATCAACTTGCTGCTCTGGTTTCACGCCCCATCCATCGTACCCATACGATCACTGTCACCCAGTCTCTGACGTTGAAGCGCATCGTGCTTTTCGCTGTTATTAAGGTGCAACTCTTACTTCCACGGGCATGCTTAGCAGACAGGCAGCACCAAGCTTTCTCGGTTGCTGTGTCGGCCATCTGGAATTACATCAATTCAAAACTGCATTTATTACATTTGACCATCCAAACATTGTTTCATAAAATCTCAAATATTTCTTTTCGCCGTGAATGGGCTGAGACTTGAGAGCGCACCTGAGTAGTTTTCTTGAACTTGAAGGGGCGCTGTATAAATCCATAGACTGAACGAATGAATTAAAACAACGCATGAACATTGCGGCGGTATAGGCCTACAATTGCAATTGAATGTAAAAAATAGCACATAGAATCAATAATTATTTACCTAAGACAATGAGTTCTGCAGTTGCAAAAACTGGAATAACTCCACCCTGCGTATCTCTGGAAAGTACAATGCATTCGTAGATTCCAGCATCTGTAATTGAGACGTTCTTGGCTGTTAAATCATGATGACCCATTCCTGTAGATTTGTTTACACTGAACCGTGGTCTGAAGTTGGTTGACACTGCCTTACCGTTGTACACGAACGAGCGTTCACCGTGATGACTAAAGAACCATTGGGTCGTCTCACTAATATTTGTCCAACAAGACATTTTCGTCATCTGACCAACGACTGCTACCGTGTTCGACGGAGTCTTATGAAATCCAGATTCAACTACAAATTAAGGTTTCAGCGTTTTTATTGAAATAACCAACGGCAAATCGATCACTTAAGCCAAAAGAGTAATTTTAAAGTAACCTACCTTTCATTTTTCCAATCAACTTAGTTATTAAAACTTCGTGTTCTTCTACTCTCCTCCACTAATGCTACTTGAAGTGCACATGACCATGTGTAGTTAAGATTTTAGTTAAGTACTTAGTTAAGTTTGTTTCTCTATATGCTCTTGACAATATAAGCTTTTCTGCAATCTGTCATCACCTAATTTGTTTTAGTCTCTTTCTTTTCAGCTATCTTGATTAATTTTTTCTTGGGACTTTTTACTTGGGTGACCCTTCCCAGCGGGATGTCCATCCCTTTTGGGCCCCCCTTTGTAGCCAATGCATGCATGTTTTGTACTTTTATTGTTTTCTTGTTTTCTGGTTGCAATAAAGTGAATTGTATTGTATTGTATTGTATAGAATACTTAGTAGGCCTATAGTGCAACAATTTCCGTGGACTTCATGACTGACTATGTCTTCATTTACTAAATCCAGTTCATTGCTGAAGAAACAAAAATAATATGTTTCAACTTTCAACTTCATTCTGCCAGAAATTAGATCATAATCTCACCTGTTAATGATTTCAAGATTACGTTAAACACAATAAAACCAAGTCTTCTAATACTCTGACTAAGCATGATCAAAATCTACAAAACTCAGTGCGAAGAAGCTGCAACTGAAAGTCAAGAGACTGAAATAACATTCGACATACAACACTTTCTCTTAACAGCAGCTGACTGCAGAAAATAGTTAGCCAGACGGATCTTATATGTTTGCTTACGATAATGGCAAAGGTAACAACACTGTCTAAAGACAAATGCATGATGGATGCATAAAACCAATCTGATTAGACTCAGTTTTGCTGAATTTTTATTTGCCAGTTTATCTATTGTAGGCCTACCTAATTACATGTAGGCCTAGTCATATTCAGTTAATTTTGATTATCTGCGTTTTTACGTTTTTATGTCTAGCGAAAATGATTATTAATCTAGATTCTACACAGTAGACTAAGTGTAGCTGTCAACGACATTGACATGTGAATGTGACAGATAAGCTTAGCCAGTAATTGGCAACCCGATGACTGTAAGGTCGAGATTCAATTCCCGGCAAGAGTTTGAAAATTATTTAGAGATTTGTCTTACTAGCAGCCGGTCACTTATTTACAGTAGGCACACTGGCAGCACACTAATTGGTAAGAAGAACAGACGAAGTCGGAAAGAGGAAGAGGGTGAGGATGGAGAGATGGAGGAGAGGGCGTTGTGATGGAGGAGAGGGAGGTGGAAGAGAAATGGGAGATGTCTATTATAATATTGAATCGGCTTTTGTTTTATGAACTTTTTCCACGAATTTTCTATCCATGGTGATAGTGAGCTAGACTAGTATCACTTGATTCGGGTAACTTGGAACTGAGAGATATTGTGGCGTAAATGAGCGTTGAAGTTCAAGTATATCATCATCATCATGAAGCACACCCTCCTGCGGCATTGCCTGATGCGGCAACAATTTCCCTCCAGAGAATACGATCTTCCGCCAGATCCATAGCCTCATGTATACTAATGTTCCGTAGGTCCATTGAGTTACAAGACAACCAGGTGTTTCTGGGTCTTCCTCGGTGTCTTTTATCAAGTATACAGGGTGCGCCAAAAAAAAAGACCCCCCTAGGTTTTTTGCCAACATCCTGGCCAAAATTAAGCATTTTCGAATAAATTTTACAGGCTTATAGACAATTTATATTTACATATTATGGCCAGATTTTATCAAAATATTTCAAACAGAACAAAAGTTATGCCACTTTTAGGGAGGTCACCCCCCGTTTTTTGACGTTTCAAAAACGAAACGCAGGTTTTTAAAGGTTTTTTGCGAATATCTTGGCCAAAAATAAAAATATCAAAATGAAAATTTACAGTCTTATAGACAATTCATATCTACACATGGTGGCCAAATTTCATCACAATATTTAAAACTGAACAAAAGTTATGCCACTTTTAGTGAGACCACCCACCGTTTTTTGACGTTTCAAAACGAAACGCAACATAAAGTGACAAAAACACGATTTTTAAGTCTCATCACAAATAACTGTTGTCAAATGAACTTGGTAGTGCTTCACAACTTGTGTTCAATGTGCCCACCACCCGTGCCAAAACTTATTTTGAATCTCTATGCAGAGTTCTTGATGGACCTGTTGACTATTTGACAGATTCCTTGTTATTTCGAATTTTAAGAATTTGATTGTCATCTTGCTAAGTGACTTCTCAGTGACGTGCAGCTACGCTGGTACCCTGTTTATTTTTTAAATAGTAATAATAATGATCATCTGTCAATATCAAGGCTATTTTATAATAATTATTTGAGATGAGACTTAATAAAATCGTGTTTTTGCTGCGTTACGTCTTTGAATTGTCAAAAATTGGGGGGTGGCCTTACTAAAAGTAATATAACTTTTGTTGTTTTGGAAATATTTTGATGAAATCTGACCATCATATGCAGATATGAATTGTCTTTAAGCCTGTAAAATTTCATTACGATATTCTTACTTTTGGCCAAGATATTGGCCAGAATAATTAGATTGAATTTTTATTACTTTTTGTTGCGTCGCGTTTTTGAATCGTCAAAAAACGGTGGGTGACCTCCCTAAAAGTGGCATAATTTTTGTTCTGTTGGAAATATTTTGATGAAATCTGGCCATCATGTGTAAATATGAATTGTCTTTAAGACAGTAAAATTTCATCTCAAAATTCTTACTTTTGGTCAAGATATTGGCAAAAATCTTAGGGGGGGTCTTTTTTTTTGGCGCACCCTGTATAGTTGTTTAATATTTTCCCAGGTCTGCCTGCCCGAAAAAAACAGACTCGCTTGAAATTGGAGGGGGCATTTACCCCTCTGGACCCCGCCTCCTACGCCTATGGTGGAAGTCGACTATTTTTGTAGTCGGTGAATACTGGGGCGAAATTCAAAAGATAAGACAAGCAAGGAGATCGTGAAGGACAGTTTTTCGCAGGAAGTAATCAGATAGGGGACTAATCTTCAGCGATTGAACTGAAGTGAGGCAGTATAATCTGAGTACGGACGAATTTGACCTCATGTGAGAAGAGAGATATTAACCCTTAGGAGGTGAGGTGGGGTATGACATACCCCAAAGATATTCTACTTTAATTATTTTGTGGAAAACGTCAAACCAGCCTGGATTATTTTTTTCTACCTTTGTGAATATGAAACACGGACACTTTACCAAAATTTCAGGAATTTTGAACGAACAGTTTTTTTTAAAATATATTTTGGAAGGAAGTTGCGATTTTTCGTGTAGGCCTACAAACCGAACTTACACGGGCAAAGTACACAATGGATGGGTTCACCTTCTGGCCATCTAATAAGAATTGAAAACAAATTTTGTTCGTAATAATCGCCTGTTTAGTTGATAATTTATCATAGAAGAATAGTTTAATTCAAATTAAGGTTTTCCATTTGATATCGCGACTTGAAAAAAAATATGTGTTGGGGTATGTCAGACCCCACCTCACCTCTAACGTTACAATGCGTCACCTCACCTCCAACGGGTGAACTATAGACATAATTTCTACACTGTGTCCACGATAAAGTAGAACGCACAATAAAGTGTCATAACTCGGTCGACAATTTTTGGATTTGTTTGAAATTTTTGACACAACAGTGATCACATTTAAACGAAATCCTAAAGCCGATTAGAAATATTTGTGAGTTTTTCAAATTTATGAGCGTGTAAAATGCAGCACCGAAAAGTGGAACTTTCCAAAATGCAAAAACTCAAAGGAAGTAAAATTCAGCGATAGGCCTATCTGGTGTTCAAAATGTCCCTTTTGTTCACAGACGTACGACCTTAGACGTAGTAGATTATCTTATCTTATCTTATCTTTTCTTATCTTATCTGACCATTTATAAAGCGCTTCTTGCAGCAAGAGCCTTTCAGAAGCGCTCCCAGTGCGTTCAACTCCGAGAAAAAAGGCAAATTTTTAGACGATAGAAAGATGAGGATACACTACCAGAGAGGATGGCAGATCGAACTGATGGGGGAAGCCCTTTACATAGGGAGGGACCAATGCAGGCAAATGATCTGGATTGCGCCATGGCGGTCCTGACTCGAGGGACAAAAAGGTCAAGCCAATCAGAGGACCTAAGAGGACGCAGCGAAGTGGCAGAAAGGGGGCGAAGTATCTGATCACACAGATACTTCGGAGCAAGACCCATTTGAGACTTGATGACCAAAATTAGGACCTTAAATTGTATACGGGCCGAGAGTGGAAGCCAGTGAAGTTGTTCAGCCATAAATGAAGAAATGTGGGAGAATCGAGGAAGGCGGGCAATGAGCCTAGCAGCAGCATTGAGTACAGATTGCAGAGGAGCTAGTCGAACCTTGGGCAGACCAACAAACTTTCAGGATTATTTTGTCTGAAATTTGAAAACCACTGGTCTACGTCTACTGTCGTGTGTCCGTGAACAAAAAGGACATTAATTTTGAACACCATATTAAGCTGAATGTCATGTTGGAAAGTTCTTTTTTTCGGTGCTGCATCTCAAACGCTCATAAATTTGACAAACTCACAAATATTTCTAATCGGCTTTAAGACCTCGTGTAGATAACGGCACTGTTGTGTTTCAAATGTCAGACAAATCCTGAAAGTTTTGATCGAGTTATGACACTTTATTGTGTGTTCTACTTTATCGTGGATAGAGTATAGACGCTGATGGTGAATCGGAGTGGCGTACGAAACTATAGCCTAGTGTGCAGGTGGTGTAGTATTCGGCCGTTTCACCCCGTATTTGGCTGATCCAATGGTCGGCAAGCGTTAAGACTGGAAATGAAGCGAAAATATGGAACAAATTAATAAAATACTGAAAAATAATATCCAGCCGCAAGGAGATCAGATGGGCCTAATAATTTGTTCTGTTTAGAGTGAGTGAAATGCGAAGACGATGAATAGGATGGCAATAATGACAATCTCATTTGATGAGTCGGAAGCGCCACTTGAAAGCCAACCACAGGGTATTAGCTTTTTCAAAGGCAGAATTAAGGGATGCTCAAAAAGTAATCCAAAAGAGGGTTAGATCCCGGCTTTCAAACGGTACGAGGTGACAGAGGAGGTTGATGTCATATCGCTCGAGAACTGGAAGGGATAAGATCAGACTCATTAGGTGAGTCGGGCAAGGACTCTCGAAGAGATGAAACTTCAGTATTGAGTGAAAAGTCATGGGGTGACGGACGCCTGGTGGATAAAAATGAATAATAATGTCCCTAATGGGACTGACGAGGAGATGTCCATCAAACGAAGCAAGCAAACTGTAGCTACACTCTTATTGTATAACGAATAGTCTACTTCCGCAACCACTCTATTCGTTCATCATCTAATTGACTGATGTAAAGAAAGTGAAACTTTGCAGTCGATAGCATAGAGTTTATTGGTGCAACAGGTGAGGGGTCGAGTCTGAGTCAATAATAGACATAGACATAATGTTCGTCATTAGGGCCTATCCTCATGGTTGCATCTGAACCCTCACTGCATCCACTTTGTATGTTCTATTGTTTCTTTTTTCTCTAGTAATTTTCAAATACAATTATGACGATCCCGACTTTTCATTTAACCGAACGCAGGCGGATCAAACTGTTCGCATTTGTATTGCTTAGAAAAACCACCATCCGTTGAACATTCAACTATGGCTTATAATTACATGTATACATCAACAATAGCTTAAATACCCGGTGTTGCACGAAAAATTTAGGTTTTTCGTCCCCCGCCACGCTTGACGCCGCTTCCATTTTGTTCTAACCAGCGCGTTTAGTTTTAAAGCTTAGGCCTACTATTGATTATTGAAATTGTTATGAGCAGTTGCTCCATCTACCCGTTAGCACACTCAGCCGAATAAATTCCTTTTTGCCGTTTTAAGTCAAAACGGTGAGAGAGAACTCAAAACAAGAACAACGAGAGACTGGTCAATAATACATTAATATGAGTTCTGCCATAGGCCTATATAGGCTACGTGTGACCTATGGAGCTACACGAATAATTTCCTTCACATGTAATCAGTTGAAACGTGCATAAATTTATTGAGCATCATGACATTTGCTAAGTATGCGAATTCAAACATTTACTCATTGTAAACTACGCCTTACACTTCTTTTGACAGTTCCAGGACAATTCGGAGAGGGACAATTCTGATTAAATTCTGGTGCGGATTATTCGTACCCAGACCAATTCAGAGCGAGCCCTTCTGACAAATATCAATAGGTTTTTAAATGACCACATATAAAACAATTCCTAGTATTGTAACTTTTATTCTAACCATTCTGTTGTTCTGAAACTTTGTTTTGGCAGATGCTACAAATAGGCTAGGCTACATATTTTGACTGATACGGAGCTGAGTTGATGTTCAGTTTATGGCTAAAATGTATTTCGATAAAATCATGGTCTGCTACACATAACTTCTAATAGGTCTAAATAAGGTGTTGGTTTGAACATGCATAAAATTGATAATCATCTTGGTTCTACTTCGTAGAGACAACCAGTTAGCATTACTGCATTTGCGTTATTGGTCTTCAGATGGTAGGCTACACTAATCATTTGAATTAGATTATACTTTAAATTTAGGCTACTTGAATTTTGTGCTTTAAAATAATCACACACTAGACGAGCAATTGTTTGATAGAACCACGTGTTGATTGTAGTGTTTTGCCATACATTTATAACGGGCTGGGTATGCTATAAAGTTGCAATAATTGTCAATTAATAATATTTATAATTAATAATTAATAATTAATAATTTGTCAATTATTGTCATCATTGTCAATTATTACCAATGATGACGACACTAAAAGCGCCAATTATTGCATTATAAATGCAATTCATTTTAATATTTTTATATCTTGACTCTCAATGCTGTTAGAAAAAACCCATTGAAAACGTTAGATTACAAATGCAACCGATAGGCTACCGGTACGCATTGTTTTGCGACTGGATAAACAAACTGGAATCCTTCAGAGTGGAACCCAACAACAGAGTGAATTAACGTAATGCCATATCTCACATAATTATGTCGCGACCCAAAAACTAGTGCCTAAAATTTCCATAAACATCGTGATTACTCATTGCAACATAGTTCGCGCACAGGTAGAAAGAGAAGTTCTTTTAAATTCACGGTATTGGTGCAAAATGGTCTCACTTCATTAAATCTAATAAAACATTGACAATCATGTGAAGACGAGGGCACCCCGTCATAATAGCCCGGTCAAAATAGCCCCGTCAAAACAGCCCCGTCATAATCGCCCAACGACAAAATAGCCCCGTCATAATCGCCCAGCGACAAAACAGCCCCGTCAAAATAGCCCCGTCAGAACAGCCCGGGGCTATTTTGTCGGGACCGACAAAGTCGCGGAATAACACGATTTTCGTTAAAAAAAATAGACTGACGAAATTAACGTCTTTTTAAGGAAGCCGAATTGGTGAAAATAATGCTTGTAAAGTTTAAGATGACTTCCGGAAATGATTGCATTGGTAAACGAACTTCGGGTTTATCATACATCCAGCTTCTATTTAAGATCTATAAAACCTTCATCCAGCTTCGATTTCTCAAGCGTTTGATCATCCATCCAACTTCTATTTAAAATATAAATACCTTCATCCCGCTTCCATTTCTTAAGCGTTGTATCATTCATCCAGCTTCTATTTAAGATCTATAAAACCTTCATCCAGCTTCGATTTCTCAAGCGTTTGATCATCCATCCAGCTTCTATTCAAAATATAAATACCTTCATCCCGCTTCCATTTCTTAAGCGTTTTATCATTCATCCAGCTTCTATTTGAGATCTATAAAACCTTCATCCAGCTTCGATTTCTCAAGCGTTTGATCATCCATCCAGCTTCTATTTAAAATATAAATACATGTACCTTCATCCCGTTTCCATTTCTTAAGCGTTTTATCATTCATCCAGCTTCTATTTAAGATATATAAAACCTTCATCCAGTTCCGATTAATTATTAGATCCTTCTAAAAAACCTTGATCCAGATAAAACGCTTCAGAAATGGTAGCTGGATGAAGGGTTTATAGATGAAGGTTGATGAATGATAAAACGCGCTATGAAATGAAAGCTGGATGAATGTTTGTATATATCTGATAGCCTATAGTTGTCCGTGTCGTCTATGACTTGACTGTTTTCGCGGAACTTTTTACACGGGCTGTTTTGACGGGGCTATTTTGACGGGGCTATTTTGTCGGGAACTGAATCTTTCTGGGCTGTTTTGTCCTTGGGCGATTATGACGGGGCTATTTTGTCGCTGGGCGATTATGACGGGGCTGTTTTGACGGGGCTGTTTTGACGGGGCTATTATGACGGGTCACCGAAGACGAGACCTCAGTCCGTCTCAAAACAGTATTTTCTAGCGATGACAGTTTGCAGTAGGCTAAACTTGATAAAGGAGAGCTTGTTAGAAAAATTATTATGGGTGAAGCAAAAGTCTCGGAACGGCTTTCTGGCTTTTTTTGGATTTGAGCTCCAACCTCTTCAATGACAATCTTGAACCCAAAATATCGCAAAACACTCAAGTTCAGAAGCAACCCTTGTTGTCAGTTAGGCTTATTTCTGTTGTGTACAAACATGCAGGTGCTTTCGCTAAATTACAACTTAAGAAAACCTCGTCTATAATAAGTCATGCATAGGCTAATATCTCAAAAATATTTCAGATCACTAGCCAAAACCAGACGCAGTTTTATCAGAAATGATCAATGATCACAGTTACCTTAAATCCAGTGAAACTTGGTGGTCTCTTATTAAAATAAGTAATGTGAAGGCCCACTCCACCTCAGGATATCTCAGGATTGCATTAACCTCTCCCAAACCAGGATAAAGGTTTCGCGGCGGTTCTGCAACCCACCTAGTAAAAAGAACCCATGTAGAAGAAACAACGCAACAAATTCACTCTACATGAACAAGTCGTGGAAACAACTGACTACGGAGAGGAGGAGTGGAGGAAACCCGTGTCCGATGTGCAGACCTTAACAGAAAGGACTAAGTACTAAGTGAGATGTGTAGTCTGCTCTTCTGTTTGAAGTCTCGATCAGTGGCGTACATGTAGAAAGTGGATTTGGGGGTTAAACCCCATTGACCTAGGAAAACAGTCTATTAAAGGTTATTTATCCACTTCTATAAGAAAAAACAGGGCATCCGGCCATAAACTCCCAACATAAATTCCTGCCTACGCCACTGGTCTCTATACATGTAACTACAAAAGCGGAAAATTTCACAAACATTGGTCTAATCGTATAGGTTTTATGCACTCGTCATGCATTTGTCTTCAGACTGTGTTATTACCTTTGCCATTATCGTAAGCAAACACGAAAGATCCGTCTGGACAACTATAATCTGCAGTCAGATGCTGTTAGGAGAAAGCGTTGTATGTCGAATGTTATTTCAGGCTCTTGACACTGGATATCAATTTCTTTGCACTGAGTTTTGTAGATTGTCATCATGCTCAGTCAAATTACAAGAACAATATGTTTTATAACGTATCAGATTATCTTGAAATCATTGTCAGGTGAGATGAAGAGCGATTATCTGCTGTATATGGAGATTATGGATCCTATTTCATCATTTCTTTTTGACACTTAGCCTATAAATTATGTATATGCATAAGGCTGTTTCAGTAGGCTACTCTTGGGTATATTTATATATTTTTGGCGTATACTCACCTTCAAAAAAGGCATCGTGTACTCGCCCCGAAAACAGCCTAGGCTAATAACTAAAGGCCTATTTAGTCTATCTCACAAAGACCAAAGTCAAAAGTTCGTAGAAATAAAATGACGAGCAGAAAATAGCATTATATCGCGAATATCGAAGTAGAAAAATCATGAAATCAGATCGTTTTACGCCGTGGTCAAGGATTGTTGGGCGAAAAATCGTTCAAAAGCACCTGATGAATAAAAGAAGTGTTCCAAAAATTTTGTCGAAAAAATCGATTTTTTTGGTAGCGTGTAGGCCTACTCACCGATAAATTTCAGAGTACAACCGTATACTCGTATAGGCTATAAACTGAAATTAAAGTAGGCCTACAATCGTTTTGTGTTCAATCGATCTTGGTAGATTGTTCTAAGGACTCGTTGTTTTATTTGCCAAACACAAATAAATGCAATCGGTTGAGGAAGTGCAGAGGTTGGCTTTTTCATTTAATGAATATACTGCTCTAAACTGTGTGACCGACTTTACGTAGGTTATTTTTATAAAAAGCTTAATCCTTTTAAATTGTAGTTGAATCTGGATTTCATAAGACTCCGTCAAACACGGTAGCAGTCGTTGGTCAGATGATGAAAATGTCTTGCTGGACAAATCCTGATGAAACAACACAATGGTTCTTTACTCATAACGGTGAACGCTCGTTCGTGTACAACGGTAAAGCAGTGTCAACCAACTTCACACCACGGTTCAGTATAATTAAACCTATAGGGATTGGTCACCATGATTTGACAGCCATGAGGGTCACAACGACAGATGCTGGAATCTACGAATGTGTTGTACTTTCCAGAGATACGCAGGGCGGAGTTATTCCAGTTTTTGCAACTGCAGAACTGATCGTCTTAGGTAAATTCCTATTAGGTGCACTAGCTAGCATTCTGTATCATTCCTAATAAGCTAATAATTGACGGCATAATTATAGATTCGATGCGCTGTATGGCGTTAATTCGTTAATTGCTGAATGCTGATCCCCTCATAGGAATTTGCTATTTCAATGACTCGAGGTCGTTTATTGCTCTCTCGTGTTGGAACTCTGTGATATCTGGTCTGCAGATCATTTATAACGATAGTGTTATCGCCAGGGCATTCAAAGCACTCTACGCCCTTCTACGTGAGATTAATTCCTGCGTTTCACGAGTTCCTATTGACTTGGAATTCTTAACAATCTTTACGAAACCGTCAAAGAGAAATTCTGAATTGTAGCTTGCAGTTTGTATTTAGCCAATTGTTTTATCATTATTGCATTATGTTTTTTTGCTGATCTACACGGACATAATTATCACATGCCATGGAAACGATGGGCATTAGGCCTACCTTTTACCACAATAAGAATTATTATTGAATGTTTTGTGCAGAATCAGACCCAGTCTGTAACGCCAATATATCCACAGAAGACAGAAGCATCAGAGAATTCGAATATGTTGAATTTCGATGCATTGTGAAATACTCAGGAAACTGGACTCCATCCATGCAATGGTCGGAGGGAGAAAGCGTTTTAAACAAAACGTCTGCTCTTATGAACAGTAATATGTCTCATGGCATGCAACTCTTGTCGTCAGTAACAATTTTACAAGTCAATGCAGAGAAGAATGGCATCGTCATAGTTTGCAATATACAGTTTAATGAAACAACCAAGAATGTCCACTACACTAACGCCACGAATGTACCCATCTACATGTTTCACTGGAATACTACGTTGAACGTTCATTGTAAGTTAATCTGCCTTATGGTTCTTCTTTGTAAGCATCGAATTTCTACTTAGGCGACATCCTGATATGCAGCAAATGTCACGTGAATCAGCGCCTAACTGTGAACGCACATTCTTCCATTACCGGTATTGCTCCAACATTTCGACCAGGACACTCAGGTTTAGCGTGTGTCTTTGGGGCAACAAGATAATATTATAAGCTTAGGCTAAGCAGACTTCCACACTCCACAGCAATTGCTATTTGACATGGACTCATTACTGGAAAGGCCACTAGCAAACTTTATCCTTGCTCTGTGATCGTGTTCATAATGTCCAGATAGTAGCCTATAAACCATGCTGTCTTCTATACATGTGGAGTCTGTGTTGAGTCTGTAGCAGACAATCACCAGAAAGAAACGAATTTTAAATTGAACTTACCATAATAAAGTGAGCAATTGCAGACTTGAACTATTCTTTGTAATAATCTTTACTGCATAGACGAGTAAAGACGACGATATACAGCTTGTGAGTTCAGTTAGCTACCAACGTATGGGAGAGCGGGGCATAATGAGATACCGAGGTATAACGGGGAATTTCATTATTGTCCATATTACTTACTTTTAAAATACGAAAAAATTCCAATCTGAAGTAAAGCATATTTGAAGGTGAAGGACAAAAGCATTTGCGATGTCGATGCGTCTTGCAGTTTTTAATGATGAAAAGTTGATTTTCACGGTTCCCTCATGATTTTCATGATTTTCTCTTTTCCCTCACTCATATCTCTTATAATATTTCATGGGTTCTAATTACCACCTCACGTCACAATCATTGTCTAGATTACAAAACGAGCACTAATAAAAAAATATGTGGGCCTTTTTTTGAAAATGATAGAATGTTGCATGTTAGACTATGGGGCGTAATGGAATGGGCATTCCAATCTACCCCAGATGGCGGGGCATAACGGGATTGTGGGACCTGTTGGTAAAAAATTGTATCTTCTTTGTGGTTGATGCTTAAAGTAGATAATTCAAGTCCATGTTGTACGTCCCACATATTTTTATTATTGTTGCACAATGTGAGTACAAAGAAGTTCTGATTTCTGATTAATTATATGACGAAAACTTCAAAATGCCTTTAAGTAGGTCTATCCCATTATGCCCCTTAAGTATCCCATTATGGAATCACAACTTTGAGAGTTAATGTTGTTGATGATGCCTCTTCTGTTGTACAATAATAGCCCACATGCAATTATGAGGTTATGCCTGTACGATTAACTTTTGTGGCTGCTGCTTAATGCATTTGGCTCAAATTGTTTACTAAAATTTAATATCAGGCCTATAATTATAGGCCTATAATTATAGGCCTACAATGTTTCCAATGGAAATTTTCTATATTCAGCTTTTGCTCCGGGTTACATTCATGTTGCATTCATTTCATCTTGATATCGTTGTTGGTCTACATTTAGGCCTACTTGCGTCAAAATAGATTAATTTTTTCAGTGTAAAGATGTTTAGCCTATAACTTGTATTCTTTATAAAAGAATCCTCTGTAAATGGGCCTATGTTTTAGATTTCCCGACTGTGTTTTAACCTCGACTCATTAATTTTTGCTTTTGTCATTCTGATGTTTCTTTGTACCAAGGCTAACAGTTTGAGCTAAATATGTATCTTCCTATTTTTCAAAGTTGGAGCGAAGAATGTTACAATAACGCCTCTGAAAGATAAATATCTCCTGGAGGACGTTCTAAACTGTGCCGCTGAAGGGAACCCAAGTCCCTCATACACTTGGAGAAATTTAGGAACCAACGGGCAAATTGCAGATGGACCTCGGTTGGCCTTAAAAAATACTAGAATAGATGCCGACCAACGTTACACATTCCAATGCATAGCTCAAAATCACGTGGCTGGTGAAGTCAAACGGTCTCCTGCAAATATTGAAGTCAACGTTTCAGGTCGGCTATTAATATGTAATTTTACAGTTGGAGTTTAATTATGTCTAGCCTACGGTATAATTTAATGCATGCATACTCTGCATAGCCTACAGAATTGCGTTTTTGTCACACTAACAGTTACTGTTTGATGGGCATCAGGCGGACCTACGTGTGTTCCATTATTTTAATACGTATTTCATTGTGAATTAATTCACAATTTATATGGAATCCACGTGTACATGTAGATGCTGCCACTGTAGGTGTATAATTTGTAAGTTTATAATGTAGTTAAGTAGCCTATGAATGTTTGTGTGTAGGCTTATTGCTCGAACGTGTGTAGTGTTTATAATAGGCCTATATTTTAACTCCTCTGTCCAGCTCTATGATTATCCTACCTGATTTAGTTAAATACATGAAATACTGAATTCGACATTTTCTCTAGTAGGGTAAGCCGTTTCAAGAAAATAAAAAGAGAATACCCAGCAGAATCCAACAGAAATAGCCCTTTGTTCTTACCGGTTTGTGTTTATTTTAGGATCGGAACTTTTTTATGTCACTATTTTTATTGGAATTTTGTGCGCCGTATTGTTGGTGGTCGTCATTGTCATCGGTAGAGAGCATATAGAAGGTAGGCGAAATTTGATATTTAATCGATGTTAAGATGAATTTTCTCCTATAGCCTACATCGATAGCATGATAGACTAACTGTGTCGATATTTGCACCGAGGAATGTTAAATATAAATATAGAGCCTATAATTATAAAGTATTGAAAAATATATTCAGAACGTTAACTGCATTCGTGGATTTTCAATTGCTTTAAACCTTTGCAGCATTAGCACAATATCGATATCAACGGGCCTACAGCACAATAAGCCTACTTATTAATTATTTGTATTGAAAGATCAATTGACTGAGAATCGCTTCATGCACGCACATTTAAGAGCAAAATGCTAACAGGCCATCAGTGCCTAATGGAGTATCATTGCCAGCATCCTCTTTGCATTAACACAACTAGTAGGAATAGCCTACTCACCTTTTAATTTATTCATTATATTAGGCCAATATTAAAATAATGTCTCATGCAGACATAAGTCTAAGCCTTGAGCAGCCAAGTTGATTGTTATGCGATTTTATACCAATAGAATCGAATGTGTGACAGCTGCTCGTTATAAATAAGGCCTCGTTATTTTCTGAACTCCTGTGTTAGGATGGATTGCTAATCTCGCGTCTCTGTTTCAACGAGGACCTGCGAATGAACCAGACATTCTACCGAATGCCGATGAAATACAAAACGGTCTGAGCCAGCCAATTATATTAACTAAGAGGACAACGCATTTCGTTGTAAAACATAATCCTCATTCACAGTAGGCTAGGTTATGTCTGATAAGTTACAGGCCTCTAATAATAGATTATGCAGTTTATGCACTCTTCTATTGTTCCCTCAGATACATGATCGTATTATCGCTATGACTCGGACTCAGGTTGCATGTTTATCTTTAAAATGACTTAATTTTTTCTTTAATATGCTTATGTGACAGTGTCATTTTACATGTAGATACAGTCGAAACTGTCAACCATGAATTGGAGCCGTGTGCACATTATGCCATGCCAACCGAAGTTCTGGCTCTTGGTTAGCAAGCATTAATATCGCTAACTCATGTCTAAGACTTTTTTATGCATAATTACGTGGCGTATTTAGCCTAGCAATGGTAAAAGTGATAAATTGTTGGCGTACAGAATCCAATACAGAAGGCATATGAACTGTGTAAAGTCTAAAGGGCTAATCGGATTAATAGAGAAATGACCATGACAGTGATATTCGTATGCGATTGACTGGAAAGGTACATGGCCGTCTCCACAGAGAACTAAGATAACACTATCTTGTTACACAATATAACGTAACATAATATGACATAATAAAACATAAAATAATATGACATAATATAACATCACATAATTTGACATAGTAATTATAACATCACACAACAGGGTTTACCGTGGTTCAGAAGACTATAAACCGTTGCAAAATGTTAACAACCACCAGCAATTATGCATGTCTCAACATCCCTGATGAGGCAAATACATGTAAGCCCATTGACATAATTGATGTGCTGATGCTAATAGCAAAACTGCATGATATGACAGTTTTCAAAAGTTAAGCGTAAATAATGTGAAAATGAAGAACTCCTTTAGATAGGCTACCTATATATTCACAGCGAAATACAGCTAGTTGGCAATGTTGGCTCTAGCCTGGGTAAAATCTGATTTTTTTGCTTATATTTATTTGTTTTATAGTCCCTCCTCAATCTTCCCATAGCAATCCAAACTGATTGAGACGCATCAGTATGACTACTGTGTATGCCAGCTGTAAAATAAATGCCACTGGATTCATTGAAAATATTAACTCTAGAGTCTACAGTCTAGCTGACAGACTAAGACTACAGGTGGCAGAACGCAAGTAGGCCTAACTCTTGGACAAACAGTTCTAACGAAAGTAGAATATAATCTGTGAAAAACATTTTATAGTCTATAAACTTATATCGGTGATCGGACTAGCGTAGGCCCTACTAGACTTAGCCTAGATCCATTCAGTAAATGAATTATTATAGCGCCTCTTTTAGGAACTACTCAAATGCTCTCCTAGCTCTCAGAGTGATCAAATGACAATGTCTTAAGATGAGAAAGGAATGCCTTAGAAAGAGTTCCAGAATATCTTTCAAGGTCACCGACAGTAAAATATGTCCGTAGATAAATCACATTTGTGATAGACCCTTAGGCTACTGCCTATTGTTAAGATCCACTTAGGACCTTAGGAATCTTAGGTTTACGCCAGCACATTTTAACTTAAATTGTTAATTCCAGAAAACGTAATTAGACAGCGCGATGGAAGCGAAACAGGAAATCGTGTCATGGAAAAAGGTAAATTTTCAGCAAACGGTAAAAGAAAAAAGAAAATTAGTCTATTCTAGCATCGATATGAAACTGCAGTGAAATTTATTTGATATCGTATATAAACCTACGTTTGCATCATTCTGAGCAAGTATTAGAAAATCTGTTCCTAACTAGCCTACAGACAAAATAACAAAGCATTGAAAGTCTTATCTTCTATTATTATAATGATTATTTCCATTATAATAAAGGCAACACTCTTTATCATTCTGAAATCTCAAACGGACTGAATGCATTGCTCATCCCTGGCCTTGCCACCGTTCAGCAGTTCGCAGAATTTGTTGAAGCGTATGGCTTGCGGATAAAGAGGTACACTCATGATTCGGTGAGTCTCTTATCACAACTCCACATTTAGATCCTTATGCTAATTAAAATGTTTCCAGTTTTGGCTGAGACGAAATGTCAACTTTCATACGCAACGGCATAGCAATATTGCAGTGTTATTTCACTTCACAAAATAATTTCTATTTCAGTTTCAGTTCAGTTCGGCTGGAAGTAGGCCTAATTTCAGTTTCAGTTCAGTTTCAGTTCTCAAATAATTTCAGTTCAACTTCAACTTCGCGTTCTTAAATAATTTCAGTTCAACTTCAACTTCGAGTTCTTAAATAATTTCAGTTCAAGTTACAGTTCTTAAATAATTTCAGTTCAGGTTACCATTCTTAATTAACCGGGGACGCCGTAGACACGATCATATCCAGTACGCTGTTCAGACGTCGAACATGCTCTGACGAATCCAGAGGCCATGTGACGATTTTACGCTGAAAACAACCTTCTAATGACTGCATCTTTTACGCTGGCGCTGCGACATCCACATTCCACAGGTCCCTTTCTTTTCAAACCACGCTTTTCCTCTTCCTTGCATTTGTCCTTCTCTTCAAATGCCGCGTGTGCCAATTTATGAAAGCGTGCTAAGTGGCTGATCAAGTTGCTCGAGTTCTTCCCTGCCAAAAATACGCCACACTCATTTCCCGTTTTCTCATCGATCACAACGCACTTCAATTTGCCAGACTCTTCACAATACTCAAAATATTCCCAAACTGGACTCTCCCTTTTCCTACCGGACAACAAACGAGCTAAACTTGACGACATTCTCGAAAAGAACCGCTGAACGACAACACTGTGAACGATAATACCGTTATATACCGAGAAATCTCGCGAGATTAACGACTTTCTCTTAACATAGTCCAACGAAAGACTGGTTCACCGCTAATTTAAGTCAGTAAGTAAATTACTTCATTTCTATAACATAGTCCAACGAAAGACTGGTTCACCGCTAATTTTAAGTCAGTAAGTAAATTACTTCATTTATATTTTTAGTCATAAATGTGTATAATTTCCGTTCGGGTTTTAATTATCGTAACAGTTTTTATTCAGTTCGGCATCATTTATTTCCGTTTCCGTTCAGTTTTCGTTCTTAGAATATTTTCAGTTATCGTTATACTTACGGTATCGTTAACGGAATGGATTATTTTCAGTTCGACTTATCGTTTCCGTTAACAAATATAACACTGCAATATTGTGTAGGCCAGGGCTTAAAGTGTGCCAGGACGGTCATGGACGGCGTCCAGGCACTTATTTTCGAGGCTGGACGCCGTCCTGCCACTTACTTGGCCAGCAGTTACGGACGACCGGCCATGACTGCCTAAAAATGGCTCCATTTGAGATCCACACAGCAAAAAATGCTGGTCGCTGGGGCTCGGCCCCAGACCCCGCTGCGGGGGCTTACGGTCAAGACAAAAACCTTTCTCTTTTACAATAAAATATTAATTTTTATTGTTATCCTGGTAGCTTGCGACACTGAAAAAACACTTATTTTTTAAGTTTTCGCGACTTTATCGTTCACAAAATAGCTGGCAAAAAGAGCCTAAAAACAGACTCCGCTGCGGGAGCTTACGGTCAAGACAACAACCTTTCTCTTTTACATTATAACATTTTGATTTTTATTGTTATCCTGGTAGCTTGCGACACTAAAAACCACTTATTTTGAAGTTTTTGCGACTTTATCGTTCACAAATAGCTGGCAAAAGAGCCTAAAATGGCTCCATTAATTTTGAGGTCGACACAGCCAAAAATGCGCTGGTCCCTGAGGCTCCGCCCCAGACCCCGCTGCGGGAGCTTACGGTCAAGCCAAAACCATTCTCTTTTACAATCAAATTTTGATTTCTATTGTTATCCTGGTAGCTTGCGACACTATAAAACCCACTTATTTTTGAAGTTTTCGCGACTTTATCGTTCACAAATAGCTGGCAAAAAGAGCCTAAGAACAGACCCCGCTGCGGGAGCTTACGGTCAAGACAACAACCTTTCTCCTTTACACTAACATTATGATTTTTATTGTTATCCTGGTAGCTTGCCACACTAAAAAACCACTTATTTTTGAAGTTTTCGCGACTTTATCGTTCACAAATAGCTGGCAAAAAGGGTCTAAAATGGCTCCATTTGAGGTCGACACAGCCAAAAATGTGCTGGTCGCTGGGGCTCCACCCCAGACCCCGCTGCGGGAGCTTACGGTCAAGACAAAACCATTCTCTTTTACAATAATTTTTTTAATTGTTATCCTGGTAGCTTGCGACACTAAAAAACCACTTATTTTTGAAGTTTTCGCGACTTTATCGTTCACAAAATAGCTGGCAAAAGAGCCTTAAAATGGCTCCATTTGAGATCTACACAGCCAAAAATGTGCTGGTCGCTGGGGCTCCGCCCCAGACCCCGCTGGGGGAGCGTCGTAAGCTCCCCCAGACCCCCTAGTCGGGACGGGCTTCGTGCCTTCGGCACTTAATTGCAACTTCGTGCCTTCGGCGCCGCCACTGACGACCAATTACAATACAGCGTCCAGGCACTTCTTTTTTTACACTTTAAGCACTGGTGTAGGCTAAGCGTAGGCTATGCTGTTGTATTTTAAGGTGCCGTCGCGGTTGATACAGACCGCAGTGTGAGTCCAGTTCCGGTTTATGCTGAAATCAACAAACCGTACAAATGTCAGTATAATTATTATTTCATAAAAATAGCAAATTCTTATTTTTGCTCACGAGAGTCAAACAAAATATGTGCATGGCACAGCGGAATACACTACCGGTAGGCCTACCTACAGAGTTAGTGTACAGTAGAGGTCTATCTACAAGAGAGGAGCTGGGCGCAGAAGAAACGGTAGTGGAAAAAATCAGGAAAAGGCGGCTCAGATGGTTCGGTCATGTGGAGCGCATGGAGGGAAAAAGACTACCACTCGCGGCCCTGCACGGGCATATAGAAGGAGAGAGAAGCAGAGGAAGACAACCAAAGACCTGGATGGACAACGTCAGAGAGGATCTGAAGATGATGGATATCAGTATGCCAAGAGCAAAGGATCTCATCAGAAATAGACAAGTCTGGAGAAGTCATGTGAAAGCCTCATCGTCGTCGCACGACTGACGGAGGAGAGAAAGAAGAAGAAGAGGTCTATCTAATTTTATAGCGCTTGAGAATCTCTACTGCCCGAAAAACCATGGCCTTCTGGATACTTCATATTTTATAAAACAAGCCATACTCTTTGACAACAATAATGATCTTATCATCCTATACCGAGAAGTGCATATTTCTACAGTGCCTTTTACAGGGCCGTTTTAAGAAGTTTGGGGGCCCTAGGCACAAATCCTAACGCTATTTAGGCTATAAAAGTGACCCGATTTCCGACTCAATCTCTCAGGCTCAGCTAATTATAGAGTATTACTCTAATGCATTCCTAGTGCATATCTGGCATTTTGCTACAGTTATTAGGCCTAATATAGTTCTAAACTGCTAACTCAGCTGACACAGCAATTTTTTCCACAAGTGCAAATTAAGGTTAAGTTTAACATACCAGTACATTAAAGTACTTACAACTGCTGATAATTTGTTATAATATACAAACTGAAAGTAAGACTAATAATGAGTAAATGTCTCACAGCTTAAATTCCCTGACTGTCAGAACCATATAATTATTAGAAACATCGCTTTCGTATTTTGCTCTCGGCAAAGTCTTTTATAATGTCATCAAAATTCAATGACTCTAGTACATCTGATTCTATGCTCATTACAGACAGACAGTTTAATCGCTCTTGCAACATGCTGCTGCGAATTTCATTCTTTATTAATTTTAGTTTTGAGAAAGAACGTTCTCCGGTGCAGTTGGTCACCATCATCGATAGAAAAATGCTTATCGCAATTTCAACGTTCGGAAATGTTGATTCCAATTTGTCACTCTTAATCATGGCATATATTAATGACATAGATGGCACCAAGGTTTTTGCAGGTGATACTGACATAATTATAGTAGGCCTATTTAAAGTGTTCACAATCGGAAATTAGTTCGTCCTTGTCAAGATCTTTGGAATAGAAATTTGAAAGCTTTTCACTGCATTCTTTCATTTGTTCAGCGTTCAACTCATCCAGTTTAATCAAGTATGTAAATCTGCTCCTGATTTCCTCATAAGCTTTTCCACGTCTGTTTAGTTCAGTGATCAATGAGTCGATGATTGGTTAAGTAGGTCTGAATTCTAAACTTTGTGCTCCCATCCATGATAGTGTCATTTGCAGGACCTTCGAGATAAGTAATTCGCATATTTCTTTTAGTCGTTCGTCTCTGGCTGTCGTGGTACTCTTCGTTGTGAGTTTGTAGTTTGGCTTTACGTTCATATTCTTCGAAGCAGTTATTATCTCTAAGTCTATCTACATACAGCTTGAGTGACTGAATCAGATTGACAGCTACTGATAGTTCCATGTCTGCCTTTTGTATAGTCTTGCTTGTTTCATTGACGTAGTGTTATTTTCTTGGGTCACCGCGGGGCCCCCCTTTAGCGCGGGGCCCTAGGCCCGTGCCTCGCGTGCCTAGGCCTTAAAACGGCTCTGGCCTTTTATTAAATAATCTTCACTAGTGGGTTATTCCTTTCTTTATAACACAACAAAAAAGGATGAAATCATCAAAGTTCTTTTAATAGCCTCCAAAGAAACCTGCTGTTGTGTGTAAAATTCTTCTTTGCAATGGTTGTCCCGGACACTGGCATGATGGCATCCAGCGTTTGCTTCAAAATCATTTGAGACAGTACTGTTGGGATTCTTATGCATGAAATATAGACGTTCTTGTTTGCAGCGAACTTCAGCGCTCGGACATACATGTAAGCTGATTCCCGGGATGGCCCGAGATTTGTGAATTACAAATTTAATGTTTATTATTACGATTGCTATTTCCCTGTAGGATATCATTGTCCTGTTGACATTTATTGGATCATGATTGTGCAAGTTTTGCATTCACTAGGCCTGGAATCAGTGTTTCGACATTTCAGTAGGGTTATCCCTAAATGAATACCTCCTTATGCCTACTAGTCTTTATAGGCCTAGTAATTAGATCTTGCTTATGAGCTAGCGTATGTATGAAGTATGCATTATGTGTGGCTATAGCCTATTATAAACTTTAGTTTTATGCGTCTCGCGTTAACTTCGTATGCCGATAAAAATTCAGCCCTGACGCTGAAACGGTTAACCTCTGTCTATCGTTTAGCGTGCTAAATTATTCGGCTGATATTATGGTTCGTGATTTCATTTTTATCATGTTTTATCAATCCGGCTTCTATTTTTGTAATGAATGCTTTACATCGATCCAGCCTCCAGTTGGGCTTGCGCAAGAATTCGTTTAATCAACCCTGCTTCCATATGAACAACTTTTAAAGTCAGACTTCGATATAGTAATCAATTTTCAGCAATACAGGTCCAATTTTAGCAAGAGTATTTTCACTCATCCCACTTCTATTCAAGTAACAAAAAGTATTTTCAATGATCCGACTTCTATTTAGCAAGAATTCTCTCCATCAGTATAACTTGTATGCGGTCAACATACTAAAACCAATGCAACGGGGAGTAATTTAGAACGCTAAAGAGATAGATTTCCAAAGACCATTATTAAGATCTATTTAAGATCTATCTCTACAGATGCAATTGATGACTTGTGATGTGTTAAAAACAAATTTCAGACAAGAAAAATGAATCTGCTGATTCAAGTCCATCACAAACACTTAGATCTACCGGCGATTTTAGATACGCCAGAAACGAATATGGTTAGCATTCGAGATGTTCATTTATTTGATTTTTTGCATAGTTCATAAATTTTAGTTTATAAATTGCTTAGGGTAAGTTATAGGCCTACTTTGAATAAAACTTAATGTGCTCGAGGTAGGCTACTTATTCCATAAGAGCTAGCAGTTATTTCATGCAATTCATGTCATTGTCAACATTTAGGCTATTGTTAATTGCTAAAGTCTAATAATTTTTAGGACCTACTGTTGTTATATATATATTATAGCCACAAACAAGTTCAGAACGGGCGCAGCGATTAAACTGTCTTCATCAAAACTGGTAAGAGCGATTATTTAATAGTTTACACCATTATAAAAGAGCTTACTCAATCGTCGTATGCGGTTACTGTTTAATTAAGCATCTGTGTAGGCCTAGGTCTGCTTCTAAGAATTCGTTAGGCCTATATCAATTTTAATTCATTGTCGTTGCTTAGGACTACGTGGGTTAGGCTATAATTGCACATCTCACGACTCATTCGAGTTTTTAAAAACTCAGACTCAAATTAGCCCTTTGTAAAAAAGTAATTATTGTTTCAAGCTCAAGAATTCGGTTGTGAAACGCTACGTTTGACTATGCATGCTTTCACGTTCACAATCGAAAAAACACAAATATTTTATGGCTACAATTATCACTTCGTATGACCGGCGTGACATCCGCTTGCGTTTTTATTTCTGCAGAACATAGGACACGACGGTACAGTCTATGCGGAGCTAAAGACAGACGGAGGTCACCATCAATTGCAGACTTCTGCATCACTCTTTCAAGATCCAATGTTCAACAAATCGGAATACGCCAGCATTGACCACACAACTGATTCTAGTTCGGCCGCAAAGACCGCAAAGACTGATAACGCCATTTGAAAACTGAAGTAGGCTACCACAGCTAACTGTAACAGTGTTCAGTTTGATCAAGCATCGCGTTGTTGTGGATTCAGTCCACAAATGACGATGACGTGAAACGTTCAGTTCTTTATCTTAATTATGCTGCGATCATAGGCCTATGCCCAGGGCTGTTTTGAATTTTTTTGAACTGCACAGCAGTGCACAACTCCTTCTTTCCTTTCCCCATCCTCAATGGTAAATCACATCCAATCGGAGGACATTGACCTTTTTGCTAGTTTTAACTGAACAGAAGTGCTTCTATGCTTCAACTGCACATTTTGTGTAGGCTACAACTGCACGTTAAAAAGCGCCCTGCCTAGGCCTACATTCAATAAAAAAATATCTTCGACATCAAACTATCGTGTGTGTGGGTGTAGCCTACGTTTAATGTTGAAAAATAAATATCAGTTAACCTAGACATTTTAAGTAATCGTTTTAAGAGTAAAATGTTTATCGAGAGCTTTGCTATCATAGATCAGTCTGCAATTGTTGGTGCTTGCATTGAATATGAGTGACGTCAATGACGAAGACTTGAAAGCGCAATATAAACGGACAAATTTAAACCTGCTAAGGCATTGCAATCGAAGTCGGGCAATAACGGATCGTCTTGTCGACTGTATAGAGGACAAATGGGTTATGTCCACATTTTTTCAAAATCCATGTTTTTAGCGATTCTTATAGGTAATGGCATAAGGCTTCAGGGCACAATAGTTATATGTCCTGCTAAAGTCGTTTTCATGGTGCAATACACAAGTTACAAAATATCATATGTCATCTTCGTACAAATCCGCAGAGCACAAAGGTCTTATGTGGACATACGACATTTGTGCTCGGAGAAATATGGCCAATCAGCTATTGTTTACGCTAATTTTATGCAAGATGGCGTCAAGCCAGTTGGCATGCTGACGGTTCGGAGGTTGGTTATTTTAGTAAATACTGTAATAAAGAGTTCATATTAAATGGCAGACAATATCTGCTTGTCGGTCTAAAGTAATCAAAATATGATTTTATAAAGTTCAGTCGCGATTATCCGATGTTCGCTTAACTTGCGAAGTCGTCATCGTCAATGGTATTAATCTCGAGTTCGACTTCACACAGTGTGAAAACCAATCGTAAGTTGGCCATAATAATTATTGCATCAGTATCAATGGCGTTGCCAGGAATTTATAATGGGAGGGTTTATTGCCTGCCCTTCCTGACACCAACCAAACAGCATTACAGTAAATAAAAAAGGAAAAAATTAAGATAGGGTACAAAGTAAGAAAAACAATTGTTACTACACACAATTGTTTTTGTTTTTCTTATTTAAGTGGATAAATAACCTTTAAAAAACTTTTTCATAAGCCAATGGTTGACTAACCCCTAAACATTTAATGTTTTTGCCTCTTGCTTTGTCTCTTGAGTTCTCAAAACTAGTAGAATTTTTTATATTCTCTTTCATATATCACAATTAAACTTATTGTTTGCAATTATTGTATTGTATATTGTATTGCATTAAAACATTTTTAAAGCGCCTCTACTATAGGGTGAACCGTTCAGAGGCGCCCCCAGTGCGCAAGGCCACGAGAAAAAAGTTTTGAGGAAAGACACTGAGGAGGAGGGATTACCAGTTTGAAGTTGATACCGAGTAGATGGAGACAGAGTGTTTCAAAGAGAGGGGCCAATTGATGTAAAAGATCGGGACTGTTTATTGTTACAGGATACTTACAACAAAGGCAGACTGTGATCGGAAAACAATAATCAAAAGAAGGATAAGAGGGCAGCATAGGCCTACAGATATGCAAGCAACAAAGACCAGTAGACTGTGAAAAATGCTGATTCAGTTGTAGATGGTAAAAGGGGACTTAGTCATACTTCAATATGAAGAATCATTTCCTGCGCAACTTTGTCCAGGAATTGTTAGCTACTGGTTAGGTTAGAACACCTGATAAGCATAAAAATGAGCCATGGGTGTTGTTTATGGTGAATTGTTGAAGGAAAAGAGTGTAAGAAGCTTTTCAGCAAAACATTATCTCCTCATTGTATCGAGGTCGCCAATATACGGAAGGTTGACTGCCTAACGTTCAGTAATTCAAGACTTTTTGCCAGAAAGCAAACATTTTCACAAATAAATGTCATTATCATAGATCATTCATCCATTTGTTTGATTCCATGAACTCTTTAGACAAAAATCAAATCCAGTTTGCTAGCACTTCTCTTTTCCAATGAATCTTTACAATGGCTCAAATTCTATGAGCTCAAACACAATAATAGTTTTATTTGTGACCTGAAACAGAAATTTGAGCATGTCACTTGTGTAAAAACAGGTTTACATGTCCAATTTTACTTACTTGCTTATTGTCAGGTTTGCTTAACTTTGTTATGACCTTTCAAGTAGCAAACAAGCCCAGTAACCATGCTTTATTAATGGTCTGTTGAATGTGATATGTCCATGTTACAAAGATTTCTGTAGAGCACAAAGGTCGTATGTCCATTTTTGGGCACCCCACCCTTACAAACTTCATTTTTTTCGTGTTATTCTCATGTCACATGATACCATTGCTCTGTTAACATTGTTCCCTGTTTAAATACGTATTCAATGACACCAAGAAAGTATGATTATGTTACTTTGTTATATTTTTCATAAGCACTTGAAATTTGAAATTCGATTTTCTCGAAATAATGAAATATGGACATAACCCATTTGTCCTCTATACAGTCGTTGTCATAAATACAAATAGACTAGGTTGAACATATTAAACAAGAGCGAAAACATTCTCCAAGTTTAATTATAATGGCTATGTTGTGCAGTCTTAGGCTAGATTATCTAGCTCCTAAGACACGACAAACGCTTTCGAGGTTGTAGCCGATTCGTCAGCTAAGCTTATACATTAGCAAGTAGGTCTGCAGTTTGTTGATCACCAGTCGATCAGATGCAACGAAGCGCTATCCACACGACTCGAAATCCACGGCGGAAAAAAATCTTCAGCGTGGATTAATAATTATCACAACTGTTAGCAGTCAGCCAAAACTACATTGACCTAGATTATGTCTGTGACTAAGTCCGGGACTTTTGCAGCATAAATCGGAGTCATTTGTTTTCCTAACATCGAAAACCAATTTAGGCCTATTCAATGAAGAGAATTGCTGAATATAATCGGAGGACATTGACCTTTTTGCTAGGCGACCATAGGCCTTTTATACGTCACAGCGACGCTTCAGAACGACGATTTCTGATTGGCTGACAGGTCGCGGTTTCATATCCATTCAAATCCCTACGATATTAACATAGGTAAAATTAATTATTGATTAATCTTACCGTTAAAATGAAATGAGCAATTGCCATGAATGGTTCAATGTGCAACCAACAGCTACAGTAACTGTTGATGGTTATTAGGCTATGTAGGCCTAATGTGTATGCACGTTTCACTTTCTTGCCGTAATGCATATAATTATTATTGTTTAACTAGTCACAGTATTCTTAGATGTGGAATTTACTTCAATTTCTGCAGGACTCTGATTTAAGTCAATTTCTGCAGGATTCTGATTTGATTCATTTTCTGAAGTATTCTCACTTGTAGAATTTGACTTAGTTGCTGCAGGACTGCTAAATTCATGACTGTTTTGATTTCTTTCAGGAGCACTCGTTGTATAATTGACTTCAGCACAGTCAGCACTAGAAATCTGTTCACTTCTTGAAACTCTTTGAGTTGACAATCGTGCTTCACTAGTTGAAGGAACGTTGCGAATTAAAGGATCGATTTCATCTGCTTCCGCTTCCCCAGCTATCCCATTTGGTCTAGGCCTATTTGCAACTCGATAATTCATCTCAATAGCATCGTACGGTTCTTCTTCTGTTCTGGTGATGGACCTAAGAGAATGTTATAACAAATTGACAATAAAATTACACATAGCAGGCCTACTTTAGATGGACTGATAAAGGACGATCATTTATCTCAAGTCTGTTATACCAAAAGCTATTCGGTAGAATCTGATGCATGCGTTAAAACGATTATTCGGTAGGCATAACCTAAGCGATAGCCTACGTGACGTTTTGGCGCCGCCTTTTTTTCGCCCTTTTAAAAATTGATCTCAGCAGCTTATTTTCGGTTCAGTTTACAAGTACATGTACATCAGTACGAAGTGATCGAATTGTTTAATATTTATTTTTCAAGTTTCATTCAGTGGTGTAATAATTAACCTACTTTCTACCCTATACGGGACCGAATGACTACAATAACCCTAGATCTAACCATAACCGACCATCACGACGTCTAACCTGACCTTAACCGTCCATAACGACGCATGTCATATACATTCATTCTTAGCTATTTCGGGCATAACTTTTGAATGGCGTGGAATATCATGACAAAAATTTGCCTCAAAATGTGCGCAAATGAGCCTCCTACAATTACCTACAATAATAATTTTTCTACATTATACTCTAGAGCGAGGGTGAAAAAATTCCGGCGCCAAAACGTCCTGCGCCAAAACGGCGGCACCAAAACGTGCTGCCCAAGCATCTAAAAGTAATCCAGTCACATGCAAAATGCACGAGTAAAGTAAACACGCCTCTCCAAACGCTTCTTAATAAGCTTGTCTCTGAGGTCAAGACGGTAGTCCACCGAAGCATAAACACTATTAAACAGACTTTGAATTTTCTAGGGTAAGAGATGCATTTGAACTAAGGCTGACAATTTAATAATTTAATTAAGTAATTAATCGTTGAAAAGTTTATAATCGACTAATTTGTTTAGCCTACCTATTTTATGATGTCAACCGGTCATCGTCCGGAGTAAACAACATGGTGAACAATGATAATGATGAAATTTTGAGTGGAAAATTAATTAAGCGCTCATTTAGAGAAATCCAATAATGGCAACAAAACAGTCTTTCATTATAATAAACTGTTCAACTAACTGTTTTGTACAAAGAAAGTAGAAACTAACTCAATGTCTACATTTTGACATTGTTTCGCGCTTTTTTTATCATTTAATCGATTAATTGCTATTAGGCCTATAATTATTCAAATCAATACTAGCTCTAATGACTTTAGTATCTTACGTGAAACGTTTAAGATAATAAAGTGCATCTCGCAGAAAGGGCGTTATTCTGAGGAAATAATAAGTCTTATGTGATTAAGCCTACTTTAAGACTGGGCTGCTATGCCGCACTGCGTAGTAAGGAGCCTACTAGGACTAGTTGGCTATTATCTGCCTTTTTTGCGTTGTGACTGATGTCGGTGCTAAACAAAATAATTATCTTACCGCGGTGTGGAAGGTTTTCTCTTATAAAGGCAAACAGCCAGTATGACGACACAAAGAGCGAAAACTGTACACATAACTCCGAGAGTTATTATCGCAGCAAGTGGGTCTTTTGAAACTCCTACAACAGATAATTATCGCTGCGAACTGAAACAATTTAACCAATTTTCCATAATAATTATTATCAAAACGGTTGCCTAAGCTAAGCTAAATATTACGGGAATGAAATGATGCCAGTCTCTTGGTTCATCGTCATCGACATGTGTTTCGTAGCTCAATGAGTCTACTCAAATCTGGCGGATTGTGCAGGTGGCCTTTGTTGCATTTTATTGCAACTCGACACACAGTAATTCTACACATCGTCATAATATTATTCAGCCTACATTACGATTAGCTGGGAAAATGCTAATCATTTTAGGTTACGCGAATTTAACACGATTCGGGCAAGTTTTCAACTTTTCATCTGGAAGACAATGTGGTGTGCTAATGACTGTTCAACTTAAAGTATTTTGCCTACTTGCCCAAAAAACAGAAACGCCCAAAATATGGGGCATATTTCTGTCGAACCACTCCTCCTAAGCCTATGCTCATATAAGCTTACACTTTTACAGCGTCCAACGCGCCTTGTGATCGATTCAAGCACCGTGAACCAAACTGTTGCTAACATTCTTGATCGATTTTGTTCACTATAGTTTTCAAATCTGTACGAACTGCTATTTCACCCATTCAGTCTCATGTTAAATCACCAATTAAACTTCAATTCTTTGATCCATTCCTCCCACCAACCAATATAAACTCAACAAAAGCAATCCGAGCAAAGTCAGCTGAAGTTAGTGAAAACATGCGAGAGTTTCACACTTCGCAAATCTCGTGCCTTGCCTAAAAACATAACTTACCGGCCGTGTCGGAACTGCCGACAGCACTGATGCAAGAAGGAATTAAGTGGAAACCATTTCCGGTAGAATAGTTCGCCAGGCAGTATTGAGTGCCATTGCCAGAGCTTTCCAGCGCATAGGAACATGGAGGATTGCAGTCTAGATTCCACAATATACCCTTGCATTCCTTCACAGCTTTATTGGTCCATTTTGTATCTAGAAATCATGCACACATTTTTAAAAGTTCATAAAATGCCTCATCAAGAAATCCAGGACTTCATCTTTCATTCGTTAATAATTATTTAGTATTATGATTAGGATCCATGGCTGGTCTGATGTTCTATAGTGGATGATTGATTTTTTATTGGAATATCATCATTCTGGTCAAACTCAATTAGTCCTGGCCTGGTCAAAGTCTGGTATAGGCTAGCATAAGCCGGGTGCAGTGTATCGTCATTATTCTTTTGCAGTGTAGCCCAGGCCACTTTAAAGCAATCGATTATGATCTAGGCAGGTCTACCTTTGAGCGTCCTCTTAAATCGCTTATGTGTAAACACTTCGACCAAGACCTTCGACCTTCAGTCTTTCAATCGATCGATAGGCTACTTTCACATTGGAAAATTGCAACGATAAATACCAAAACCATAGCAACCTAGAGCACTCGAGTCAAGTGCAGTGCAGCATTGTAGGCTAATATAGACTGGTCAAACCATGTCTGGAATGATGAAATCTAATGCAGTATAGTATTGTCAATCTCCAGCATTTTATAAAGTAGTAGTGCACACGCAGTCTTACATAGAATTATTATATATTATGCAACAGGATACGATGCAAGTGAATGTGATATCCTGCAGCTGCGATGTTCTTACAGTGTATTCGGAATGGGTCGGATGTCCAAAGAATTCTTGTACGATCAACGTCATGTAACCCTTGCTGGAAGACAGCTTTCCATGTAAGCACGGCATTGCTGAACATGCTCCTTGCTACTAACTCCAGCGATGAAGATTCCATTTCCGATTCGCTTCCTCGAGCACCTTCAAATGTTTTCCCGCCAACTGACCATTCAAACCGAGGCCGAAGGTTTCCACTGTAGTTCATACGACATGAGAAGCGCATTACATCTGGACTCAAGTCGAATACGTTCTCTCCCATGTAGTATTCCATCGGAGATTCTTCTCGGCAGATCGGTTGACCTGTTGCAGTTTACTAAATCTGTTAATAAATCTTTACTCAAATAGAACCTTGATTGGAGGAAACAATACCTAGTAGACCCTAGGTGTGAATAGAAGTGGTTTGGAGAAAGTTAATCTTTGCTTACGGTAATTGTTTCCATAAGTAGGCAACAACTTGGATTAATGTGAATGTGATCATACTGTGCTTGCATCGAATTTCAATTGAAGATATTTCTATATTTCTATTGCTTAAGCAGAGGCTGGATTGGAGAGAAGCAATTTCTTTTCTTAAATGGGAGTTGTATTGATGAAAAGTTCCTTAAAATAATAGACACTTAATCTAGTCTAGTCTGGATTGATTAAAGTGATCGTGCACATTGGTAGACTGTTTACTTGCCAACGTCAAATGCAGCATTGAAGACATTAAACTATTTTAGCAACCAAAACTACCATAATTTGATAAAGTCAATCCAGAGTAAAATAATAGGCATGCATAACTCTACGGCGAACAGCATGCAAATAGAAGAAGACTAGAGAACGCACCTACATTTCTCTGCCTGCAGCCTACTGCTATATGTATGCCAATGCCGATGGATAATTTTTATTGCACAACTCACGATCTGAGCTTTAAAATACATTTCTTTTTGTTAGCCTAGACAATGTAGGCATACGGTACTACTTGCGTCGTGACTATCATCCATAAGCAAAAGCGAAAGTGAATTGAATTTACTGAAAGAGTCTGAGACACATGCAAAAGAAATAGTCAGAGACAAATAAAAAGGCACATAACTTTAATCCTAAAATATTTCGGGCTCAGAATTGATGCAGATCATTGTCACTTTTTAAAATAAAGCCTATGAATGCTTGATTGAATGACCAAATGCAGAAACTTATTGCTTGACAAAATTAATGCCACTTGTCAAAAAAATGTCTTTCAAAGCTCAGATCGTGTGTTGTAATTAAATATGATTATAATGATAATATGATTTAATTAACAGAAAATGAATATACATGTACCAAATCAATTACAGTGACTCGCATCAATACACATCAGTTAAGTCTACCCACCGTACACAACCAATTCTGCATAAGTCTTTTTTCCGAAGCCTCGACCATCAATGCAGATGTACACGCCAGCATCCGTCTGCATAATTGCGCTGATGACCAGATCATATCTTCTTGTGGTGCTGTTGACTTCGACTGAAAACCTCCCAGACCTTCCGTAATCGTCCACTAGGTATTGCTCACCAATGTAGATATCATGTGTTGACGTTGACCCATAAGGTTTTGTAGTCCAGTATACTGGATCGTTTTGCACAGCAGTACAGTTGAAACGCGAAGCTGTTCCCACATGTACTGGGAGGTACTTTGGAACAACTTGTGGCTGAGCCACGGATCCCAGATTTCCTGAAAATGATCATGTCACACATAAAATCGTGATCTTTGACTAGACCCTATAGGTTTTCATTTAGAGAAATAAGGTTGCACTCTACTTATTATTCAGTAAGTGGTGTTCAGTGTCGGTAGAACTGCCACGAACTTAAAGGGATCATGACATCTGCGGTGTTACTTGTCTTGAAATGAATTTTGTGGGATGTTTTGCAGAAGGGCTAAGGCCTGATAGTGAAGTGTTCATGGAGTAGGCTATGTAAAGTCGCCCGGCCATGAACTGTGATGAACAAGGCAGCCATTGAGGCTAGTTCATGAATTATTCAGCTTATGTCATTTTAACTCTAGTAAGCTACGATACTCTCTAAACAATTAAAGTACCACAGTCCACAGAGCAATATATTATTGATGCATGTGGCACATTATTAGGCCTATGTGCCACAGGGTAAACTATAACGAACTCTGCAAATTCATTTCAGCACTGTTATGGACTTACGTATTGTGCGGATGATGGATAGCACTGCAAACTGGTGGGAGAACGAAACGCATTCGCTAGAATTAGTATATAAAACTTTCCAAGTAGGTCTAAGCCAATGCATACACTCAGTTATACAATAAGTAGGCCTACCACAATTATCATATTCATAACAGTCTTACCTGCCCAAATAATACCAATTATTAATACAAGCACGCGATAAAATGCGCTCATTGTTCAGAAAAAACATGGCTTTTAGACTATACTGCATTCATTATAAACTTTGCTCTATTGCGCGTGCAACTTAGACAGAATGGTATAATATGCCTACGTAGGCCTACCACTTAGATGTCGTACATAATACGCTGAGCACTACTGCAACAGTATTGCACTCTGTTGCATGCCTGAACATGTTTGCAGCTTGTGTGGGTGCACAAGGCACAGTGTACGAGGACATGCATTGTCACCAACACAGGCCAACCTGCATGGCATGCTGGCTACTTTTCAATAAGTTTAGCGAACTGCAACCATGACGCATCAAGGTGTCTCTCAATGACGCATCTCGGCCTACGTTCGAAATTTACCCACGTCTTGTTTTCGCTTTCAAAACGTTGAGTGCTGTACAGACATGTTACACTAAACTGAGGCGCTTTTTGGCTGCTATAGGCCTATTCTGAGGGCTTAAAGTGTGCCTGGACAGTCATGGACGGCGGCTAGGCACAAATCTTCAGATCTCGATGTTGTTCTGCCATTTATTTGGCGAGTAGGGCCTACACCTGAAAAGTTGAGGGGTGTCCATGCACTCATTTCTCACACTTTAAGCACTGCCTGTCCTGAATAGACCTATGTCTTTATTTGGCTCTAAACTGATGTCACTTTGGTAACGACGTTTCTTACTCATCTCACTAATAATTGGAATCTTGTCAAAAAGATAATAATAATAATAAAATTATTATTATTGAGCGTTTCATTCATTTCGAAGTTTAGTTTCGTTTTCGAGGTCCAAATTTGGAATATGAAGCAATTTTGGAGAAATTAACTCACCTAGGCTACACAATGTACATGTACACATACAAGCATTGATGCATACACGCATACATACATGTACAAAGCGTATCTATGCACCCACTTGCGCCTACACATGGAAAGTAGACGCAGTTTTACGCAAACAGGCCTATGTATACGTGTACATTGTATAGGCCTACAATGTTAGACTGGTCCAAAAAATTCATCTTGCAGATTTCAGTTCTCCACAAGGCTTGTTTTGTTCCTTATCATGATTATAATAATCACAAAAAAATTTCAATGAAAACAAATGATATTTAGAGGTCAACCCATTTGACACTTTTTATGTTATTTTGTAAGTCCATGAGTGCAGTTCGAGTTGATAGAGAGCTTACGGAATGGTTTAGAATCACAGTGGGGGTAAGGCAAGGGTGTGGGATATCGGCAGATTTATTCAACATGATCCTAGAGGCGGTGATAGGACTTGCAATGCGAGATGAAGAAGAAGGAGTAAATCTAAATGGGCGTCTAGTGAACAACCTACGGTTTGCCGACGATATTGACATAATAGCCAACTCGCAACAAAAGTTACAGGAATTAACGGACAAGGTGGACGATAGTAGCAGGAGAATGGGATTGAAGATAAACGCGGAAAAAACAAAAACAATGATAATAGGAAGACAGCACAAGGAGCTGAAAGTGACTTTAGACGGCAGAATACTGGAGCAGGTCACGAAGTTTGTATACTTAGGAGGGCTTATAACAGAGGATGGAAAATGTACGGAGGACATCAAGAGAAGGATCGGCCTAGCATGTGCGGTATTTGGTACACTTGGCAAAATGTGGAGGACAAAGAGCATCTCAATCACAACCAAGATGAAACTCTATGGAACCTTAGTGGTACCAGTACTGCTGTATGGTTCAGAGTGCTGGTGTCTGCGTAGAGAAGACGAGAGAAGATTGCTGGTGGCTGAAATGGGTTGGCTGAGGAGAATCAAGGGCAGGAGCAAGAGAGAGAGAATCAGGAACGAGAAGACAAGAGAGGAGCTGGGCGCAGAAGAAACGGTAGTGGAAAAAATCAGGAAAAGACGGCTCAGATGGTTCGGTCATGTGGAGCGCATGGAGGGAAAAAGACTACCACTCGCGGCCCTGCACGGGCATAGGCCTATAGAAGGAGAGAGAAGCAGAGGAAGACAACCAAAGACTTGGATGGACAATGTCAGAGAGGATCTGAAGATGATGGATATCGGTATACCAAGAGCAAAGGATCTCATCAGAAATAGACAAGTCTGGAGAAGTCATGTGAAAGCCTCATCGTCGTCGCATGACTGACGGAAGAGAGAAAGAAGAAGAATATGTTATTTTGTCAGATGTAGATAAATTGTTCCGCAATGGTTAATGTACTACCTGAGCGACATTGAGCGCTGTCTGGGGAGATTCCATTTATCAATTACTTCAACACTGGCCTCAGAGTCACCTTCTTGTATGTCGCAAACCATTTTGGGGGATTGCCAAGAGTTTTTCCTTGGCATTTTCCAGTGACAATTATAATAGCCATGCGGTGCATATTTGCTTTTATCGGTCGATGCTGCATGGGCAACATTTTGATTTCTCAGTGAGCTAAAAGCAGACCCGACAGTGTGCACTCTTGTTCTTCCATTGCAGCTGCTTCTTGTCTTTCTTTTATGAACTTCTAGAAAATGTGATTTCTGAAATTAATGTCATAGCCAATCGCCAGTGTGGCAGCTCCATCTACAAACACAGCATAACGGTCTGGAAGGCCAACATGACACAAACTAAAGGAGATATTCTTTGATCTTTTTTGATAATGAGGCAGACTTTAGTAGCAGCTGCTGCTGTTTATGCAGCCATTGTAAAGTGTAGACGAATTATGTACTCGTACAATGACAAGGTTATCTTATACTCATCATTGTATTAAATCAAATTCTTCTTCTGACTAGATGGCAACGCAGAAAGTTCACTTACTGCTTCCTTACTGCCTTTTGTCTTTCCTTATTCATATCAATTTTCACCATTCTCCTGTCGTTGCCTCTCTCTGCTCTCCTTTGCTGCTGTCTTTAGGTTTACTCCACTCATGCTACTGGAAAATACGTCTTCTTTTTGCATTTGAAGGAATTCTCCATCTTGCTGGAATTCAAATCCTTTGAGACAATATCGAACAATTTTTGAAGATCACTCTTGAACATGTATTCTTCATCCTGTCACTTGCTCTTTATAATGGTCTGTGAGTCTTCAGAATTAGGAAGTTCTGATAAAGCTTTGACAGTTCCTGACACACAGGACAACCAGGTGTGTTGGTATAATTCTGGCAAGCACCCAAATACAAACAACTGCATCACAGGCCATTTTGTAACTTTCCGGATTGGGCCTCCCTTTAGTGATATGATGAAACTGAAGCAGTTGCTGTGCACCCAGGCAGTGTGGCAATCTTGCAGTAGATAACCGAGAGACTGGTTTTTCCAACAGCCAGTGCTCTGTGTCGGATATCAAATTAGACGAAGCTATATTAGTGTCATAACGACGGTTAAGACATTATTGGCCCTCGTGTAAAATGTTCAGAATGGGTTGACCTCTAAATGTTGCACAATCAGGCCGAAATTTTACAGGAAGACTATCTAACCCAAGTGGACAAAAATAAGCCTTGTGGAGAAAGAATTCTAAAAACTTAATTTTTTGGCTATGGTTTGTGGACCACACTAGCCTACATGTTCCAATACATGCATGCTTATTACAGGCTCTATATATAACCGTGTGCTACATACATGTATAAAGGACTATAGGCCTACCTACAAACATACGCACACAATACATAAATAAGATACGTACGTAAATAGGGCCTGCGTAAAGCAAGTAGGCTACATATACAGACAAAATTGTACAAAGGTCATAGGCGTTTCAATAGGCCTATATAGGGGCCTGCATGAATAAAGTAGGCATACATTATCAACATTATCAATATCGACACGGTAATAAAACGCCCGGTTATAATAATTAGCCTATATTATCATGGTACAATTTCGAACTTGTTATTTACCTGTACTGGGAAATTAACCTATTTAGCGTTCATCCTGACATTGATGAATGATGTTTGAAATGCTGGCGATAATAATTATAATAATTACAATTACGGTTTATTATTACTCGTTTCTTTGCCTTGATGAGTTGGTTTCCTCTTGATCATGCATTAACCAGTCGTCGTAGGCCTACAGACAAAGGTTGAGCATCAGACAATAGTTAGAAGATTTCTTTTGTCTTAGTTAGTTTGTAAGCATGTTCCTTACAGTATTACTTCTACTCGTCATCCAAGGTGAGCTACATGTGTTGTGGTCAACGTAATGCCTAAGTTTAAATAAAATAGTTTAAAAGTGTTATCCGTTGCTGGACAAATTGGAAGACCAGATCAAGAACCACATTTTCATAAGTTATTATTCATTCATTCTATAGACTTGTCTAGCGCTCAAGAACCTGCTCAGGAGCGCTCCCACTGCCTCCCAGCCACGGCAAAAGAGAACATACTGGAGAGGCCTCCGAAATGAAGTTTTATTGGGCAGATGTAGGCATAGTAAATGCAGATTTGAAGGAACTCGACAAGATAAGAAAACATATCGGCTGCATTCTAATTGAGAGTGTACCCTCTGCATGGAGTAGTCGTCACCTCATTTCATCTAAACATCATGTGCATAGCCCTCATCTTTGACGAGACCTGTTGTCTAAAACTACCGTGCTGCATGAATATTGAATAAACTTGTTATTGTTTCACCCATCCATCACCTTTCTTCTAGGCCTACATAAGTAAACCCATCAGAAATTACTGAAGTAACAAATGGTGTGATAGACCACTTTTTAGAACTTAAAGAGTCACATAGGGCTAACTCTCGAATTATTATATAAAGCATCTGTTTCAGCTCTCTGGATTTGCATCATGTATGATATTTATAATTATGTTTCTTGCATGACATGGGTTTGATGTGCGTCCATGTTACTTTTTAGACCGGCTGAGCTTTGGCTATTTGCCTGTTAATACTGCTAAAGTTGCTGGAGAGTCATTGCTGTTTTCATGTGAGGCGCATTCAGGAGATAGCGTCATTCTGTGGAAATTTCAACCGATTGGTAGTCATGAAACTGAGAATCTGTTTAATGGATACAATATTTCGAAAGACCGACCAAAATTCTTCATCAGCAGTTCACGACCCGGGCAATTTAACCTTGCAAATAACATGACTCTTTTGGAAGATGCTGGAACCTATTTCTGCATTCAACGGAACGTTGAGCAACGAGCATATCGCACGGAAACTGGTGTGGCTCATCTCACGGTATTAGGTAAGTCAAAGAATCTTAAAACAAAGTTTGTTATCTTGACATTTGGTATATCAACGGTGATAATTTACGACTTGCGCAGTCCAAACAGAAGCAAATTAATGTAATAGCATAGGATGCCTAAATAAGTAATAGGTTACGCAACTCATTCTCGCTAGTTAGGCTATAAGCTTAAGCAACGTAGAATTCTTAGCAGAAATTGGTCAGTATCCGCTTCATCCCAACAAGTCGTTAATTACGATGGTGAAATGTTTGTCTGTTTGATTCGTGTCCTTACATATTATCGTCATGACTCATGATTAGACCATCGTCGTTACATAGGCCTACTCATTTATAAAAATTTCACATGGAAATAAGGGCTTGAAAATTAGGCCTAAATTTTTCTCAGCAATAACATCGTGTGCTAGGAAACGCATTATTTCATTTTCACATCATTTCCTGTGAAGGGCGCCTGAACACCCAAAACACCTCATAAAACGGCCCTGTGTCAAATTATGGCAAAAAGGAAACACATGAAGCAGGTGAAAGTAGAGCCACAAGTCTTATTTACCAAGATAAATAAACTTTATCTTGCAATTATAGTTAATCACCTTGCAGCGGAAATGAAAATAATTGCGAAAATAATTGTACCGTAGCCTACTTGAGCAATTACTTGTAAACGCCGAGAACATCTTGCTTACTGTAAATCAACTTATCAATATCCATTATTAAAAAATAATTTCCCGCTTTTTAGCCTACTGTTCAATTCATGATGTCAACCGTCTAGCCATCAGTTACAATTGCATAATTAGGTGTCCCTGTTAGCGGGATATTCATTCCTTAGGGCTTCCTTGTTGCCATCGATTATGTGAAGCATGTTATAATATGCATAATGTTTGTCGTTGATGGTTACAATAAATGAATTGAAATTGAATGAATATAATTGAATAATTTAAATTATTTTGTTTCTGTTTCCCGGCAATGGAAATTGCGAGAATGTTATATTTTCGATGACAAAAATAGGCCCTGCAGCATATTCTGTATTCTGTTAGCCCTCTGCATCCGTGCTGAAGAATCTTGGGTTTTACCTGCTAAGTTGAATCTGTGAAAATACCTTCAACATTGTTCGAAATTTCGCACACGTTTGTGGTTTTGTCAAAGAACAGTATGAAATCTGGTGCAAGCTGGGAAGAAACGTCAAAATGATGCAGTGCATTGCAGAACTACCTCGGGCTACCACCATTGCCGACACATGGCGAATAATAGTTAATTAATGAGCCCTTTGACATACATGATGTACACACTGTCATTGCATCTGCGTGCTTTTGAAATGTATACGAATACTTAAAATAAGATGCTTAAGACAGATTTCCTGATCTTACAGTCTCTATTCCACGCTGCGGTTCGAATGCCAGCAGCCAGGGAGTCGTGGAAGGTGATCAAGTGAGGATGTGGTGCAGCATCGACTATTTTGGAAACCTCGATCCGGTGATGCAATGGTCAAAAGATGATGGGAGCATCGTCGATTCAAATGTCAGTTACTTCAAAGCTTCGGATCATTACACTCTATACACTACTGCCGTTGAAATAATGACACCGTTTGACCAAAACGTCACCTACATCTGTAAAACATACTTCAAAGCACCAGCAATGGTTCAAGATAAGAGTGACACGTTTACAGCAAGGAATGCACCCGATTACACAGACGAATGCAAATTGACGATATCGGTTTTATGTAAGTATTAAAAGTTGAAAAAATTCTCAAAAGTTACTCTCAGTTCATGTAGCCTACTTGCAATATCTTGGTGTAGGCCTAGGCTTATTTTATACTCCATGCACCACAGCACCAGCACGCAATTTGCAACATAATACAACGACTTTATCCGATGTCGCAAATCTAAATTATTATTAAAATCCACATTGTTCGTAGATTATACACGAGGCTATAATTATGCACCGTGCCAATACGTGAAGTGAAATCTCAAATAGTTAGGCCTACTTTCAGATAGTCGCATCTAGTAAATCTGAACGCCTGTCATCGAATCGACTGCGGTTATTATATTCGGAGTTAGTAAAATTATGCAATATACGGTACACTCCATTACATTCACATTGTGGAGATAAGTCGCTGATGTAATTTTTAAGCATTTGCTTTATCTGACCAAAGAAATCCTTAAAGTCATTTTTATGTGATATTATGTTTTAGTTCGACCACGGAATCTGTCCATCACTCCTCGCAAGAATTCTTATGCGAATGGCGATCGAATCCGTTGTTCTGCCTCTGGTAATCCACCTCCAACGATCCACTGGAGGGGTGTTGACAATGAACATTCTACTGATGGACCATTGCTGACGGTGGATGATGAGATGGAACAAAGAAAAGCCATCACTTATCAGTGTATTGCTGAAAACACAATTGCTGGAGTGAGAAAGACAACGTCTGAAACTATTACAATCAGCGCAGCAGGTGCGTAAGAATTATTTAATACCGTGCTTATGTTTAGTTGCTAGGAAGATATCATCTAAGAAGCAATGTGTATTGTGTAAACTATGGAAATTAATGATTTAGAAGAAATGACGTTGAAGTTCATTATGTAGGCTTAACTGGTTGTACCATGTCTTGATTTCGTTTTAGCTGCACTCTGGGATTTTTCCTCTGGACGGTCTCTGATTGTAATCGTCGGAACAGGCGCTGCAGTCGGTGGAATTGTTGTCACTGTCCTCGGAGTCGTGCTAAGAAGACTGGCAAAAAGAAAATGCAGTATGTATACAATATTAATTAGAGAATTAAAAATACAATTTTAAACAGAATGATACATTAGAATGCCCTAGGCCTATATGCCTGTTATAAAAATCAGTTAAGCAGCTTATTGGATTAAGCTTAGTAACCGTTGATCGTATAGCTTATGATTTTAAATAACAATAATCTACACCGATTTGATCTGACACGATACAATCACATTAAGGCAAATCTGATTCAGAATGTATGCCTATATGCCTATATTATGTAGCGCTGCTTTTATAAAGCACCAGGTCATAATGAATGATTACCGTTAGGCCTATTTCTTTAAGTTAGATCACTGGTCAATGGTCATGACAGTTCAAATGTACGAAAATTGAGATATTTGAATCAAGATTTTCTTCCCATGCGCGCCATCTATAGCTGACTTAGTCGGCATCGGTGGTGTGGAATAATAATCAGGCAGTGAGCGAGAATTTCCACTTGCCCTCTTATGCCGAGTCGAACTATAACTGCCTTTTGAGATAACTTCATGCACTGCAGAATAAGATTAGATCACAATGGTGCAGATCTCGTTGATGTTTTTGAAGATATTCAATCCAAGGAGAATGAATCCGTCGAGAGACGAGGTTCACCTCATGATTACGACTCTGTTCAGTCAGGAGATATGGACTCTTCTGAACAAACCCCAAACATGGAAATGGACCAAACTTCGATTATGGCAAACGAAACGATGGACCAGTCCATTACTGAGGTAGAGGAGGTGTTGGCAGTTGCCGAAACACCAAGTCATTACGACACATTGGATGGATGTCAAACGGTGCAAGTATCGCGACCTTACAGCTCCTTAGAAAGCTCAAGACCTGAGGATTATGACAATCATGCGCTTAATCAAACGGGGAAGTCAAACGACTATTATAATGTTGACATGAACATTGTCCTTTCCGAGTAAGACATTCGTGCCAATTAACACTCAATCTCAATTACCATAAAACCATGTAAATATTTTATAGCACAAGATCTCTCTCTGGATTGGTACGTTTATATCATAAAATTTAAATTCAGTCAGGACGTGTAATAGGTAGAGTTCAGATGTCTGCAGCACGCAATATAGGCTACGTAGTACGTAGGCCTACTCGACTAGTGTCGCATAATTAAAATGTTTGTAGAGTCCAGCAGATGTCTATAGCACGTAATGTAGGCTGCGTAGGCTACGGTAGTCGACACAATGTCGCATAATATGTTTGTTGTTGATTCGGTGAGTCAAGAGTGTTCTAATTTAACGGCTCTACAACGCACAGCAGTAACATGCTGGGCGTCACCCGCTGAACTTTAGATGAGTTTACACGTAAGCAGCTGATATTAGGTTTCAATTATAATAGGCTATCCCGTATTATAATTATAATCCTATTCGAATTAACTTGATCTCACAAAATCTCGTTGAACCATTTATTCGCTAGATGGCAATAGCATACTTTAAACAGCTATAAAAGGGCATCGTTCTTAGATACGATACCTATAAGCAAGCGCTATATGACTAAATAGTTATTTATGTTCAATTTAATTCCTTAATATTAATAAAGGCTTCGCTGCATTCAGATTGTTAGATATTTGCATCTTGTTAGAGCCATCACTGTCTCATTACACACCTGAATTTCATATATTTTCTTCTTATAATTGTTTTTTGAACCCAAAATCAACTGAAATTCAATTAACTAATAGATCGGTATTTTTGAAGCAAAGACATTTCTTTGCATAATAAAAGTAAAAACGAATGCAAACTTTTAAAAATAAAACTCTAATCGCTATAATTCAAATACAACGTCGGGCTCGAACAGTAGGCCTGGGCCCACCGCTCGACTGACCAGCGAACGGGAAAGCGTACCCGTAGTTATTCGAACTGTAGGGTAATCGCAAATGTATTTACGATAACGTTTTCAGAGAAGAGGCCGACCGAGGAAAAACCCATCGTCATCCACAATTTGATTTTCAATACAGGGAGCTGCATAAAGACAACACTTACCTTTGACTTTGAACTCGCTTTGTTTCAGCATGTGAAAAAACTGAATAGAACACGCATGAAGCTGGTTAACACAAAACAAAATTAGCAAGTCAACTGCTACATTTACTTACTCTGTTTTCGGTACTTGTCGGTTAATTCACCCCCACACACAGAAAGCTAAAAAAAACCATTAAAAACATAAGAAATTATTATTAAGAAACGATGAATAGGTCTTTTAACATTGTAGGCCTACCAATGATTTTATCAAAGTGAGCTGCAGCCTTGTATTCTTAGCAACTCGTTGACCAGATATTCGCCAGAGGGCATTTGCATGCGCTAAACGACGTTTGAAAAACATGATCTTATACATGGATTCTGCGAGCAAGCATTATATAATTTAACAAAAATCTATTTTTGAAGTTTAATTTTTTAAATCAAGAAAAGTCGTTGCTTTATTGAAACTGCAAAAATAATTATAGCAACCTCTCTGACCGCCAAGACGTCAACGCTGGCGAACTGCACACCCGAATTTATTGTATTACAATATTATAATTGATTGTCAAACGCAACCAACAGACTGAAAATGTCTAACGCATGTTATTATAATTAACTTTTTGAAGCAAAGATTATTTCTTTGCGTATTATTGGAATGAAAACGGCTGAAATAATTACACGTAGCTTGAATCCCTCAATAAATTATTTTCAATAAACATTTTTCATTTTGCAGCTGGTGAGTGAATATTCATGATCTACAAACGAATATTAAATATATTTTGGTGATAACTTCACATGAAATCCGATTAAAAGACTGGTCAATCATGACATTGTCATGCTATGAACTTGATAACGTTATCCAACTGCGAGGTAGTAATGGGCGTGAGGTGTAACTTGTAAGCAACTTCATTTTCTTAGTCTCAGCATATCAGGTATTTCTGGCAGTTCTTAATGTAGTCATCTCATTGCTCAAAAAAAGACTTGGCAAAGGTCCCTTCGCTTGATGACTGTGTTGCAGTAGGCCTACCGGTATAATATATTTCTAACCGTTGCATTATTAGCGCAAGGAACTCCCACCAGCGAAATCACAGACGACCATTTTTATGTAGGCGGGAGCAGTTAGGGCAGCGGTTCCCAAGCCGTGGTCCGCGGGCCAAAAGTGGCCCGCCAGGCCTAAAAAGGCCCTCGTATCTAAAAGAATTAAGAAAACATGTGAAAAAATTGACAATTTGGACAGGATAGGACATAATAATTATTTTCTATTATAATTTCAAAAAAGGTTGGTTTCCACCGAGTTAGGGCCTTGTCACCTTGTCTTTAGCGAATGCAGTTCGCATCAAGCCATGCCACCGCGGCGGGACCCTCGGCAAGATGTAGAGCCTGGAGTCCTCCCGGAAAACGAAGAAGGCGGCACTCGTTCACAATGTGCGACATCGTCTGTTTTTCTCCACAGCACCTTGTGCTGTCAGTTCATTGAACTCTAGCGATCGTCATGGCCAGCCTTCTCCATTTCTTTCTTTCGGATGTCGCTTCCTTTAGTTCTTCCAGATTCATTCCTGTTGTTTCTTGAACCTCGTCCAACCACCTTTTCCTCGCCCGCCCTTGTTTTCTCCTTCCCTCTCCGCATGCCAGCATCATATCTTTTCCAGTCCATTCAGGCCCGCATTAAGGTAGGTGCTAAGGGTGCTGCAGCACCCGGGCCCGCAGCTTTAGGGGCCCGCAAATTTGAGGGCCCACATTTTTGGAAATGATTAAATTGCTTAGCAAGAATGCTGCAATATTAAGAAATACGATGCATTTCAAAGTTCTGTTACACATCGGATTTAGGCCTATTAACTCGAACTAACTAATAACTATTTATAAATTTGTTGAAATCGCAGGAATTTACCATTATTGTAATATTTTATCTTTGGGAATAATGACCTAGTAAATTAGTAATGGTCAAATTAAGCTTATTTAGAAAGAGCGTGAAAACGCAAAGCAGTAGGCTAAATAATAAATAATAACATGTGTATTTTTAGTTTAGGTTTCTACATCACAATTTCTCAGCTTCAGTTTGTACATCACTAGGTATAGTAGGCTATAATTAGTGCCTTAGGTCCTTAGGGCTAAGAAATTTACTAAGAGCCTTAAAGTAGGCTAAGCCATTGAAGCTAATAGTTAAACATAGGTTTCAATTTCGCAGGGCAAGTGCCCATCTTGCTCCTATGTGCAGGCGTCCATTTCTACGAATAATATTATGGTTATTACCGACTATGCCTGTGCCTGTGCAAAATTTATGAGCGCGAAGAATTATATGCATGCCTTGCCAGTGATGCCACTCTAAGCTTTTTTCACCTAGATCTAGGTTTTTCGGTCGTCTACCTTTCTATGTTTTTTCCAGGATCTAGCCTTTTTCTCATGGCGATTTTTCCGACTTTTTACACATAAAATAGACTGTTTAAAGGTAAAAATGCACAAAAGACGTGAAAAAAATCAAAAATATTGTGAATACGAACCCAAAAATTGTAGATGTTGTAGTGAGCGAAAGATTAAAAAAGAGTCATCAGAAATGTTTCGGGAAAATGAGCAAATTTTGATCAGATGAATAAAAAATGGTCCTCAGAAATTTAAATTTGAAACGCGGAAATCTAGAAATCCATGTATTTTCTCAGAAATTCTCAATCTAGCCTTTTCTAGCCTTTTTTGACCGGATCTGACCTTTTTAAAATTGAGAGTGGCGGGCGTCCCTGTGCCTTGTGGGCCGCTAGCTGACAGAGGGGGCCCGCAAGGTTGTCGCAGCACCCGGCCCGCACTAACCTTAATGCGGGCCTGAGTCCATTTGAGCGCATAACATGACCAAAGTAACCCAACTTTCTTCTTAGTAGCCTACTGTTTGTTGTAAGGACTCATCGTTTTCGATACCAATTTCTGTGCGTAGCCTACCCACTCATTTGTCCTTTTTTCTTTCCAAGATAGTTATTCTCTGCATCTTCCTCCAAATCCACATCTCACATGCGTTAATCTTTTTTTCATTTTCTTTTAATTCATAATTATTATTATCAAGGTGAGTTGCCATGGTTTCTTAGCAACTCGCTAGATGGCAGTGGCATGCGCTAAGCGAAGTTTCGTGATCTTCAGACACGAGATTAACGAGCAATATTATTTATTCAATATTTATTTATTTTCAGTTCAAATCATTAAATTATGGGAAGCCGTTTAAACAGCAGAATAGGCTTATAAATAATTAGTGTTCCCGTCAACCAATATAAATTTAAATGGCCGACGCTGTCTAACAGCACACCCGAATTTAGTATATTTCCATATTATAATTGCTTGAAGAAAAGAATGGTCAAAACAAAAGAATGGTCGAGAAACAACCGAGAGGACGAGAGGAACACCGGATAAAGAAACAAACTACATGAAACAACAGGAAAGTAGAAACAATTCGAAAGACTGTAAAGGCCTTTTGGTCATAAACGGTCGTTAAACTTCCATTATTGGTCAAAACATTGATATAGAGTGTGACGTTATATGGTGCAGAGACATGAACAATGAGAAAAGAAGACGTGAAGAGGCTGGAAGCTTTTGAAATGTGGGTATGGAGAAAGATGGAGAAAATCAGTTGGACAATGCATGTTTCAAATGAAGAAGTACTAATGATGGTAGAAGAGAAAAGATCTCTGCTGGATACAATAAAGATTAGACAAAAGAATTGGGTGGGACATTTGCTAAGAGGCGACTCACTGCAGAAAGAAATAATTGAAGGAATATTGGAGGGAAAGAGGTGCAGAGGAAGGCCTAGACAAAAACTGCTGGGCGGGATGATGGAAGAGGGATACAGAGAACTGAAGGACATGGCACAACAACGTGAAAAGTGAAAACATTGGACGTTTGAACCTGCCACTTGGCAGAGAACGTAAAGAAGAAGAATTGCTTGCCATAATTTTTGCCATAAATCGATTGTAAAGGCCCTTTAGTCATACACGGTCGTTAAACTTCCATTATTGACATAAATCCGAGCTGTGCTCGAGCCGCCATCTTGGAAAATGGCGGCTTTAACTCGGTTTTTCGACAATAACTCCTGAACCGTCAGAGGTAAAAATAAAAATGTTACACATGATAAAGTATTCATCATGATGTATTTCAATGTGATGTACGGAGTTTTATGGCGCGAAGAACACATACTAGGCCTATGCCACGAATGATTTTTTTATAATTCATGGTGAAAGTAACAAGAGACTCTATAAAACCAGGTTGTGATCATTTTTCCAAGATGGCGGCATGATCACAACCTGAGTGTCCAATCTTAGGTGACTCTTCTCCACCAGTGCCCTGTTGACACGAAATCAACTGCGTAGAGTTATGCTTGAAGACCCGTTACCGGTACTGCATTGAGCCCCGCACGGCCCGCATACCCTACAAGGCCGGACCTGTCCAAATGAAATTCGTTTGAAAGGCTGGTCATGCTATGAACTCGACAACTTTATCCAACTCCGAGGTAGACTAGGTAGTAGGCCCCTAATGGGCGCGTTATGCATCCTAACTGTAGGAGTCTGCTTCACAATGTTTCTGAAGTAAAATATGCTGCTATGTCAAACCAAATCAACAATTTTATAACTTTGACGGAAACCTACAGACACTGCTAATCAGAGCCCTGCGCTGGCCGCGCCGTCGCCGTCGCCGCCGACATTTTTGTTGCGCCGCCGCCGCCGATTTTCGTTGATCGGCGCGCCGCCGCCGCCGACAATTTGTCGGCGCGCCGCCGATGCCAACCTGATTAATTTATTTATTTTTGTTGTATTTTTCATGTCATGCATGATTTCCCAATAAAATTGCTCCGTCATTGTGAAGTAGGCATCCTTCAAATCTTTAAAATGTTCTGCTCAGTGTCCTTTGCCAAGGGAAAATTGAAGCGGACTATAATAACTTCGCTACACGGTGTATTATCATTAATTATCAACTGGGTGGCTGTTTGGTTTACACTTGTGTGCTTAGACATCTTACGAGCATAACGTCGCCTGTCAGCGCAGATAACTCAGATAAATTGGAAGATAATTTGCCTGGTCGTCGCTCGGATATTGTTTCTGAGAGACGATGAGTATCAATAAACAGCCCTGCAAATGATGCGTTGCACCTCTATTATAGAACAACAAGAGAAGGGTTGTGTTGAGTCAGAGAGAGACGAAATTTCCCTCCAAAAACAATGTCGGTCTGTGTGTGTGTGTGTGTGTGTGTGTGTGTGTGTGTGTGTGTGTGTGTGTGTGTGTGTGTAGGTGTAGGTGCAGGTGTGTGTGTTACGTCCAGGCACTTTTAGTACAGAATGAAGGAAGGAAAAGGGACGCAGGGACGTTCAGTCAATAATAATATGATGCAGGCAAGAGAAAGAAAATCTTATAAAGCAGGGCAGTTAGAGATGACATATTCCTATTTGCAACACCCCAGGAGTGCGTGCCGAATGAATGAATGAATGAATGAATGAATGAATGAGCGAAAGTCAGACTAAGGGTTTCGCTCATGTTAGTATTTTGTCGTCGGATCAAGTTAGGGGTGCCAGGTGTCCGGTAATGAGCCGGTATTTGCGCAATCTGTCCGGTTAGAAATTTAAAGTACCGGACTTGATGTCCGGTAAATAATGATTGCCACCAACATTGTGTTATAGAGTAGTTCCTTGGGATCCATAAAAGACATCTGTTTGCGATTTTCCAATTAGGCCTTTATTGCCGTTTCTCTAACTCTTTGCATGCAGTCAGAATAAGATAATTATGTAATAGTGAGACAGTCAGACAGATAAACGAATATAATATGCTATGAACCTATGCTTAATGATATTATGGCTGACTACATAAATATATACATATATATATAATTATATGTTCAATTATATATATATATGGAGTCAGTAGATTAAGAGATTCAAACAGCCAGGCTAAATCTGATATTGGCCTAGCGAGCACCGACGTGATGAATGAACCGACGTGATGAATGTCACTGCTCCAGATTTCTTCATATCTATATAAATAAAAATGTAACGGCGTTCGCACGAATCTTCCTCATAAAGGATCTTGGTAAGTCCTGGACGGATTCTTTTCAAAATTGCAGCAAAACGTTCCATTAATATAGGCGAAGGTTTGCATAATGCTTTTTTCCAAAATCTTTTACAACAAAAAAAACAACTTTCACTTCCATTCGACCGATTCCCAGTTGAATATGCGCTATATGAACCTTGCGCAACCACCATTTTTAAACGCCAGCTATTTTTGGCCAATGCATTTCGACGGTTTCAATTTGAACTCACAATCGGTCGAATCGAAGTGAAAGTTATTTCTTTTTGTTATGGACGGTTTGAATTTTAACTCTCAATCGGTCGAATCGAAGTGAAAGTTATTTCTTTTGTAAAAGATCTGCAAATTCGGCCGTTTTACGCCCGCCGATAGGCTTTGCTTCGGGCCCGTGTTCCGTTTATGTAGCGCATTTCAACACATTCAATTCCGGCCTTTTTTATGTTCCGCGTCGCTCTGTTCCGCGTCGCTGTCGGCCCCTGTCGGAAAGGGACGGTATGAGGGAGGAAAGGAAGGAAAGGAGCGGGACGAAGAGGGAGGGGAGAGATGGAGGATGTAGGGGGAGGGGGAGTGGAGGGGGAGGGGAGGAGGGGGAGGGGTGAGATGGGGGAGGGGAAGGGGAGGGGAGAGGGGGAGGGGCGGGGGAGAGAGAAGAGGGGGAAGAGGGGGAGGGGAGGGAAGGGGAGGGAGAGGGGGCGGGGGGGGAGGGGGCGGGGGAGAGAGGGGGAGGGGGAGGGAGGGGGAGGGGGCGGGGGAGAGAGGGGAGGGGGAGAGAGGGGGAGATTGGAGGCAGAGGACGGTCTTTTCTGCCACAGCAACGCGTGGCCGGGTTCAGCTAGTAATAATATATAAGCGTATGTTTCAAATTAGTCGTACCCTGCATCGGCTAGCCCATCCAACATCTTTGTCTACCCGGTATATTTAGTCCTCCTCCACGCAGGTTTGCATATCGTGTAACGCATCGATTCCCTCCACTCATCTCTGTCCATCGCCAACGACTCCACCTCCTCACACCGGCACCCCCGCCCTGTATGTACTCTTACCCTGTATGAATGTGAACCCCTTCCCAGCACCTCACTTACACGTATGCAGTACTAAGTCCTTCCTCTGCCGGTCTGCACATGAGACAATGCGTCCCCCGCCCCTCGTCCCTGCCCATCGCTGCTCCGCCTCCTCCACAACTCATCCATGCACTACCAGCGTCAGAATCACAAACACATTTAGGCGCTCATGTTTGACACCAGAGCCAGAGCCAAAGACATCTAGATAAAATAAAGCTGTTGTGTAATTATATCAGCCCTTACCAGGGTTAACAGTATATCTGATTTATAGTATACGAACCAAAAACGTTGAGGCCTCCGTGCCTAAGCCACGGACCTCGAATAGCAAAAGGAAGTTGTCGCATGCATTGCTATTGCTGTATACCCTATTCATTCATTCATTCAGACATTTATATAGCGCTCTTTCAAGTAAAAGAAACTACTCAGAGGCGCTCCCGACTCCAGCGCGCTTAAAAAGAACAGTTTTAAGTTTAGTAAGGAACGACTAATGCATTTTGGTCGCGAACATTTAAACGGCTGTTTCAATCTTTTTGCATGGACAATGCGCCTAATGAATAATAGGTCCTACAATCTCATGATATATCTTGAGCACAGATGTCGGTGTTAGAACTGTAGCTGTCAGGTCAGTATCTAAAAACTTAACCTTTTGAAGGTTAACTCAGATTTTGTTCATCAGTTTAGCATTAGAGATTTTATTTTGCAGTAAAGGTTTTTCCATTTTATTCATATTTGATTTCAATCCGTATTTCTTACCAAGCTGCCTCTGTAAATTTGTTGCTCCTACTTCATAATCTTTCTTCAGCTTCAGAGGACCTTCGTCCCTCTGACCTTTGAGGGCCCTGACAAGGGCCTTTCCAAATGGCCGTAGACCGATCATGGAGCAGTATCTTCTTTTGCCTCACGCCGCCGCGCTGCGCCGCCGTCGCCGATATTTTGATGGCGCCGCCGCCGCCGACTTTTGATGGTCGGCGCGCCGCCGCCGCCGACCAAAAATGACCGGCGCGCCGCCGCCGGAAGTACCAAGTCGGCGCAGGGCTCTACTGCTAATACTGCCTCTATACCTGGATACAGTCAGTGTTGTACAGTAACGAAGTAAAAGTAACGCGTTACTTTACTTAAGTAAAAGTTTGAGTACTTTCACATGTAACGAAGTATCGAAAAAATAAAATACTTTTACTTTCAACGAAGTAACATTTGACCCATATTTCAGAACTTTTACTTCGTTACAATTTACGCGACACTCGTTACAATGTTCGTTGCTTCAAAGCGTTAATTAACATTTCGTTTCGCAAAGCTAAGACAGCTTATTCAAATTTGCATGCCTAAAAATAGATTTTCGATGTGTGGTGCACGCTGGATGCACTGCCGATTCTGCAGCAGAACGACTCTTCAACTGTGCATTGTGCTAACAATGAATCGGAAGCGTGCGTACTAGACTCAACGATAGGGGCCAATTCAAGAATTTAGTATTTTTGAGGGTTAATAATCCATTGAGTTATAGAAAGGCTCGGTACTTTTACTTTTTACTTTAAAAGTATTATTGGAAAGGGATACTTTTTACTTTTACTTAAGTAAAATTTGTGATGAGTACTTTTACTTTTACTTAAGTAATTAAAATCCACTTTACTTTTACTTTTACTTAAGTACGTTTGCCCGATACTTTCAACAACACTGGATACAGTTTTATTCACACATGTAGGAGTGATGGAAGAGGGGAGGAGTGGGTTTCTTTGTCAGGAGTGGTACTGAGTTTCAACAGATAGAATCCAAAATGGGCAATGTCTAAGCCTGCAGGTGCTTATGAATGTATGTTTATAAAAATTAAGCAGAAGACTTAACGGTCGACGTCATCTATCGACCACCGGGTGATAGCCTTGATCTATGCAATGAGGAATTTTAATTTGACTCATTGCTGTCGCACTTATCTAGGACAAACAGCAATACATTTTGGCTGGTGATTTCAATATAGATCTACTAAAAGTGAGCACACACACACACACACACACACACACGCACGCACGTACACACAGACATCTACCCGAAAGTATTTTAATTTGTTAACTTCAAATCGATTTATACCAATGATCTTAAGGTCAACAAGAATAACTGAGGACGCAGCTACCTTAATAACATCTTCACGAATACTTTGTCTGGACTGCACTGATTCCCATCATTATAAATTAATAATTATTTATCCAGTGCTTAATAAAGTGTGAAAAAATAAGTGCCTGGGAGCTCCTTACCTTTCCAAAACCGTGCCTGAACGCCCCTTACCTTTCCAGGCTGTTCTGGCCATTGGCCAATAAGTGGCAGGACAGCGTTCAGATTTTTCAAATAAGTTCATGGACGCCAGGAGGCCGTCCATGACCGGCGTAGTGCGAAATTTTATCCGGCATGCCACCTTTTTAAACCTTGATAATTAATAGATCGTTATGGCTTTGTGTCAATGAATAATTACAAGGTGAGTAAAAGCCTTGGTCTCTTAACAACTCGTTTACCTATTATGTTCGCTAGATGGCAGTGGCATGTGTTAATCCACGTCTCATGATCTCTAGATACGATAATTATACGAGCAAACGTTATAATTATTCAATATTAATTTATTAGGAGTTCATTTCGTAAAAGTTATGGAAAGCCTTTGCTTTATTGAAACTGCAAAATAGGTCTATAATAATTATTTTTGTTCCCGTCGGCCAATGCACCGACGCATACAGCACACCCGAATTTATTATATTGCTGTAATATAATTGCTTTTCGAACTCATCACGAACTTGTCATGTTATAGAAAAGCGGATTTTACCATTTTTGAAGCAAAGACATTTCTTTGCGTAATTGGAAAGAATGCGATTAAAAACGGAAGAAATAATTTTATTGAAATTATCACCGCAAATTTATTTTTACAGAAACGCGTTAAATAGCAATCATATTGGATGGGAAAACCCATCGTCATCCATGACCGTCTGAGTCACATAATTAGGGTACCAGAGAATATAATAGAGCAAGCGTTTTGTAAACTCGGAACTTCTAAAGCGCCCACAAAAGCTAAGTCGCGTCGTGGGAACCAGCATATTCACAGGCACTCAAAAGAGACAAAGTGTTCAAACAGATGCTGCTCCAGACAATCCTTGCAGCCAGGGCATTGGCAGTTAGGGCAGCTATGAACCTACAGCAGGCTAATCAGTTATGGGGACAATAATATTAGACGTCAAAAGACTGCGTAGAGCAATTAGCCTATCCTGACCAGGATAAAGGAATTTTTATCACGGAATTTTACCTGCTCTGCTCTGCTGTATTAGCGCCACTAGCTGAGACTGACTCTGTTCGCAGATTTTAAAATATTAAAATATTAGAAAACCTCTGTAACCCATGTTTTAATTATACCATTAATTTTTGAGTAGGTCTGTGTAATAATAAATAATTATTATAGCCTGAATCTTGTAACAGCTTAACCCATTTATTCCCTAGGTGGCCATGGCGTGTGCAATATTTCAGACACAGTCATGATCTTTGGACAAGATATTTTGCGCTTCATAGAATTCATTGCTAATTTACATGAAGTCTAATTCGTAAAAATTAAGGGAACGTCTCTGCTTTATTGAAACAGTAATATTGTTTTATATTCAGAATAGACGAACACGTCGATGCTGTCCAAAACCACACCCGAATTTATTATACTCACGTAGTATAATTAATTTTCAAGTTAGTCATCAATGCAGACCAGTGCAACCAGAATGGATTCAAAATCTCTGTCGCCAAAACCACAGGAGTCCTGTTCACAAACAGCACCAAAAAAGTAAACATAAACATAACAGTGAACAACCAGAGGATCAAGATCGAAAAAACAGCAAAATTCTTGGGAGTTATCTTCGACCGTCGGCTATCCTGGATACCACATATAAACAACATCATTATACGCTGCAAAAAAAGACTGAACCTAATGAGAGCAGTGGCCGGATACAGTTGGGGGGCATCCAAGAAGGCCCTGCTAGCCATCTACAGGGCCCTGATAAGACCCCTTCTGGACTACGGCGATGTAGCCTATGCCACAGCCAGCAAGACACAGTTAAAAAAAATACAAGGAATACAAAACGAGGCGCTGAGACTGGCCTGTGGCGCAGCAAAAGGTACCCCGACAGTAGCCCTTCAAAATGAATGCGGAGAAATGCCACTCCACCTTCGCCGCGAGATAAACACACTGAAGATGGCAACAAAAATCCTAAGCAACAAGGACCATCCAGCAGCGACCGCGATGCAGGAGCACTGGACGGACCACGGCCAGAAAAGAACAGGGAGCAGGACCCAATCCCTATTTAGGAGAACGAACGACTTCCTCTCAACCATTCAGCAACCAGTCCAGACACAAATGTTCCCAACCACACCCCCGTGGCTGGATACAACAATACAAGTCGACACCACACTACAAAACCAAATCAACAAAAAAGCAGATACCATAGAATACATGAAGATGACTGCAATGGAGCTGATCAGCGGCTACAGCACCCACACAACCATCTACACAGACGGGTCAAAATCAGAAAACCACACAGCAGCCTCATTCAACGTACCATCACTCGAAATCCACAAAACCTTCCGGCTGGTAGATGGATCGTCAGTCTACGCAGCAGAGCTGACAGCCATCATCGAAGCCATAAAGTGGATTGGAGATGACGAACAGAATAGACACACGAATTACATCATTCTGACAGATTCACTCAGTGCAGCAACTTCAATCGAACAAAATGTCTCAAAATCTAGACCAAACCTGCTCATGGAGTTGAAGAACCACACCAGAACACTATCCAGGAACCAAGTAACAGTAGCCTGGATACCGAGCCATGTCGGGATAGTAGGCAACGAAAAGGCAGATACACTAGCAAAAGACGGACTCACACGACCAGTACCAAACAGCACCAACTACCTGGAACAAAGAGAAATACACGCGCTAATCAGGACCCACATAATAAATAAATGGCAAACTGAATATGACAACGACACGCGTGGGGGATTCTACAAGACCATCGAACCCCAGGTCTCAACAGATATAAAATACATGGATACACCAAGAAGGAAGGAAGTGCAAATCACGAGGCTAAGACTGGGACATGTCATCACCACGGCATGGCTGAAGCAAATAAAAAAGAGCGAAACGGATCTATGCCCTACATGTGGCTGCCCCGACACCATCGAACACCTCCTGCTAGCTTGCAAGAGAAATAGCATAGCCAAAGTGCTAAAGCAGAAGTGCCAGGAGCACAAAGTCGAACATAACATTAGAAACATCCTGTGCATACAACAGATCGCCACAGAAGCCTACACTACCATTATGAAATTCAACAAAGGCAGGATACTGTGAACATCTACACAACCAAGCAAGTGGAGGAAACTACACGACAAACCACCTACGATACAAAATAGAAGCCAACCCACCAGCAGGAAAAGATGCACACACAAGAAACCACCACATAACCAAGTAAGGAAGACACATAAGAGCCCAACATCATGTAAACAGACGTGTATCAGACACATGCCAGAAATGCCAAGAAATACACCTGCAAAGGAAACGGACAACATGAACAACACACCCGACGGCACATAACCAAACACATGAGTAGAAGACTCAAGATCAGGGAAAAAAACGGGGGAAAAAACAAGAAAAACACACAAAAAACAAAAAACGGAAAGAGAAAATAAACAAACGGAAAGCGGAAAACACAAAAACACCAAAAGGGGAAAAAACACGAGAAGCGGAAAAAGAAAATAAACAAAAACCAAACACCCAAGCAGACATATGAAAAGAGGAAGGAAGGACGAGCAGCCATGCATAAACAAAACCAAAACAAACATAAGACGTCAACGGCCATCGTTGCCAAAAGATGTCGGTAAACACTGGAAAAGAAGAAGAAGATCAATGCAGACTTGTACATATTCCAATGATTGTTATTTTTGAAGCAAAGACAGGTCTTTGCGTAATAAAGTGAATATAATTATGCCTGCAAGCCGTTTAAATGCATTTAAAAATTACAATAATAGCCTACTCGTAAATTTATATTTACAGAGAAACCGAACCTAAATGAAATACCCACCCAGATGAAAAAATCCACTCCCATCCCAGATTGCTAGAGCCATAGCTAGATAGGCTAAGCTAATCTTGAAACATTAAGAGCAATCGTAATCATTCATTGGAAATTTCTACAGCGCCCACAAAAGCGAAGTCGTGGGAACCAGCTTATTGACAGGCGCTCAACGAAAACAAAGTGGATAAGCAGAGTGGGTCATGATCATGAAAGTGAAGCAGTTCAGCACTCGCGAATACGCTGATGGCCTTTGCTCAGCTTGCATAATTATTATATGGTGTCACAACAACTCGTTTACCTATATATTCGCTAGATGGCAGTGGCACGCGCTATGCGACTTTCACAATCTCTAGACACGATATTTACGAATTACGAGCAAGCGTTACGTTAATCAGTATTAATTTATTTGTTGTTAGATTTGTAAAAATTATGGGAAATCGTTGCGTCATTGCCACCTGTCAACTGTACACGCCGACGCTGTGTAGTACACACCCGAATTTATTAGATTACGGTGTTATAATAGTTTATCAAACTCGTCGTCAAACAGTTACTCAGTATAATATGTTCCTAAATATTGTAATTTTTGAAGCAAAGACGTGTCTTTGCGTAATATATAATTGGACAGAATACGATTAAAGAGGCTGAAATATTTTTTTTATTAAAATAATAATCGCAATTTTTTTTACAGAAACGCGCTGATGGTTAATTCCCTTGAAAGGGAAAATCCATCGTCATCCATAACCATTAAAAACAGATTTACAGAGATGGATAGTTTAGGGTAATCGTGATCGTAAACTCGGAACTTCTACAGCGCCCACGAAAGCGAAGTGGTGTCGCCGGAACCCATTTTATTCACAGGTGCTCAATAGAAACAAAGTGGATATAAGGCAGATGCTTCTCCAGAAAATGTGTAACCAGGCATGGCTAGGAAACTACAGGTAGGCTAATCAGTTCATGTGACTATTAAACGCCCAGAATAAATTCTTCGTTGGGTATAAATTGTGACAGGGTAGCCTAACGAACGGGATAAAGGAATTATTACGAGGGAGTTTGACCTGCAGCATGCTCTGCTGTATCGGCGCCTTTTGCTGAGACTGTTAGCCTAGCAGATTGAAAAGCAGTAAAAACCTTAGAAAACCCATAAATCGGAAGTTATGTTTCAATTATATCATTTTGGGCAGGTCTGTGATATAATAAATATAAAGCGCTGTAATATGCCAAGCAAATATTTGTCTAGGGCAACGGCCTCTGTTGTCATAAGCTTAAGCCCTCGTCAAATCTGGATCCATCCAATTATAGCATTGATCTCGTAACAGCTTAACCCATTTATTCGCTAGGTGGCCATGAAGTGCGCTAAGCAACATTTCGGAAACAATGATCTTTAGACACGATATTTACCAGCAAGCGTTATATAATTCATTGTTAATTTATAATTATGGAATCTAATTCGTTAAAATTAAGGAAAGTCTTTGCTTTATTGAAACCGTAATATTATTATTTTATTTTTATGATAAATGAACGTCAATGTTGTCCAATACCACACCCGAATTTATTATATTCGCCTATTATAATTATCTTTCAAACTCGATTCTAGCACTTCGAAGATCCTGCGTGGTCGAGTGGGTTGTAGCCCGCTCGCCGCGCCGGCGGCCCGGGTTCAATTCCCGGGCGGGGATCTTTACAGCGGGTGGCTCGGTCGCAATATAAACGTGGAGTGTGAGGTTGTTCTCTGCCTCCGACACTAATCATCTTCGATATGAAACAGTGTCGTTAAGCCCTGAACATTTCATTCTAGCACTTCTTAGTATATTTCATATTGATTGAGATTTTTGAAGCAAAGACAATCCTTTGCGTAATAAAACGAATAAACCTGCACGTGGTTTTTAAAATGCTTTTTAAAAATTGAAATTATAGCCTTATCGTAAATTTTTATTTACATAAACCCGCCACAATTTTGATTCCCACCAAAGGAAAAAATCCACTATCCCAGATTGTTAGAGCTATAAACTAAGCTTAATCTTTAAATAATTATTAAGAGCAATCGTAATCATTTATTCGGAACTTCTGCAGCACCCACAATAGCGAAGTCGTGGGAACCAGCTTATTGACAGGCGCTCAATGAAAACGAAGTGGGGATAAGCAGATATATTGATGGTCATGATCATGAGAGTGAAGCGGCTCAGCAATCCCGAGTAAGCTGATGCCTTTCGCTCAGCTTGCATAGTTCTAGAACTTTAGGCATTTGCCAATGATGCCATGCAGAGTGCTGCTGGACTGTCAACTGTGCCTTTTAAGTTTGTCGTAGGTCCTGGGCACTCTCTAATTCGTATATATAGGTCCCAACTGCGATGTCTGAATTAGATCTTAGAGCTGAACACATTCGTGCCATTTCTAAACATCATGTCACTCATGTCACGTGTGGAGTGGAGCTAATCATGCCTAATCAAGAATCACGCTCCCGGTTTTGATTTTTAGGTTCAAATTACTTTTCGTAGCGTTGATGGTTTGATGAAGACTGCTGATATAGGAGCGGATCCAAGTGGGATAATCCGGCCATTCCCCATTTCAAAATGGCATGGGACCTGCCCCCATTTGGTTTTAAGAACTTTCAAATCAATGCATGACTAGATAGGTCATAGCATATTCCGAACTCCGAAGAGATCATAACTAGGCTATATGACTAGAACAGGTAATCAGATTTATTATTTGTTAGCAGGGAAAATGGTATTTGTTTCACACATTTCGGCCAGATGACTGTGAAAAGGTCATCAGATTTTTCCGACAAAGATCACCGAAAATGTTGGCCCCCTTCTAAAATTTATGTAGCCTATCCGCCCCTGTGCTGATACAATATCTCAAATCCAGGATCTTTCATTAAAAAAATGGCATCCGTTTTATGATATTCCTTGTGAATGTTCACGGCATTTAAATTTTAAAAAGCAATAAATTAGTTGAACAAGAAATTAATTCTCTGATGGCTAGAAAGAATGAGTCTGCATTTGATAATTAAAACGAGAGTAAGATAATTGTAGGTTTAAATGGACCTGAAGAGAAAGTAGAGGCATTTCTCGGTTCAAATTTAACAGGGGCCTAGCCGCCTAGGTCTAGGCTACTGATGACATTAGTGGCACCAATTCCGAAGGTGAACTTTCTTCTAAACTCAGACTTCTCAGCAATTATATACGGTCAGCGATGAGACAGGAAAGACGATCTTCCTTTGCTCCACTTTTATTTCAAAACGACACAGGATTTACATTTTGCAGACGTATAATTATTGTGATTTGGTAAATCAAAGAGCTGCAACGTCGGCACAATCAATGCAAATCGATCAACTTTAACTGCACATTACAAAGTACGTCTATGTTATAAATTTGCAATTCCTTAAACTATTATAAATTTATACGGTTAATCAGTAGCCTAAGTTTATTTTGTTTCAACATCTCATTAGCAGACGTTCGTAAGTTCATGAATAATTCGTTGCACAGACACAGTTTTGCCACTGTTTCTACTGTGCCTATAATGGATAAGGTGGCCTTCAAACTAAACAGTTGGACGCTCATATCTCCTCCCGTAGCCTAGTCAAGAATATTCTCTAAAACAAAATGTTCAAAAACAATAAAAAATTATGAAAGAATTATAAATGTCCTCTACATGTGGTTGCCATTGTACAAAAATTTCGAATCGAAATGCCCTTTTAGATGAAAAGTACAGACTCAGAATTTTCGAGAGATTACAGTGTCAATGATTCGAGTTTAATAAAAACCGATGATTATGTTTATCGTTGTAAATGAAAGCTTATAACAAAATTAATATACACGATTAACGTTGTTATTAGAAAGATATTAGCATCGATATCGTGAAGATAATGACGAAAGCAACTTCAAATGGAATGGAGTTTTTCTGGGCAGCACTTGATCCCACGACTCCTCCACTCTGCATAGCTATCAAAACACAAAACAGAACAAAGCCAATCAGTGCAGGCTAAATAGCCAGCCAACATTGCATGGTCTGGACTAAGTGATAGGCCTACATACACTCGAGAATACAGTGTATACAAACATACATATATAATTTTAGATGATATGATATATACATTATAATTATATTATAATTAACTAAGAGCCAGCCAACATTGCATCGTCTGGACTAAGTGATAGACCTAAATACACTCGAGTATACAGTGTATGCAAACATAGCCCACATATATAATTATAGATGATATGTATACATTATAATTATATTATGGACCTACAATGCTAGAAACCTACATGGAAATAGAATAGAAGTGAGATTGATAAGAAATCTGTCCTTAGCTGGCAAGGCCGTAGCTAGGGGGGTGTTTTGGGTGTTTGAACACCCCCCCGAAAAGGGAAATGTAAAAAATAATATAATGCATTTACTAGCACTTGATGTAAAAACCATGAAATAAAACCATGAAAACACCCACCACCCCCAAATTAAAAATGTACAAAATAATAGAATGCATTCACTAGCACATAATGAAAAAACATGAAATTAGGCGAAAAATGGTAAGAAAGCCGTTTCCGATGACTAAAAAAAGGTAGTCGGAAATTTTCCGCCGACGAAACACCCCCCGAAATCAAATCCTGGCTACGGCCTTGTTAACTGGAGCAGGATTGATGAAAAATAATCGTTATTTAAAAAGATGTTCGATTGCTGAGGAACACAATATTGCTGCCTAAATGCAAGCTTTAATTAAACGAAGTCTCCTCCTATAAAAGAAAGGACAATAGATCAAAAGTTTCCTTGCCAAAGTATAACTCGTATTGTTTATGCTTATTAATACCGTAATAATGCTACATTAAGAAAATAATTTAACGCTTAAACGACAGATTATCCACTGTACAGTAGGCCTTCGATTTTTCATATTATCTTATTTCATCTTCTGTTATCTCGTGTTATTTCATGTATACGTACAGATGACGTGGAGATATCCGGTGCCGAGGGCGTATCCGTGGATGTTGCTGGCATTGCACTGGATCACTCCGGAGTCGGATACGTTGCTTCCACCATCCGGATGCTGGCATTCAAGGCAGACGGATGAGATCGTCAGTGTCTTTTGGTCAGCGCTGATGGCAAAGCGCTTACGTGGATTATCTGTTCATCATACACGCAACCAGATGTTATTATGCGGATAGGAATTTAAAATTCGATCCATTCAGAAAAACTTTTAAAAAATCTCTAGTTCCTAAGTTCCTTGCTATGGAAACCGCGTACCATGTTTCTTTCTCGTTGTCTTGAAACAAGCGCTAGGAATGTATAGGTAATTAGGTATGCCAGTCATCAAAAATTCACAAACGGTCATGTATTCTTGAGACACAAAATTTAATTCCACTGGACGTAGCCTAATCATTCCCAGCCACTCTGTCACGCCAGATGCAGTTGTCTACACATAACGTGTGATCATCCACTCATACAATGACGTGTGGTATGTCAGTGTGCAATAATAAACAAAGATTATTATACCACATTGAAACTCGGTCAATCACGGACTATCAGACGGGCAGCGGTAGTAAAGAATCTCACTCAAATAATAGCAGTGGTGGTTAACGATTTTCTCTGATCAATTCATTTAGAAAAAATGATCAAGGTCGAGGCTAGGGTGGGTGGCGTTTAGAAATGAAATTGTTTGGGAATGTGAGGAGAAGACGAGAAATTGGGACAGGATAAATGACAGCGCAATGTTTTTTGCTATCAGTGAAAGACTAGCCACGGATGCTTAACATAATTATAGGCCCTACCATTATAATGATTCCAGTTCATCATTTAAGTCTTGATTCCTGTTAATTTTTTGGAGGCTAATGGTATGTCTATTGTCTAACCGGTGAGGGATTTTCCGTTGTAAAACCAGACAAGGTTTGCTTCTGGTTTGGCGTAGGAGTTGCAACGAAATACTGCGTCTTCCTTTGCCAAAACTTTCGTATCTTGTGGACTGTCTTCTTCGTTCATGAAGCGAGGACTTGCTGAAACAAAGCAGGCACAGGCACAAGTACTAAAACTGATTACAATCAGCTATAGCTTACATTGACAACTAAAGCAATAGTCCAGTGTTGTTGAAAGTATCGGGCAAATGTACTTAAGTAAAAGTAAAAGTAAAATGGATTTTAATTACTTAAGTAAAAGTAAAAGTACTGATGAAATTTTTTACTTAAGTAAAAGTAAAAAGTAGCCCCCTTCAAATATTACTTTTTAAGTAAAAAGTAAAAGTACCGAGTCTTTTTATAATAGGCCTAACTCAATCGATTAATTATTAACCTTCAAAAATACTAAATTCTCGAAATGGCACTTATCGTTGAGTCTAGTATACGCACGCTACCGATTCATTGTTAGCACAATGCTCAGCTGAAGAGTCGCTCTGCTACAGAAATGGCAGTGCACATAGCGTGCACCACCCATTGAAAATCTATTTTTAGGCATGCAAATTTGAATAAGCTGTCTTAGCTTAGCGAAACGAAATGTTAATTAGCGCTTTGAAGTAACGAACATTGTAACGAGTGTCACATAAATTGTAACGAAGTAAAAGTACTGAAATATGGATAAAATTTTACTTCGTTGAAAGTAAAAGTATTTCATTTTTTCGATACTTCGTTACATGTGAAAGTACTCAAACTTTTACTTAAGTACAGTAACGCGTTACTTTTACTTCGTTACTGTACAACACTGAGCAATACTCTCTACAGCCTGCTCCCACGTGGACAATTATAGCAGAAACAATATGGACGATAATATTGACGACAGCGGTAATTTAATAAATTGTTGGAGAACGTTTGTGTTTGTTTCCATCTCGCTCTGTATTACCACTCAAGTTATGCTATGGAATAACACATTCGGCAGATGAAATAGGCTACATTTCGCTTAAATAATAGGACTCCAATGTAGTTCTTAGTCAACTACAATGATAAGTAACCTAGGCCTATACGCACCGGGTAGCTTCGAATAATATTTTGCCAATCGCTATTGCTTTGTAGATGCTTAGTTTGCTTACCTTCAATCTTTAAAGATATTTCGTATGTTGACGGTCCCTGGCTGTTTCCGGCCATACAGTAATACGACATTGCGTCAGATGCTGTCACGTTTACGATGGTGAGTCCAGTCTTGTCATCGGACGTGATCAATCTTCCCAATTCACGACTACCGTGCTGCAGAACCCAATCAATGTCGGGTTCCTCCCTACATAAATTATAAGGGAAAAACCAGTTAGAAAAATACAGGGCCACAATTTTTGTGCAATTAAGAAATAAAAAATGTCAAGAGATTCTCGTTGATGTCAATTTTCCGACGTATGAGGTAACTTAGTGTCCCCACCACAGCAGCATTACACGGACTCTTATGTGACAACAATAATACTTCAAAAAATGCTGCAATATCAATAAAATCAATCTACAAGGTTCGCATTCACCCGATGAGGCTGGATTGGTATCTTGCGTATAGCCTAATACTATTTTTGGCAGTTACTTTGGTTACTGTGCAGAAACGAATTGCAATAGTATTATTATGAGTGTCAAATACACAGCTGAAGTGAACTAAACGAGACTGATAGCTTTGAGTCTTAAAACACGTTTTGTTTCTCTCTTGATTAGATTAAGAGTAGATAGATGAGTAGAAATATACAATGTATAATATTATGATTAAGATTTACAGCTCGGGCATCAGTCCTTCATTTTTTCCTTCAATATTTTTAGTTTCCCAAATCGTTTGGCTTACTTTCCGGCGAAGAAGCATCGCATGGTGATGTTTTCTCCTTCGATGGCTAGAGACTCTGGCGCGGAAGAGAAGGACAACTTCGGAGCGAACTGCTGGGTAGCGTTGGGATCTGAAATCGTCAAAACATCAGTTCCTATCAATGTGCCAGCTACATTGAATACACTGACCATAATGGTGGTTCTTCTTGACAGCAGGAATAACCTGTTGACTGCATCCATCGTGTTTTGATTGTTAAAAGTCAGGACACGTTTCATTATGAATAAACTCAAGATTAATGAGACTATAATTATGATGATTATTGTTTGTTGCTATTGTTAATATTATCAGCATCATTATTATTGTCAATAGGCCTACTATAATTAATGTCATCACTTTACCAGAATAATATTGAGTAGGCCTATAATTAATAGTAAAAATACTACTACTAATAATAATACCACCACAAAAATAAAATTTAAAATAATAGCTATTATTAGGTGAATGGCAGTTAAATATCAAGATGTTTCGAAATAAATTAAGAAATAGCCAGTTTATAGGCTTTTGGGGGGGGGGTGAATACTGTGATTGCTGTAAATTTTCTCCTCATATAGATTTCAGGTTGTGCAGTTTGGTACTCAGACTACTCACTGCTCTTGACGACGAGTTTCGTGTAGTTTCCTTCAATTGTCAGATTGAGAAATGGATTATAGATGGCATCCACGTATAATGACTTTCCACCCAAGTCATCCGAGGAGTTGACGTATGCAAAGTGCAAGTTTCCTACAACATCAGAATCAATTCCATTAGATATAATAATAGAGAATACACTTATTGATTGATTGATTGATTTGTTGATAGGTTTTTGGATTTACTGCTTTCGATGGATTGTTGATTGGTTGATTTATTGATTGATTGGTCTACGGACACTTGGTTATACCTTGTCGATTTATAGTTCAATGGCAAGTGGTTGATTGATTTATCGATCGAAAGATTGATTGATCCAATAATTATTTAATAAGCTGATTGATCGATTGGTTGATTGATTACTTGATTGACTGAATCAATTGATTGTCCAATTGAACTCCAACGACTGATTAATTCATTAACTACATTATTTTGGACTGTCAGCGAAGAGGTCTGGGTTGTTTCTTTCGAGTCTTCTGCTCCACATTAGCGGTTACCAACTAACCTATAATGTGCACTTTGACCGTACACTGTTATGTGCACTTTGACCGTACACTGTTATGTGTACTTTGACCGTACACTCTAATGTGTACTTTGACCGTACACTCTAATGTGTACTTTGACCGTACACTCTAATGTGTACTTTGACCGTGCACTGTCGCTGCGAAGATCAGACGACGAGGTAAATAACCCGCCACCAGTAACTGTTCTATGTGCATTGTGCATTGTGCCTAGTCTAAGATAATAAAGTGGCAGAATATTTCAAAAACTGCTTATCTTCTTAGTGATTAAGTTTACTGTTCGCTAAGTTGCTGCATTAGTCAATAATGATTAATGTAACAGTCGAGTCACTGTGAGACTATGACACGCCGTTAACATCAACTTAAAACATGGCTAATAACTGAACGGTAATTAGCCTAGTAGCAATGGTAATAACAATAATAAGCCGATCCTAGGTTAAAATCCGGGTCAATTAAAACTTTTGACGTCGTCATCTAAATACCGGACGAAATTTTCCACAGACTAGGATGCTACCTCCGCACAGCAATTATCTGTCTGAACGGATATTCTCAGAGCAATGATGTGAAGAATAAATAATTGTTCTGGAACACGTGATGAAGACGTTCTAATTGCTTGTTTACGGTTAATTAACAAGCTTAATTGAAAGCCACACAGTAGGATCTTTGTAAGACAGCAAGCAGGTCGTGAGGAGTGTTCTTAAATGAGGTATGAACCAATCATTGGGTTGTGGTGGTGTTTATGTTGCGGATGCTACCTCTGCTCATCGCCACAAACAGTACTATTGACGCAGTTTGGTCCAGTCATCCTGGACATGATAATCATCACCTATTAACCTTGATTGGTAATTTGTTGGTTAGGCTCTACGTGTATGGGTGCGCCAATCAGTGGAGACTCTTCCAATAATTACGTGTGTTGATTTTCTCACTCATGAAATTATTGCTGTTCGTATTATTCGTATTTATCATCAATTTAGCCTACCTTAGAATCACAGGGAGCGCCTTACAATCAGGTTTCTGCAAAAGATGTTTAGTTGATACCTCAGAACAACTTTAATCAAATCAGGAATTTCATAGCTTAGACGTTCTCGTTTAGCCTAATACTAAGCTTATAGCGGCGTTATAGCGTCTTTGATATTTAGCCTACTCTGCCACAATATTCGATAATTAATTACATCAATTAAAATGCATTATCAGTTCCCTTAATAGTTACAATATATTAATCAGCAAAATTCAGTGAGAATGAAAAGCGTATGTTGTCTCAAGTATTTCGAGAAGGATTAGATTTAATGTTTGCGATCACTGTCTTGTCAACAAGCTGTTGCTTTGGGCCTGGCTTAGAAGTGGTGCTTGATAAATTTGGAGTTTTACGATATTACACGTGTCTGTCAGATCTTTAGTTTAAATGTTGTTGAAATAATAATTATTAGCCTAAACATGATCTGCCAAACACACCAATACCCGTCGGAGTCAATAGTGAGAGGTTGAACCAGTCTCAAGTTGGATTAAAGGAGGAGGGTGACATCATGAATGCTGTCAAAAACTAGAAGACACATTAATCTGTAAACACTAAACCTCTCATGACATTGTGATAAAACCTATAAAATTCTCTTCAGACTCTGTTAGCCGACGTTGGATCTGGAGCACTCCTGAGTGTGGTGTGATCTCGAAGGGGCTCTATATGAATCCCTAACATGAATTAATTAAATTTCATGAACATTACCATTTTGCCCAATGTTTATTCTTTTGTCAGGAACGATCCGTTGTGGCTTCGCATCCAAGTCACCTGCGTACCTCATCCACACGTACTGGTCCACGGACCCTGGCCTTGGAATGACCTTGAATGTCGAGGCAGGTATAACGAAAGGCTGACCATCGACGGCCTCTAGTTGATTCGTAAGCTGCCTCAGTCCAACTGGTTCAAGCACAGCCCTCTGCAGTTGAGTAACATTTGAAACTATGGCGCCATACTTGTTCTCAGCTATGCACTGATAGAACCCTTCGTCCAGATAAGTCGCTGGGGAGATACGAATGGTGCCAGAGTCTTGGCGAATGTTAGGTGCAATCAAGTCGAGATTGACTCCGTTTTTCTTCCATTTAAACCTGAAATACAACAGCCTAGTGTAATAATTTTATAATATGATATGAAATGATAATATGGTAGGCTAATTATAGCATAAAACACAGCAGGGGTTTAAATTGGTTCAGTAAAAGTATATGGATTCTGTCGCAAATACCGATGACATGTTTCACTGATTTTGTTGCGACAATTAACATGAATAGAGGACACTAATATTTTTTGAGCAAAATATAATTACAATAATAATGATAATAATAATAATTTTTATTGGGCTACTATTGTTACCATTATTATACAGTGATTATAAGAATTACAATTATTACAATTATTATTTTTATTATTATCATTATCTTCTTCAATAGGCCTATTATCGTTTCACCACTAAAACAAGTAAAGTCCTTTAATTAATTATAGGCGAAGTCAGATTTTTATTTTCTTACGGTTGATCTAAACTCTACAGCATCGAAGAAGACGGGTTCCACATTGATACAATGTATGCTTTAATTACAACACCGCAGCAGCGAACATATAGAAAGTGTAGGACAATCATAGACGAACTATTCAAAGAGGAATACAGATATACTTACATTGATGTAGCGGTATTAGCGGTGCTGTATCGCAAATCAACTGAGTCGCTATCTTTGAAGAGAACGAGTCTCGGCGGAGTTTCAACGAAAATCGGCGGATGATCGTCGACTAAAGAGGAAAGTGTTATCACTATGAATGTTATCTGAATAATTAATATATGTTTTTTTATTATGTGTTTCATCTGAATATCATGAGATGTATTTTGTAATCCAATCAAAGTATCGTCGACAATAATAGCCTAGGCCTACATCTGAGAACGGTTGAAATTAGAATCTTTGAAACTCAGTAATAACAATAAACGCTATTTAATGTTTGACGGTTAGCCTAGTGTGGTCCACAAAAATAATTTTTCAAATTTATTTGACGGTACCCTCTCATTCTGTTACCTTGCCTTATTAGTGAATAAGTGTAAAATTTCAACCCGATTGATTGATATTTAGTGGTCGCGCAATGCTCCTGACTTTTTGCCATGCCGAAAAATAAGCAAATGACAGCATTTAAAGTATAATATGGACAAGGACTCTTTTAGAATTTAGATTTAAAAAATAAACTGATCATTGTAGACCGCATAAGAGATTGAGTGGCATATAGATCTACTGATTCCTGATATAAGGTTACTAATTTAGTCATAAAATAAAGATAAAAATTATTGCAATGGCAGCCATAATGCTGAACATAGAGTTTTCGATTGTTGGAGTCTCAGCAGAATGCCTAACACATACTTCATTGTGTCAAGGACATGAGCTCTGTGTTCAGATACAACCTGCATTAGATATTTCTCCCCTTCATTTTTAGAGATGGATGATTTGTTTTCTTGAATGAGTCTAACAACCCCTTTCGGAATTGACGTTTACAGCCCCGACAGGCTGACACTCTTTGTGCACTGTTTTGCCTTCTGACATTCCCAAATTTGTTTCAATTATTCAGTATCAACATCAGTTAGGAACTCACATGGCGGTTCTACTACCTGTAGAAAGTTCAAAGGTTTCACCGTCCCCAAAATTATTACAAATCCTCAGAAAGAGCTTTGGTGGTTGCTGCAGAAATGACACTTTTTGTTTTTGAACGATTTGTGCAATTGTGTCTGAAGATAGACCAGAATTCGAATGTCGCTGGATGGGGGTTGTTATTGTGATTGGACAAGACATAATGCTTCTGTGCATGCCAAACTAGGAAACAATTTGATGTCTCTAACTGACATTTCTTCTGGTCTGTAAAATTGTTCCTTGAACATCAAGACTCTGATTAAATACAATATCTTTGCCATCCATCTGACCTCATATACTGCCCCAGGTGCCATAGATCGGATTCCACGTGATGGAATTTTACTAAGAAAGGCGACAATGAGTTGAAGTATTCCGTAGTAGTCTTCTCAATGCTGCTTGCTAAATTAATAATTTTTGACGAATTAAATTGGATCAAGTCTAAGTTGATGAGAGCTGCCAGCATATTTTTACAATTCGGATCCTGAATAGTTGTCTGGGGGTGACTTGCAACAGCATCCATGAATGGCGAGCCCTCACAGACATACTTTTAACAGTGTGATGTCTGATGGACCACTTGTTGATGGTGCAGATGATTGTTTGAAATCATGACCATGCATCACATGATGCTGACAAGCAAAATACAGTAGGTCTTTCTCAGAATAGTCTCTGAGCTTAATGCTGCAATGTCGAAGTACATCACTTTGACTCTGTCTATACTCTATAGCCACAATCTTTCAACAGAATCACAAGAGCTTGTCTTGTTTTTCGCCTGTGTCATGATATAACCTTTGCTCTCCTAGTAATTAATTCACTTTATAGTTCACACATGTATATGTGATACCAGTACTGTTACAGCTATAGGCGCAGATTTTGTCTATAATTTGAGAGGTTGGACGAATGAGCGGCCGAAGGACGATTCGCCGAGGGACGGCTGAGTCGTCGACGACATTTTCATCAACCACATTTTTATGACGCCCTTTTTAGCAGTTTTGTCGACATCTCATGAAGATGTGCTAGGTTTCCAACCAAAATGGCTGTTGACAATTTTTCTACCCTACTTATATTTTAACAGATTTACCGATATTATCCTAACACTCTCGAAATTCCGATGCTATTTTTGGTATATTTCTGAACTGTTGAGAGATATGAGCATGTGTTTGTGGTGAAGGGAACGGTCCCCCAGCACAAACTTTGGTGGACCGTCCCCATAAGTCTCAGTCCATGCCAGTAGCATACTGGCAATCTACCAAATAGCTGCTTTGCAGTATTACCAGGAGGGATCTTCCCATCCATCGAAACCATTACTATCAACTTAGCAACAGGTACATCTGTAAATTTATCCCCTCCCTCTTATTATTTAAAAATGACCCAAAGGCCATGCATACCCTTATTTTTAAAAATATTTAATTAAAAGAATAATAACATCAGCTTCTCTCTACAGACTGAAGTAAACAATGCGTGTATGACAACCTTTATCACTAAATCACAAACGAATGTTGATGTAATGTATAGTCGGGGTGCTGTAGTATATATCACCTTGTCGCGCGACCTCTAAACTTTGAACAATTTCAATAAAATTTGGTAGGGATCATTGACACATGATACGTAACAGAATAAAAGGGTACCGTCACGAATTTTTCAAACTTTATTTTTTCCCATGGCTTTGTGGACCACACTAGGTTAGCCTACCATTATTTTTAGCTTTCGCTTCTCCAATCTGTTCTAAATGCTGCGGTCAGACTACTGTAACAGGACTAATAGGCTCGCCAGACTTTCTAGGTAGTCCCACATCTCTGCTTTTATGTCTGACCACCTTCATTCAGGGGCGGACACAGGGGGGCCAATCCGGCCATGGCCCCCCCATCAAAAACTGCCATGGGACGTGGCCCCTCATTTGGTATGAAATTAGCAATACGAATATGGGTGTAATGGATATTGGCCCCCTATTCTGAAAATTGTATGGAACGTGGCCCCCCCATTCTGTTTTCAAGTTGGGGACTAAAAAAAAGGTCATCAACTTTTTTGGCGGCTGAAATGGTGTGATTTTCCCGAAAACTAATTTTCCAGATGACTAAAAAAAAATTAAAAAGGTCATCAATTTTTTGGGCGGATGACAAGTACTTTTTTTCCACAACGACCGGTCACTATTTTTCGAACTTTCAAAAAAATTCCTGTTTCCCGTCCAAGATCTCAGATTTTGCCCCCCCCCCCCATTGAAACAGTTCTGGATCCGCCAATGCCTTCATTGGCTCCCACTTATTGCTCGGATTCAACTCAAGGTTTTCACATTTAATTACTGGGCGCATACCGACCAAGCTCCCATTTATCTGGTTCCACGACAACTGGTTCACAGACAACTGGTTCAACGACAACTGGTTCACGGACAACTCGTCCACCGACAACTCGTCCACTGAAATAGAAGCCGGATTATTGAGAAAACGCTTGGAAAATGGAAGCTGGATGAAGGTTTTTACAGGTGAAATAGAAGCTGGATTTATGAAAAACCGCTTAAGAAATGGAAGATGGATCAAGTTTTTTTTCTATCTGAAATAGAAGCTGGATGCATGTTGAGACACATGATGAAAATCATCAATTCAGCTTCCATTTAAGAAAGAACACCATTAGACTTTTTTCTAATAAATCCAGCTCCTATTTCGTATATAAAGAACCTTCATCCAGCTTCTATTTCCCAAGCGTTTTCTCAATAATCCGGCTTCTATTTCGGTGAACCAGTTGTCGGTGAACCAGTTGTCCGTGGACGAGTTGTCGTTGAACGAGTTGTCGGTGAACGAGTTGTCGTGACACCCATTTATCTATATGCCGACTTCGGATTTTTCTTTTCTCTCGCATAGCTCCGACCCTTTGACTGGCAGGATTTCTTCGTCTCGCGTGCTAGGACTGCCATGGCTTAAACGAGAACCTATGCTTTCGTTGGCCCAGCACTGGGAACCAGCTTTCTCCTTCGCAGAGTTTTTTCCTCAATAACTGGTGGGATCAGTAAATTTTCTCGCTTTCAAGTTCACTTTTTCTCACTTGGTCTCTCGCACTGGGTCTGATTAGTGTGCACTACGAGAAGATTGTTATTGATTAAACCTATAATAGTAGGCTATTATCGTGATTTATGTTTATAATAAGAAAATATTTTTCGTGCTCTGAGTCAAGTATTAGAGCCTTCCACGCAATTCCCACAGAACATCGTCAATTTTCATTATTAATCAGATAGGCCTATGCCTATTACAAATGATCATAAAGGCTCAACAGGGTCTTGCCCCAAAATATCTCGCTAATGTTTTACTTCGTCCTCACTCCGCTTCCTCCCACCGTCCACTTCGTTCATCCAACAGATTTGACCTCTTGGTTCCTCGGTCTAGAACTGTTATGGCTCAGTCTCGATCATTTGTCTCAATTGGTCCTTCTCTTTGGAATGCCCTTTCTCCTTCTGTTCGCTCTACACTTCTTTCTGGTAGTCTCTCCTCTGCTTTGTCTCTTCTCAAAACCTATTTCTTCTCGCTGGGCCTTGCGCACTGGGAGCGCCTCTGAACGGTTCACCCTACTAGAGGCGCTTTATAAATGTTTAAATACAATACAATACAATACGATAATTCTAATTAATTTTTTAAATAATAGCGTTAAAATGAAGATTTAACACTTACTGCTGTCGCTGGCAAACGCCAGGTGTAAAAGGCAAAGAAATCCAGAAAGATATAAAACCGCCATGTCTATCAATTAATATAGGTTGCTTTGCGTAATGTGTAGCCTTATTGTTTCACTGTGTTATTTGTTTCACTGTGTAACAAACGATCGAAGAAAATATTAACGATTTCTGGTTCATATACTCAGCAAACTAATTCTAGCTCAAGTTCAACAACAGTAGGCCTACTTAAAATATTCTGGCTGATATCATAACCGAACAGTCTTATATCAGAGACAGGTTATGATAGCTACGTGAGGTCGTGGCGGAAACTAATCACTGTAATCAGCCTAATGGTGGCATAATTAGCCTAATAATTGTTGCCAGGTTCTGAGTCAGACAGTACTGGTAATTGCTCAGACTAAATTCAAAGGAAACAAACAAGCCCGAAGCATAACACGGATACAGCGTTTAATTATCATAAACGAAAAACTGTGGTTAATAAGAGCATAGCCTATCTATTAGTTTATCTATGTCAATTCTTCAAGCAAACCGTTAATCTGAAAATTAAGGGCGTAAGCTAATTATTCTTGGACATATACGAGGAGCAGTGGATAAGACCAGAGATAGAGCAACTTGGAGACATCTTGTAAAGGCCTCGTCATCAGCATGCGCTTGACGGAGGAGAAATTGGACATTATAAGTAAAAAAGCGGAATAAAACGAAAAGAAAATTTTGCAAACACTGGCTTCTTAAATAAAAATACGCTTTAAACGACAATGTTGATAATGAAGGTGGTGGATTTTATTTATTCAAACAGGTGGACCACTTTGAAGGGGAGTAGCTATGGAGTCGTTGTTCTCTTCCAGAGGGTGACTGCGTTGATCTGCAGTAAGTGGGTTTTCAATTCTTGCCAATCGTCTGTGCTCTGCGATGCAGCGTGCAATTTCTCTACTGAAACCAGAACGAAAAAAATATTATTTAGTAATAAAAAATAGGACACACTTCAAATTCATGAGATACACTAAAATTAGAGATCTAATAATAGGGCCTACTTATTGTACGAATGCATCGACGATGCACGCTTTTATTTGATGATAATATTGATAAGAGTTAAAATTAATCAAAAAAATAATGTATTTTATTTACTTTACTTTATGGATCATGGATAATGATATAATATTCTTATATTTATCCCACATTGCAAAGCTTCTTGCACTTCTGCAACTTTGCATGGTGCCAACCTTGCCATCTAACGGTGATACCGCCCCTAACGTAGCCTGGAGTAACGATCGACGGAAGTCAAGCCTATCATATTTCCTTCTTCATTTTCTATCTTTCCGTGTGTCCTACAATTTAATTTTTTCCAACTTTAAATCTATCTTTTTAATCTTCTTCAACTTTAATTTGCCGCCTTTCCCCAAGTGTCCCTCGTTGCAACTCGCACCTCTTCCCCTTCTTTTTGCCTCAGACGCTAATTGTTAACACTGCGTTGAGGTCTATCAGTTAGGCTTTTCACGTAGATGATGCACGCTGCGATAACTCTTCTAGTCATCTGCATGTGCATGTAGCTATTGTTTCATTGCCGATGATTGTTTTTTGCTAAATCCACGACAACTGGTTAACCGACAACTGGTTCACGGACAATTCGTTCACCGACAACTGGTTCACGAAAACTGCTACACGACAATATTATTGGAGCTGGATTGGTGAAAATATTCTTGCTCAGACTAGAGCTGTAGCCTAGTGATGAAAATGTTCTTTCTTAAATTGGAACTGGGTTGATGAAAAAAAACCGCTCGTGAAATAGAAGATGGATAATGGTATTTTTATATCTGATATAGAAGCTGGATTAATAAATAGAATGCTTGATAAATGGAAGCTGGATTGATGATTTTTAATCATGTATTTCAACATGAATCTGGCTTCCATTTCTGAAGCGCTTCATCTTTAATCCGGCTTCCATTTCTCAAGCGTTATGTTTGTCAATCCAGCTTCTATTTCACCTATAAAGAACCTTCATCTAGCTTTTATTCACCATTTGCGGGTGAGCCAATAATTGTCATGCACCAATTGTACGTGAACCAGTTGTCGTTGAACCAGTTGTCGGTGGACCAGTTGTCGTGACACCGTGCTAAATGGCGCTTGAATTGTGCAAGCTACCGGAGGCGGCTGTTATTGACTGGTTAAGTAGGCCTACTTAACCCGTTTTTGCCCGAATTTTTATTTTTGTTCTAATATCATTTTTCTTACACTGTTTGATATTAGAATAGGCATAGCGTCTTGATTTTTCATTTATTTTAAGAAATCCATAAAAATTTTGACTTTATTCATATGTTCCAATAATGGAACACTGGGCACAAGTGGTACTAGACAACTACATAACTCACGTCATTGCTTCCAGGTACAGTACGGATTATTTCATGTAAAGTAACCAGCAATAATGTTGAAGTCGCTATCACAGTGGTGTGTATATGGAATTTAGATCCATATTCAGTAGATTTGTGCCTTAGTTCATTCAGATAACACAAAATTTTCCGAAAAATTTTCATTTTCCATGCAGACGAGCAGAATAGCCGAAGTCATTATTCATGGAAGATATTCAAGCAGACCTTATGAAGGCTTATACCAGCCTGACCTTGCATTTGTCACATATTTCACTGGCTCTTGTGCCCTGGTGTAAGCCCTACAACACAGTTCTGCCTGTCTGTAGGAACCCTACTACGATGGTTTTCACCCTGAATTTCATTGATCACGCGCATCGACAGATTGCCACTCCACATAACAAGAGTGGAAGTCTATTTTCCATCAACGGCTGCTTAGTCAATATCTTACTGGTGTTACTGGACAGTGTTCCAATCTGTTGGGCAATAACTGTGTCTGTTTAGCCACAGCTCTGACAACGCAAGCAGCAAGGTTTGGTTAGGTGAAGAAGTGGATCATCGTAGAGTTTGAAAGGAGTGCCGACAGAGTTCAACCATCAAATCGGAAACCATACTGGTTCACAGACCTAAATTCTTCAATGCTATCGTTCGCTTAGATTGTTTGAGTTCCATCAGTGTCTTCATTGTCCCTATCGTTTTATTCCGATGTTTGTGTAATGAACGGTTGCCAAATGTCTGCACTGTCAAAATAGCCGGCCAGTGATCAAGGATATAGCCTAATTTGAGCACTTTCACATTCTCAATTATTGAAATTTAAAAGAAAACAATATTTACATACAAGGAAATTGGCTAAACCCAGATGAAACACTGTGCAAAGCAAAACAATAAGTGTAGAACGACATTCGGCAATGAGAGTCGTGGACCCCCACTTGTGCCCTGTGTTCCAATAATGGAACATCAAATATATTTGCAAAAAGTCCATGCTAAAGCTCACGACACAAACTAAATAAATTTATCATGAAATATTATTGGTCTAAGAGTACCAAAATCCAGAAAGTTCAAAACAGATAAGTGTTCAAATGATTTTTAAAATTATGCACCTTTTAGGTGAAAGATGTCGAAATTTTTTCACTTGGAAATTCTCCTTTAAAAAAAACCTTATCTGACGACTGTTAAATTTTCAAAATAATATTTTTTTTCAATTGGAGTGTCTTAGAAAACCAGTTTACAATGACAGGAAATGATTTATATTCACTGTATAGTGCTATATTGCAAATAAGTCATCTTTTTTATCAAATGTTCCAATAATGGAACACTGGCCAAAAACGGGTTAATGTGATCCTTTGAAAGGCGCGAAACTCATGCAACAAGTTCAACGTGAGGATTAGTTTAAATGTAAAGTGGATGTAATTGTTTATTGCGATCGATCACCCACCATCGTTCAGTTATGAAGCGTCCTGGCCATACGATCAAAGAAGGAGGCCAATGAGTAGGGCTACTACAGGTAGGCCGAATACAAGAAATAGGAATATTACTTCAGAGAACGTGAACTCTGGACCTGCAACTAAAACACACACATTTTATTGCTTCAGTGGCCTAAGTTGACTTCATTAGGGTGATCTCTTAGTCTAGAGGTTCTCAACCGGTGTGTCGTGACACACTAGTGTGTCGCGAATAGACCGGCGGTGTGTCGCGTAAAAATGGTGTGTCGTTGGTGTGTCGCGAAGGATTGGCGTTTCGCGAAAATCCAGGAGCAAAAATGCCGTTAGCCTAATAATCCTAATTGTTAGGCCAAACAATTAACGCAGTCATAAAACGACGCAGATCGTGGATTTAGATCGGTGGAATTTAGAATTTTAGAATAATTGGAAACTGAATAGCATTCAGTGTCAACATTTTCATTCATTAGAAAAAAATTATAAATTGAAAATAGATATACACAGGCCCGTTCTAATTTTCAAGGTATTGACATACACAATGTATAGTGAGGAGGCTAAGGTCCAAAAAGCAGTGCATTGTGCATCTTGTGGATAAAAGCAACACATTTTTACAGCTTCAAGACAAACATATTTTAAAACTTTTCAGCTAGCTGAATAAAAAAAATTCCCATGGGAACAAACTTAAACAGAACGTTAAAAGTATGCTAAAAATGCACATGTTCCTGAGTTGATATGCAGCTCTAAACTGCACTTGGATGCAGAATATACAGGGTGGTCCAGCATAAATGTCCCAACTTTGCACGCTTATAACATCGCCAATTTTTGGAATTTATTTATACTTTATACGTCAAATAAAAGGTATTTCACTCTAGTATTTGCACTGAAAAACTGTAACTGGTACAAGTTTAGGTTTTAATTATATGCTCGGAAAAGCGCTAGCTACCATATTTTGTTGTTTTCTATGACGCGATCTGGCGCCGTTGACAGACGGTGATTGCTTTTTGATCTTAATTTTCAGAACTGATAAGGGATTTAATTCGGTTGAAATGATTTTCGAATTTTCTAACAGTGGATGGAATAAACATTACCTTGAATTATCTGCTACGGAAAATTGATAAAAACAGAACTTTCTCATCGTAAACCATGGAAATAACGGCGTTCATATCCGCTAACATTGTTCGTGTGTCCGAGTAAATTGGCCGTCAAGACAATGACCCTGGCAGGCCCTATAAACAAATCTCTCCAGGTCATTCCGCGCGATACAGGTAGTCCTAGAAACACCGTATCCTAAAAGATCTAAAGCTATTTGTCAACGTGATGTCCAACAGCACTAAAACACTGACGCAAAGAAACGGCTATAGCGAGACAGTCGTTTCTGTTCGTCTAAAGCGTCGCGTGGCAGTGCGCACGGCTGTTGATAAAATTGAAAGAAAATGGTTTAGTGAAAAAAGGATATTCATGGGAGAGACTCCTACAAGCCACCTAATATAACTGTGTCTATGCGCGCATTAGCAGAAAACGATTTGTGAATATTCCGGGAAAACGGCGCCATATTATGTCATAGAAAACAACAAAATATGGTAGCTAGCGCTGTTCCAAGCATATAATTAAAACCTAAACAAGCACCAGTTCGACCTTTTTAGTGCAATGACTAGAGTGAAATGCCTTTAATTTGACGCATAAAGTATAAATAAATTCCAAAAATTGGGGAAGTTATACGCGTTCAAAGTCGGGACATTTATGCTGGACCACCCTGTAATTATGGTCTTTTGACAACATGATACATTACTAATCTGATTTAACCTTCGCCATACGCGAACAAAAAAACTACGTCTTCTATGCTTGGGGGTCCAAATGACCCCCAAGGTATACCTGTTCCTGGGCATGGAATTTGATAATTTTTCTTTCGTTTCTAATGTTTTATGGGTCAGGGAATTCATTGCAGCTACTGCCAAATGCGTGACCTTCACGGATGACCTTGAAATTCAAGGTCCCATGATTTTTCAGGTGTATCTCTGGCAACAAGTCATAAACAAATTTTGAGAAGTGAAACGATGTAACATAAGATGTAACATAACATATTCCAGTTGTGTTTTGTTCATATTTTGTTGAGTTCCTTGTACCAAATAACCATAGAAACCAAAAAACGTCGTTGTTCTAACAGGTATAGAAGCAGAGATAGGTATGGTCATGTAAAAAATCATGTGACCTTGAATTTCAAGGTCTTCCGTTAAGGTCAGGCATTTGTCAGTAGCTGGAGTGAATTCCCTGACCCCTAAAACATTGGAAACAAAAAAATTATCTTCAAGATACCTTGCGTAGAAGCAGAGATACACCTCATTGTATGGACACTAATGATATGGACATGAATTTCACTTTAAGATCTCCCCAAAATGACGTCACAGCGTCAGAACTAAGCGTCAACGTATGACGTCACTCATACCATTTTGACAAGGAGGAATTTTTAGGAAAAGTCACCAAAGGAAACTTTTTGGTGCCCACATTTTAGAAAGTTACAGATGAAAATATACCCTGGGGGTCCATATGACCCCCAAACGTGTGGCGAAGGTTAAACATTACACAGTGTGAGACAATTGATACAAAACAAGTATACGATGAAAGTATGCAAAACATTAACATTTCCAGAGCCAATACGCAACTCTTCATGCACTTAGATGCAGAATATGTGATGTTTTGACAACCTAAAACATTACAAACCTGACTTAAAACATTACACACATGCTTACATGTGTGGTACAATTGTCATATCGCCAGTATGCTATGAAAGTATGCTAAATACTCAAATTTTAAAAGTTGATATACAACTCTTTATGCACTAGATGCAGAATATGCGATGTTTTGATAACATGAAACAGTAATAATCTGATTTAAAACATTACACACAGGCATACATGTGTAGTACAATTGCTATAGCGCCAGTATGTTATGGAAGTATGCTAAATATTCAAATTTTAAGAGCCAATATGCAACTCTGTATGCACCTATATGCAGAATATGTTGTCTTCTGACAATGTGACACATACTAATCTGATTCAAACATTACACATATGCATACATGTGTGAGACACATGATATAGCTCCAGTACACTAGGAAAGTATGCTAAAACTGCACATATCCAGAGCCGATATGCAACTCCATATTGCACTTCGATGCAGAGTATATGGTCTTTAGAGAACATGAAATATTACTACTCTGATTCATACATTACACATATGCATACACGTGTGTGACAATTGATATAGCTCCAGTATACTATGAAAGTATGGTAAAACTGCACATTTCCAGAGCCGATAGGAGCACTTCGATGCAAAAAATATGTTATGGTCTTTAGAGAACATGAATTAGTACTAATCTGATTCAAACAATACACATATGCATTATGCATACATGTGTGGAATAATTTATACAGCTCGAGTATACTATGAAAGTGTGCACATTTCCAGAGCTGATATGCAACTCCATATTGCATTTTAGATGCAGAATATGTGGCATTTTGACAGCATAAACATTACAATTTCCGGTTGCAATATGGCCATGGGGGTAACACAATGTTTTGTACACCAATACAAAGGACTTCAAGAGTACTCTCAGCAGATACCAAATACCAATATCAGTTTGCTTCCATCATGGAAGACATAACATCAAAATAATGTCATAAACAGACACAATGTCAAAATTCCAGTTGTAAAACATGTCTTTTACATTCTGGAATTTTCTTATAAAAATGCATCCTGGCGCCACAATTTTTAGAAAGTAATTGATTTACATTTTTGTTTTCACTATTTCACTAGTCATTAAATGTCAGTTTAAATATTTATTTCTATCACTATTTCAATAAAGTGTTTTTTCTGCAAAACGTATCCAGTTATTCACGATCTGACTGTCGGTTGTCTCAGTACGATTACGCTGACAACCATACTAGTGACTATAATTCCTTTTCTTTTCGTATGAAGAACTGGAAAATTTGAAGTGTCTAAAGTGAAAAATTGACTGAGATACGTGGGCTGCTGAAGTTAAATCTTGGGTAGGGCAGAGGTATGCGAATTTGCGTCTGCATAATGTTATGACATTTTCAGACTTCCTCGATAACTTTTGATCTAGAGCAGCTAAACCTATTTGCTGTTTTCAGTTTTGACAACTATCTGAGCATTGCATAGATTTGCGTGATAAAGCAAATT